>JADMLL010000004.1:6242316-6689269 GCA_016920875.1 Columbicola columbae
CCCCAAAGAAACTCATAAAAACTGGGAACAGAAAGGAAAACCTGAAACTCAGCTCCGTTCTGTCTTTTGTCTCATAAGCATTAATAAAACTTCTTCCTCTTTCCTTTCATCCCCCTCCCTCTTAACATTCCTCGATGGTAAATGAACGTCTGGACAAGGTAATGTTTGGCGCCGGATGTCTTCTTCCAGCGGCAAGACGCCGTTCAAATTAATTCCTTTAAAATGTTCATTTCAAAGTCAAGAGCAGGAAGAGTCGAGAGGGGGATGAAACAACCCTTCGAACCCCATGTTGATTATGATTTTTGTGTGCGGCTGAGAAAATAAGACAACAATGGCATCGTCTCCGAGGAAGAACTTCCAAAGAAAGGTTGACAATATGTTCACATGGGAGGGGTCGCCTTTGTCATTCTAATCACTGTACCATTCTCGTAAGAAAGGCGGACTTGAATACCTCTCATTAAGCTGTTAGGAAGAACGTAGCGTTTATTAACTCGAAGACAAGTCACAGCTGAGCCGGACACTTTAAAAACATAATTCGAGACCGAACTTTCAACTTACGCGAATAAAAAACACTCCCAACTCAAAAAGACCTTTTCTCCAGGTTTAAAAGAGAACCCGGGGGTAGTGAACGACGACACCAACAACAACAACCATTTAAATTAAGTGGGCTGTGCCTCGATACCTGGTGACACAAATGGTCGCGACTCATGACCCCCAGTGTTTTAACATCACCCAAAAAACAGTTCGACCGTACCTTCTCTACCCTTTATTGTGGGATGAGGCTCAGTGGGGCGTACCAACCAAACGAAAGAAGTTCCGTAGGCGAAGCAATATCCTTCATTAACGACTGACTTTGTGTGTCGACTCCTGTTGCACAGGAAAAGAGTTCGTGTTGCCGGGAAAGGAAACTAAATTTGTCCACGCCCCGAAATCCATCAGAGAAAGTCGTCACGACACAAATGCCTTTTCATCCCCTTTCCTCACGCTTTTGAATTTAGTTGAAAGGGAGAAGGGGGTAGTTCGAAAGTCAAGTTCACCGAGTCCCATTTGAGAAAATCGAGGGTGGGGTCTCTGACAAACTAGGCTTCACAAATTTCCACAGATCGTTGTGACTTGATTCATGATCCTGTCGGTTGAATACACCCGATATACCGCAACACTTGACACGTGCTTTGTGTTCAAACCAACGGATCAATCAATAATCCCCACGAACGCTTACTAAAACGTTGGTAACCAACAAGTTTCCTTCCGAACTGGCAGCCTCGTCGCCATCATCCATTAGAACCCCACCAAATGGACCTAGAAACATCTGCTTCCAAGCTAAAAACTTTTTATCTTTAATCCTCATAATAAAGATATTCGCGACATATGTTCGATCTGGTGGAGTGGGGTGGGGGAGCAGAACAAAGCAATCCAACTTAATACGTGACGCACTCCTAACTCGACAAAATTCGATTGTCATCTTAAAAACCTGGGCGACCGCACAACCGACCACATATTGCCAGATAACACAAAAAGTCGTTTCCGAACCTGAAATTGTCGCGTGGGTCGAAGAGTTTTATTCAAATCGCCCACAACACACACACACACAACCCGACAGGTAACATTCGAAAAGGAGAAACAAGGGGGTAGGCCCCACCGGATTCAGTTCAAGGTCGGTCAGAGCAACCTCGTGGATGGGAACTAGTTACCCTTCCAATCCAGGTTCGATTCCAGACGGGAGCGAAATAAGATCACACGGGGAGGATATCCTTCCATTCCCACGGATCTCAAACGACAACCAGAGCCGTAGCTAGGTACGTAACCCAGAAAAAAAACGCGAGTTTGTTTACCGACCTTGAGGAAACACAGTCATGAGAAGATGTGCGTAAATCCAGACGACGACTTTCTTCTTTTTATGGTTGAGAGTTCTGGTCTCCTCCACCTTCCCCTCAACACCTCACAACCTTCCACCTTGATTACGGTGATCCGGCTAAGAAGAACCTCAAAACAAAAAATTCCAAATGAATATTAATGGGAATGAATTTCGGACAACCACAAATTATTTATCCATATGCTTCGACATTCTTCTCTCTGGCCTACGCAAAAGTTGTCTAATCAACCTCTTCTCATGTCCTTCTGGAGGCTATTTCTTGATCCCAAACAACAAAACAACAACAACAACAACCAAACTTCTCCTTCCTTTAATGGTTTCCTAAATTTCTCCCATTTTCGTCGGTCCAAATTGTTCATCGGCCCATTTTTTATCTCCTCACTCATTTAGAAAAACAAAACAAAACAAAACCCAAATCACCGCCTTCTTGTAACGTTTTTCCCATAAATATTTCCCTCTGTGATGAATGGGATGAATAAATGTCAGGGTTGTTCAAAGCGTCCATGAGAAACGATCGTTTGGTCCATCCCGTGAATTGCATCTCTTTTATATCTCGAATGATTGCTTTCCTGTCTTCCTCCCCCGAAAAAGGCAACTTCCGGTAGTGAGATATTGATTTGGAGTTTTAACGCCCCACGCACCGTTATACATTCGACAGAAACGAACAACTGGTAAACCTTAAAAGCTTGGTCTTTTGGGAATGCAGACGTTCGAGGACCATCTTCCGGTTATGACGTCATATAAATGACCCAAAAGCATGAGTCAGAATTTATGTCCCCTATTTATAAGATGGAAAGAAAGTAAAAGTGTGCATTACTTTTGAAAAATCGTACGTTTTAAAATCAAACCGCGTAACTCCAAACCCGCGACATTTTTTTGTTTTATTCAAGAGACAGCTGACTACCTTCCTCAAGTGCTTGAGATTCTTCCTCAACACTCGACATTCCTTCATCTAACGATCGCGTAAAAAAAATTCACTCACCTAAGACCATAATCAAGATGTAGAAACAAGAAAAAAGTTGGGTTATGGTTCTGGTAGTCGGCTGTTTGTCTTGGGTCACTCACTACCCGTTTCTCCCTCCCAAGTTCATCTTAAAACCGGACGCGAGGTGAGAGAGAGGAAACTTCGCACAAGGTAACTGTACACGAAAATCCAAGTTGACAACAACCACACGAAATCGATAGCCTAATCGCAAGACGAAGAGCAAAATCCAAGCCAAAAAAATCAAGATGGCGCAATTTCGCTGGCACGACTCTGCGTCTCCTAAATTTTTGGATTCGCAGACGTTCTTCAGCGACAACCGACGCCCGAGTCTGGGGAGCCTTTGACACCGACCCAACCAATCAAAACAAACCGAAAAATGTCCTCTTCGCTGACAATTAATGCGAATCAAACAAACGAGGCCTCCGACTAAAATGTTACAAGGCCTTCCAATGTCAATATAATCGCTTTCAATAACAAGGAGCAAAAATCGCTGACATACTTGACTAAATTAGGACGATGCTTCCATCAATGCCTTTCTTCCGACTCTGATTTTGTGGAAGAACAACACCGCATAACTCTGAGATCAACCAATCAATCATCCGCTACTGTGTGCATTAGATATGAAATGCGAAACTTAAGTGATACTACGAACAACAATACGAAAACGGTTTATGACGTCAAATCCGCAATCGATTTTGGAGCAAACAACAACGAAAAGTGTTACAAAGTTACGAGTAACTCCGAGAGAACCTTGGCAGTGGGAGTGTTCGCTCTTCGGTCAAGGAAACGAGCTCGAAGAGAGGAAGAAAAAAATGTTAACGGTGTCCTTTTGTTCGAGATATTCGAGACATCCGCTTCAAGAATTCTAATCTTGACAGGAAATGGAACGCCTCGAAGGAATGACAGCTCCGTTCGCCAGCTTCCAAACAAACCCGGAAGAACCCATTCACGGCGGGGGAACGCCTCACCCCGAACACCTCCAGCGTTCTTAAAGAAAAACGTCATCCATGTATACATAAGAAGAGAAGGCTCGCGTTGAGGGGTGTGGACCGACGACGGAAGTGTTTGCCGTCTTTGTATCAACAAACGCGTGAACTCATTTCGGACAAAATTCCTACACACTTAAAAATGAGATCAGGCCAGAAATTATGTCTGTCTGTTTGCCTGCCTCAATCCGGAGTGTCTCCTTTCAATAATTATGTCCTTATTAATACATAACTTTTACAAATAACTCGTACATTATGTACAACTCATTTCATTAACAATGCTAGACTTTTATTCAGTTTATTTCATAAATTTTGCACACTCTCATCGAGATTTCATTTCATAAATGATGCACACTATCACTACTACTTCATTTCATAAATAATGCACACTGTCATCGATATTTCATTTCATAATTACTGCACACTATCATCACTACTTCATTTCATTAATAATGCACATTTGACCAATGAGGAATTCATTATTCAAAGAAGTACAAACCTCTAATAATAAGTCATTTCATAAATAATGCACACATTTAAGCGCCCATTTCAAAAATACTGCACAATTTTACCAGAAATCCGTTTCATTTATCAGTCAATAATGTTAAACGGAATCCATTTCATAAGAAACGCACCCTGACAGGCATCAACACCGTCAAACTCCATTCAGATTTCTTTTCAACTCCGCCATCTTTGTTTTTCGAACACACTTCTCCGTATCACCGAATTGGGATTCTGTTCCAAGAAATGGAGGTCAAAGTTCGGATAAGCGCTACTGATTCCGATTGTGGGTTAAGAGGTCGTTATTTCAAGCGAACGGCTGCGGCTAACCTCATCTTATCTGAGGAGAGAGGGGGTGGAAGGGAGGCATGATTATACGACTTCACCACATTTATCGCAGACTCCTTAACACTTTTACTGTTCTTCTCGTTCTCTTTGGCAAATGCTTTCCAACCATCATCACTCATGGACGACGGGCACACAACAACCTCGTGGATTTCCCAGTGCCACGCCGAAATCCTCAAGGACGTGCGATGCTTCGAATATGTTAACCAAGGTATCGCGTGTGTGGTGTGTCGGGCGTTGTGTAACACACATTTGCATGTTCTCGCACAACACATCCCGATTGAAAATTTATGTTAATTATTCGGTGTTGAGTAACCAAAATGACGCGAAAACGTTTATTTAAAAATCGGATTAACCGAGAAAAAAAAAGGGTCCATCTTGAAAACCAACATGGCGGCTATTTTAAGCACAAGCCATCATTCCAACAACGAAAGAGAACCTTTAGGAATTCAATTATCGCGTTCCTTAATTACTCTAACCAGATTACGAAATTCCTAAAAGACTCGTAGAAATGCAGCATACACGAACGCCACGAACGGCACAAACCGTCTCACAATAATGGATACATAACTCAATGAAGATCCATCTATTCGGTCCAAAATTCTCGAATTTAAAAGCAAAAATGATGGGAAAAACTTTTTCACGATAATTAGGACGCCATTAGAGATAAATTGAAATGTTCTCTCTCCCACTCCCACTCCAAATCCGTTCAACCGAACGGTTTTCATTGTAGCTAATTGAGCAAAATCAAATCCCCGTTCGCATTTTCTGCTTCTGATAAAAATTGCCCAAAAAAAATTTTTTTAATCTCTCACACCTCAACATGGCTGATTTCTCTGCTTCTTATTTCATAAATAATGCACACTTTTGGTGAATAATTCATTTCAAAAGTAATGCACACTCGAGCGAGGATTCTACCGAGACTACCTGAAATGGTTTCTTTGTGTTATGAGTGAACCATGTTTTGGTCTAACTGTTGTCTTCTCTCTTCCTCCTCTTCGTCGTCATGGAACTTCTGTTCCGACATTCCAAACCAAAATCTTAAAAGATTTTCTAGGTCAGTGCGTCTCTGAATTTAATTTTTTTGGACCGTCGGAGCACTTTGAAAAAAAAAAATTTTTTTTCTTGTCACGCAGAGAGAGAGAGAGAGACCTCTGCATTATTGGATTTCGTCGAGGTTCGTATCGGTTGCGTCTGTTTCGAACTGGCGTGGGTAAGCCAGAATCCTCGAAGTCGTAAAAAAGTCAAATTAAAAAAAAGGAGGCAAACAGTTTCGAAATTAAGTCTAGTTTGAAACCAGAAACAACAACTCGACAACCAGTTAAGAAAAATAAAAAAAAACTTTCATTGAATCAAGGTCGTTTCATCCGTCGTTAGCATTTTTGACCAGATATGGACTTGATGACAATTAGTGCTTTCGGACGAGAGAAGAGAAACGTGGCACCAGGAAGTCCCAGAGAAAAATCGACTCCCAGTTTCATTCTTCTACGTCATCAAAACCGGATTCCGCATCTGGGAAATCAACACACTTAACACATTGTCTTGGGTTTCCATGGTGTTTGAACAAAAGATAAACGGGAGGACATATGTAACAGTGTGCAATATTTATGAAATGAATATTTCCTTCAAGTGTGCATTACTTTTGAAATGAATCCTTCGTGAAAACGTACTTTAATTACATAATTAACTCCTGACGGAATTGTGTGTTTACTCATGAAACAAAGTGTGCACTATTTATGAAAGATCCCACCTAGAAGTGTGCAATATTTATGAAATGAATATTTCCTTCAAGTGTGCATTACTTTTGAAATGAATCCTTCGTGAAAACGTACTTTAATTAAACTAACTCCTGACAGAGTTATTATGTGTTGTTTACTCATGAAAGAAAGTGTACATTTTTATTTATGAAAGATCCCCCTAGAAGTGTGCAATATTTATGAAATGAATATTTCCCTCAAGTGTGCATTACTTTTGAAATGAATCCTTCGTGAAAACGTACTTTAATTACGAAACTAACTCCTGACAGAAATGTGGGTGTATTTATGAAACGAATTCCTCATAAAAGTGTGCATATTTATGAAAGATCCCACCTAGAAGTGTGCAATATTTATGAAATGAATATTTCCTTCAAGTGTGCATTACTTTTGAAATGAGTCATTAGAGAAAACGTACCTTAATTACAAAATTAACTCCTGACAAAAATGTGTTTATTTATGAAACAATTTCCTCATAAAAGTGTGCAATATTTATGAAAGATATTCCTTAAAAGTGTGCAATACTTATGAAATGAATCTTCCCTTGAAGGACGTGTTTGTATCTTCGAATTTCTTTTCGGCAAAGTGAACGAAAACAGTTCTCGGATTCATCGATTCCTACCGCCCTTGACCCAGCTCCCAAACTCTTTCACAAACGACTACTGCAGCAGAACCGTCCCGCCGCCAAACAATGTCGCGCCTTTTTCTCCTCGTCACTTCAATGCCAAACTTTTTCTCACTTTTCCACTCGATCCGCGACTAATTAAATTAAAACCCGAAACCCGCATTATCGCCTTTCTCTCTCTTTCTATGCCCTTGAATCGCCATAATCTCCCTCCTCCCTCTCTACCACTCAAAACCACTCAATTTATCACTTTTACCTCCTCACCCTCAAAACCCAGCAACTTCAAACTCCCTACAACAACAAAACCAGAAATCGTTATTGACTCACTGGCGGCAACTTACACTTGAACAGTCGGCTCCGGTCCATGTCTCCTCCTCGTCCACGACTTCGTCCTCTTCTTCGACGTACTCCAGATAAGACGGCTCCTTCGGATATTTCGACTGTTGATACAACACCCGCGACATTTTTGTTTTTCTTTCTCGGAAACTGTTTCAAATCAAAAACATCTGTTCTACTTCCAAAACTTTTCGCGATTTAGTATTCAAGCTACCATTGTTACAATCATCTCTCACACAACACCCAGAACTTTCTTTCTCAGGTAAACGTCTTTTGTGCTTGGCGTGATTTATCGTCCCACATTTTTTCAACCTGTTCAAACACGTTCAAAATCAAAATTAAAAAGAAAAAGGACCTCCCCCAGACAGAAAGACAAAATTTAGAGAAGCTCCAGTTTACTGTATCTGTCTTTCCGCTCAGCTTTGTCTTCTTTCTTTAGATCATCGAATCAACTTTCTAGTTCAAGCGATAAATCAAATTTTCATTCTAAATTACGAATGTACGCAAGCGTAACCTTCAAATTATTGTTTCTATTAATATTTCGAGTTGATAATTTAAATCTGTCAGCGGAAAATTTAGAGAGTCGAGGAAAAACAATCAGGACAAGAGAGAGATAACTACCACGACAAATAAACCAGCAATCGCGTTAAAAAAGACTTCACTCAATAATCCCAAGCGCATAACTTTAAAACGAACAATAAAATAATCCGCGTGAAAATAAATAAATGGCTAGAACCACGACATCTTTTAATGAATGTGCATTATTTATGAAATGAATTTACGAATGTGACGGATGGTTTCGTTCAAAGGTTTGTTTTATTTACAAAATAAATTCTCCACAGAGCGTGCATTATTTATGAAATAAGAGTCCCCTAAAAGTTTTTATTAAGTCTGAAACGAAATCATCGCCTTGAAATTAACTCTTAAATGTGTGCATTACTTATGAAAGAAAGAGCTTATTTGAATAGGTGGTCGTTATTCTGAAGAAAGAACAAAAGCAAAACGCGTAAAACGAGACCTGAGGAAATGGTTCCAATGAGTAGAGGTTTAGGTGACTAATAAGTCTTCAGGAGGATGTGGAGGATGATTTCAACAGCAGACACTGATGAGATGAAAGTTTGGACCTGTGGTACTCTACTTCTGGAGAAGCTGATGAACTATATCACTTTGCTTGATACAGGCGTACCAACACTTAGGTTCGTGGCGGGTAAAATCTGTTATTTCCACGACTTAACACTATTTACACGACTACAAGTATTTATGGTTGGCATCGCCACACTACCCTAACCGAATTTGGTGGAGTCAGGTGAAAGTAGACGAAGGTAAGAAATACAAGTAACAAAAGACTACAAGAAGATGGAGAAGCAGGAAGATGACAACGAATATGAGAGAAGAAACCGGAAACAGTTGATCATCGATTTCGGCGAAAACCTTTCCAGCACTTTTCCGGATGTTGACGCGAGTCTAATGCCACTTCTGACGAGAAAAACTTCTGGAAAACGTGTCACCGAGCATCCTCTACTTAAAACAATTATAAAATTATAGAATGACAGTATATATAATTTATATAAAAAGTATAAATAAGTATAATAGAGAAGTGATATGACAACTGTTTCTCAGCTTCTTTCTGTTCTTATCTACAACTTTGATTTGTTGAAATAGTTTAGCCGAGTCCTGATTTGATGAGTTTCCTTGGTCTTGTCAGAACGTCTACTTTATCTACAGCCGTTCGCAAAATTTTTTGTCTATAAGACAACTCCATTTATTTATTTAATTATTTATTGATAGATTAGATCCGTTAACACTATTACACGTATTTATGGTTGGCATCGCCACAGGACTCAGGTTGGGTTTCAAAACAGACTGTTGAGAGTTGAGTGAGACATACAAACACAAAACAGAAGCACTTAGTTAACACCCCCCTCATCCCACCCCTGAGAAACTTTCACCAAAAACAAGCCTCCGAATAAATATGACGAAACAACACCAAAATTTTTGACACTTCAATAAACTCATCATCTATGCTTTCTCAGGAACTATTGAACCCAGCTCTCTTCCTCTCCTCCCAGAGCCCACGCACTAACGCCGCACTTATACTTCCAAAAAGGGAAGAAACTCAAACAATATCACTTTCCAAGTTGACGATTTCCAATTCGGCACAAAGGAATCGCGTGGGGTGTTCAATTGTCGGTTTGCGAAAAAATAGAAATTAATAGCCTCTCTTCACCTCCCTCCCAACCTCCTCCTCACTCTCTATGTTGACACAATCAAACCAAAAGTTGCTAGATAACGATAAGCACATCCCAACAAACCCACGCGGATTCTCTCGTTCCCAATCCACTCTCATCCTCCTAATCAAAATGGATTCCAGAGAGAGCAAGATGAGGAGAAGAGAACGAACATCGCCTCGATTTCTAAGGGAAAGAAGGCGACACAATTCGGGAGAAATAAATAAATAAATAAATAAAAATTATAACTTGTCCATTAATTTATGTAACGTTATTGTAACACATACTCGTGGTCTTAACATGTTACATTATCTGACCACAAAGGAAACCACATTTTCATTTGGAATGCTTTTTATAACCGCCCACCACCTCCGTCATTTCTCTCTCTGACCCATCTTTTGACTCGAAGTAGCCAACCGACTTTTGTTGAGGAGCCCCTCTACCTCCTCCTACCCCGCTCCTCCCCACAGGAAAGCATTTCTGCTTCCTTTTGTTAACATCACGTATTTCACAGGTCTTTTTATGTTTTGCTTTTATGCTCTCTTTCCTTCCTTACGGGAACAAAACAACAGAAAAACGCCATTAATAATGAGAATGAATTTCTTTCCCTTTTGAAACTGAGGAAAATATTTTCCCGGTATTTTCCCCCCGGGAGGTTGAGTTAGAAAAACCAAACAAACAACCTGTGCGAACGTGAAAAATAATTCTGGTGAGAGATGAGCGAACGGTGGTCGGTGATCACGCTCCGACTGTTTCTTGTCCTTTCAGTTTACATCTTTCCAAAAGCTTCTTCATAACTGGAATTCCATTAGTTTCCCCTCGCCTCTTCCACTCCGTGACGTCACAAACTTATACCAATGAGGATCGAATTCATTCCATCGCGACCTTCGATACAAGAAGACTTGAATCAACAACAACACGACGACGACGACGACTAAAAACCCAAAAATCCGATTGTTTACACTTCGATTCCCTCTTGAGCCGTGTCATTTAGGAACCCGAAACGGGATAACCGTGGATAACCAAACAAACAAAACGAACAACCGTGAATGAAGTCGTGGAAAACAAAGACAAACAAACAAACAAACAAACGAATGAAAACCCTTAAGAGAGTATACAGCTCGACATCGAGACCACCAAAAGCTATTTGGTAAAAGGAGGAGGAAGGGGGGTAATACGAGCTTAACACACTCACACAAGGGTCCTTCAAACTCTGGACACTAAAATCCAGACAGGAGTGAGCGATAAATTGACTCATAAATAATTTCCGATGAAGCTGATTAAACAGAGCAACCTTCAGTGACATATTCATTTTGTAATCAGTGCTCACTTTTATCAAGCATACATCGCCGGAACAGCTCATTTCATAAATTCTGCACACTTTTACCAAAGACTCACTTCATAAATACTGCACACTTATTAAAAATTTCAACCCAATGTAAAGAACAAAACGAGGTCTTCACAAAACTGTCCTGAATTTATGAGATGAGTTTCTGGCAAGTACTCATCACTCCTGTGTAATAGTGTGCAATACTTATGAAATAAATCCTTCTTGAGTCTCTTACTGAAGCAACATTTACTCATTCCAAGAGTTCTATCAAGCAAAAAGTGTGCAGTATTTATGAAATGAATGAATTTCTAGTGTGCATTATTTATGAAACGAACTCCTCGTTAAGCTACCTCCGAACAGAAGTTATTTATAGCTCCACCAAACCGAACAAAAGAAATTCGTGACCTCCATCGACAGAACCTTAATCCCGCTTCAAATCCGATCCACTAATCCCTCATTCATCCCATTCTTCGATGGATTTCTTATACAGTCCCGCTCATCTCCTCCTCCTGAGTCTGGGAGGAGGTGAAAAGGATTCCGAATCGCCGCCTAACGACAATAATTGTTCTCAGCAAGACCGATTGTCCGTCCCGGAGAGATTAATTACTGGATTATAAGATTCAATGAACGCAATCATGACAAAACGGATTATGACAAAAAGGAAATCAACAACAAAACCCACAATAATGATCCAAATCATTTTTTTCCTTTCGCAACACTACAACCTCTACAAAATCCCCTCACTACAAATTTAAAAGTCGCTAATGAGGGTCTATTTCTTTTGATTTATACTTTCTCGCCAGTCAAGGTCGCGACACAGAATGATTCACACGAGGAACCCGTGTCACTTTCAGGTGACTCTCCAAACAATACCTGGCTCTTAGACATGGTGGGTGTGAAACCTAACATTCATCCAAGCAACAGAACCGTGGGAGAGGAAGAACGTTTCTAAGGACCCGATTCCCACTTCCGTTATCCCGGAAGGGGTGTCATACCCTTGACATCAAATTTTGGGAACAAATGAGAGGCGTCTTCTTTCGCAAAGGGGCCCTTCCTTTCAGGTCCCACCATTCAAACCTTAACACATAAAAGAAGATCCGGAACGGAAGAGGGAGGAGAGGAGGAGGGGAAATTAATCGAGAAATCGTTCCCCGGAGCACCTCGACTTGTTTCTTTTTGAAAAATTTACGACGCACTTAAGGTACCTGATACGCCGAAAACACAATTTCCGATGGAGAGCCAACAAAAATTTTTCCCCGTTTTCTCGCATCGTTATAAACTCTTCTCGATTATTTTTCACACATCTTTTGAGATCTCTTTCTCTTCCCTACCCCACCCCAACCTCCTCCTCCTCCTCCCGAAAATATCTACTTCGTCACTCTGACGTGGGCTTATCTCTTGTTGAAAATCACGCGAGGAGTAGTTAACTAAGAAACTCGAGAACTCGCTCCCAATTTCTCATGCTGATTACTGTCATTCGTCTTTTAAACACACTCTCGGCTCCCCTCCCCCCCCTCCCTCCAAAATGGCAGTTTCATTCCTTCGAAATCGCTTTTCGAACCTTCGACAGGTTTCTCTGTCAGCCAAAAGGATTTGAGGGTAGTTTCTGGTGAGAAGAAGTGTGAAAGGTGTGTGGGTTATGGGGGTATACAGGATTAAGGGAGGAATGACTGTCGTCTAAACCCAAAGTCTGTCAATGTATATGTCACGATCGAAACCACAAATCGGCTAAATCAAGAAACAACCAACACCGCCATATTTTCTTTATTTTAGGTTCTGGTCAGTCAGTTTACAAAATGGCACGGAGACTAAGAGCCAAAACATCCTCCAAATATTACCCAGAAGACGAGACGAACGAGTACTATCGACACCACCCTGACTACCGCACAGCCTAGTTCCCATTTCAATCCTTCACGAAGTCACAAAACACGTCACCAACCTCAGCTCAAACACCCAAACACTCAGCCAATTCAAAAACTGGCAGAGAGAACTCCAAAAAACCAATTCCAACCGAATTTAGCACACCACTCTCACATGTGACCAGATTAATAATAATGCGCCACGATGAATCCAATTAAACACAGGATATTAGGCCCTGACACCGAGTCCAATTTATTTTTCCTTCCTGAAGCCCTGGGGCCCCGAAAAGAAAGGATTTCTAAGAACACTGTCACCCCTTTCGAGGTCGGTCACTGGATTCTACGTAGTGTGTGAAAATTTCTAAAAAGAAAAACGTGGCACTAACACTTTCTACCGATATGTGTTATACGTCACGGTTTTTGGCGTGCTCGCAATTATTTAATAAGTTATTAAAAACGCGACCGGTCGAGCCAAAAATGTCGGTAACGGTAACTCGGCCTAACTCGAATTGTTTTCTTTTCCTTTGATATCGATTTGGAAGATACGCAGGCGTTTTATAGGGTGGATACATACCAGGACTTCACGTTTCATTGTCTTTTCCAGATTCCGGAATACAAATTAATTTATATTAGATCGAGAGTGGGAGGAAGTGAGTTAGTCGAACTTTTCTGTCGAGGGAGTGTCAGCGTCAGCAATTGAAATTCAAAGTTTTTTTATTCGCAGCAGATGTCGAATGGAAATTTTTCTTCATCCGCAGATTATCTCCTGCAGAGTTGAAGAAGAGCAAAGTTTGATATTTTAGGAGATGTTCGAGTCTAAAAGCCAAGGATCCGCCATTTTTATTTATTTATCTATTTCCTAGGGATTTGAGGGGTGGATGAAATACGGCTCCAAGGTCGGATCACTCGGGTTTCTTTTATTTTCGGGATTTTCGGAGCTTTGTTCTTCGACTGCCATTTGTTTTATTGTCAGACATCTTGATTTTTGAAATATTACTAACACAATTCGATCTATCGACACATTAAAAAAATTATTTATCTATTTGGATGAACCGGAAATATTCGAAATACGCAAGAACCGAATTGAGGCCAACTTCCCACGCACACCAATGGAAATTAGAACGAAAATAGTGTCCGTCCGTCTGTCTGTCTCAGTCTGGAGTGGTTCAAGTCAATGATTATATCCTTATTAACTATACAACTACACATATCCCTGGTTTGTGTCTCGCCCTAAACTCCCAATCCAATCCGTAAATGATTGCACACCTTTAGTACAAAACTCGTTTCATAAATATTGAAAACGTTTCCCAAACTCTTGTTCTATAAATATAATATTTATGAAATGAAAACGTCCTTGAGTGTGCATTACTTTTGAAATGAAAATTTACTCTGTGTGCATTACTTATGAAAAAGAATTTTCCCTTGAGTGTGCATTACTTATGAAATGAGAATTCCCTTCTAGTGTGCATTACTTTTGAAACGAAAATTTATTTTAAATGTGCATTATTTATGAAATAGAAATTTCCTTCTAGTGTGCATTACTTTTGAAGTGAAAATTTACTCTGTGTGCATTACTTATGAAATGAGAATTTCTTCTAGTGTGCATTACTTTTGAAATGAAAATTTATTTTAAGTGTGCATTACTTATGAAATGGTGCATTATTTATGAAATGAAAATTTATTTTAAGTGTGGATTATTCTATAAATAATGCATTTCATTAGTAAAGCACAGTTAAAATAAATTTCCATTTCATAAGTAATGCACACTTAAAGTAAAGTTCCATTTCAAAAGTAATGCACACTAGAAGGAAATTCTCATTTCATTAGCACAATTTCATTTCAATGCACACTCAAGAGAAAATCGTATTTCATAAATAATGCACACTTGAAGTGAATTTCCATTTCAATGCACAATCAAGGGAAAATTCCATTTCAAAATAATGCACACTAGAAGGAAATTCTCATTTCATAAGCACAATTTCATAAATAATGCACAATCAAGGGAAAATTCTATTTCATAAATAATGCACACAAAGTAAATTTTCATTTCATAAATAATGCACATTTGAAGTGAATTTCCATTTCATAAATAATGCACAATCAAGGGAAAATTCTGTTTCATAATTAATGCACACTTAAAAAGAATTATTCGGTTAATATTACGCAGACCGGATAATAATATATACATGGAAATATCTCATATTAACTTTGATTTATATTAATATTATTAATATAAGATACTGCAGACTTGAATAATCTAATTTTCAAATTTTTGGCAGATTTCAATTTAAATTTGAAAGTACGCTTCCACAATCGCATAACTACACATACAGTACATCTGGGTTCAAAAACATAAACATATAAGAGACCAGTATAAGTTCCTGGTTAGTATCATAGCAAGCGGAGAACAGAAGAGAGAAGGAAAGGAGCTTAATGGTCTTGTGTCAGTTCCTCATGTTTGTTTTTTATCTCCTGGAAATTATCCAATCACAAGGTTAAACACGAGTTCTCCAGTTAAGAAAACACGAAACCCGTGGCAAAACGGAATAATTAATGAAGATGGAAACCATTCTAATGTGAAAGACACGTCAAGGAATCAAATGAGCAAAGGGCCTAACGCGAAACATAAGTTTTTTCAATTTTATATCCTCCAATCTCCTTCCGTGTGTGTCTCTGAATAGATTGCATTCATATAAAGAGCAACGAGCCAGCTCATTCCAGCGAACCATTCGAGAGAAAGAGATGCTTGTCCGACCTTGTCTGTTATTTTTCTTCTTTTTGGGGAGTAGAACTCAAAAACAATTGCACGAGGTAAACCTAAAACCTGATTTTTAGCTCGACCACATATCGAAATGAATCCTCAACTTTCGTCCTAACACGCACGCCTTGTTTTCACGGCTTTATCTCCAAACGACTGTCAAAACCTGAACAAAAACAAGACGTCACACTTTGGCTAAACTTTTTTATCTCAAAACGGTGGCTGTTACCTGTGATCCCGTCAATAAATAAAATACTGCGAGCCAGAGGTGAGAAATTTATCTCGTCATGGACGCAAAAATGGAGAAGCACACACAATGTAACCAAAAAAAAATTTGGTGTCGAACAACCGCAAAAAAAAAAGACCTGGTAACCGATCCTGAAATCTCGGAACCTAACAATCCTGCCAAATCATCATTATTATAATTTGAATCGAATTTTTCCCTCGAGTCCATGCCAAAGTCCTATTCTTACATAATCCGATCGTTTTGATTTATTTAAGCCCACAAACTCCAGCTCGTCGTGCCCAGAGTCGGTATCTCTTCCGCGGAACTACCAACTTCAAAAATCCGAAGAGTGGGGGTTCGGGGGCACACCCAATCCATTTGACTAAGACCATTTTAAGGTTAAAGGGAGGAAGGAGGAGTAGTCACAACCCGAAAGGGTGTCAGTCTCATTCTCACGATCCCCCTCAACGAACGATGACAGCTTTAAATGTATCAGACGCATTAATCTAGTTCTAAATACTTTGGCTTTACATCGTTCCAACACACAAAAAACAACCGTAACGAATGCCTAAACGATAAAAAAAAATAAATAAATCGAGTCTCGAACCGCGAAAAAATAAAAAATCGAACGTGAAACAACTAATAAATAACACGACAAACAGGCACCACTATCGAAAACTGCATCAATCGACCGACCTTGACCGCCCATCAGCTATCAACACGTTTCCTCGGAGAAAATCTTTCTTTTCCCAAAAAACTCGACCATTTTGGAAAGCCGTAACCCAGGGAGGATGAATTTACAAAGTCAACGTCACCTCCACAACACGCACAACCACCATCACCAACGCTACTAGACATCGAACTTTGGTCCCGGTCCGTCGATTGTTATTACGGCCTATTAAAAACCCCGAGAACATGATTTTTATTATGTCATCAAAAGGAATCATCCTCTAATTATAATTTGTTTCTTCATAACGCGTACTTCTTCAAATATTCAGAAATGATTATCAATTAAGTCATCACATCCTTTTCCGCTCTTTTGTATATACGTTCCTTCTGCCTTTATCAGCTTTCTGACTCGGGGAGAGCTTATATCAAAATTTTATCCGAAATATTTTTCGAGATTAAATTACCCGTTAAATAAGAAAATCCTCCAAACGATTTATTTCTTCTGATCCTACCCTCCACCTCCACCCCGAATCCTCCCTTAAATTTCATTCCTCCACGATTCCCAATCTTAGAATTCCCATCCTGCTTTTGACAGACACTTCGAACGTCATTAACCATCAAGAAAATTGAATTCGTTTCTCTCACCCAACACAAAAGTCAATTTCTGATTTTCGCTCAAAAATTTCGAGATCCTCGGGAGAGAAATTAACCCCCCCCCACCCCCAATTTCAAAATTACCTCGCTTACTAATCCAGCTTCTGTCTGCTCTAATTCACATCCCAAAATATCATCATCCCCTGTCTTATTTCCACCATCATCCCCTAACACGGTTTCCATCAATCTTTCCTTCTCCCGGTCACGTGACCAGTGTAAATCTTTCCGTGTTCACATTAAACTTTTAATTCCGTAACTCTTCTTCTTCGACATTTTCTAACACATGTGGAGAGTGACGGAGTTCGGATCTACCGAAAATGATTTATTTAAAGCTCTTCAACCCTCAAAAGTCGTTAAGTTAGAAAATTTCTAAGTCGGGATTGAGGGATGAGGAGGTTCTATCAAAAAGCAGAACGAAAACCCGAGAAGAGAAAGGAAAGCGTATAAGAGAGGACGAGGAAAATCCATTTTCCCGGAGAAATTAACCAAAACTTGGAAAATTTCCGGTGCCTTACGCCCAAAATAAATCAAAAACTTTGTTATGGAAATTAGAAAATTTTAATAAGATAAACAAACTCCGACGATTTATGCCCGATACCAAAAATTTTTCCATTTCGAGACAGAAAACTTCCCTCCGATCATATAACGCCTCCTCAATTTTCGTCTCCCCAAAAACAAAAAAATAAAATCAAATAAAAAACACATCAAAACAACTCCAAGGACATGTATCCCCCCATCCGCCATTTTCGAAAACTTCACCAACAAAACCATAAAGACAAAAATAAAAATAAAATCCGAACACCCTTTTGCCAAACCCGTTCCACCATTCGCGAAAAAATCGAAAAATTTAAACCGCCACAAATCCAAACAAAAGCCAGAAATCACCCCCCCACCACCACCACTCAAAATTTATTTAAAACAAGCACCAAAATTACGATATTACGCTTGCGTACATAAAATTCCTTCTTCCATTGTTTAGATAAACTCGAAACAAAAAAAAAATTTGTAAACAATTTAAATTTGGCTTCATCGTCCCAAGTTTACTCCACGTCCTCCCAGAACTCTTGCTGCCGATTATTTGTTAAATAATCGTCGATAACAATTAAAATTTAAATAAGAGAACCTTCGGACAAGATAATTATTTATGGTACATCGGGAGGGAGACAAAAACCCGGAAGAACCGAAACGAAAAACAAAGAAACCGAATAACCGGCGTGACAGACTTTCGGATTAACTTCTGCTAACTGTCAAACTGACAGACAACAAAACGCGAGCTTATTGTCTTTCGCTGATTAAAAAAACTCGATCAATTAAAAGATATCCAAATTAAAAACACGATTGGGGAGGACTGGGCCCGGGTCTCAGATGTGAGGATAACAAATTGCGAAGTCAGCAATCAAATTTGGGCGAAGAGAAACTTTTATGTTTTTTATGGCGAAAGGGAAATTCCAAAACGGTATCGGAGGGGTGTGGAGGGACCTAAAACCCACGCCGGCCATGAATTCAAGGTTTGCGACAATGTTTGCGAAAGTTAAAAAAATTTACAAGAAAACCGTTGGGTCTGTTTCGAAACTTTCTCTGACACCAACACATACACACAATAACTCCGATGAGGGTTTCCTTCCGCGCGACACAAAAATCTTTTTCCCTTCAAACCGTGCGTGAAAACGACATGAGACTACAAAACGCGCACTCTCACACTACAACACATGGACAGCAGACGTCGGACTAATCATACTGAAACTAATTTATGACTGAAGAAAAATAAAATAAAACCATTCAGAAGGGAAAACGGAAGGCGTTTAAAGAACTCGGAACCCTCGCATTAAGCCATTTCTCGACCGGTCATCTTACGACGGAGATACAGTCAACCCTCAGGAAGCTAAACATAAAAATAACACGGTCTCTAATGCCACGACGAAATCACGAACGGTGACGTAAACCTCGGTGCACGATATGAATTCGGGATTCAACTTACGACTCCAAGACGTCACCCGCACTTCGTTCCTTCATCTCCTCCTCCTCCACCATCTCCTCATTTCCTCTTTCTCTACAATAAGACGTGTGTGTGTGTTATGGTGCGACGAGTCTCGCGGTCCAAGACTACCAATTAAATTCGTCTGGAGCCACGTTTCATGTAGCTAACTTATTTCTGGGTCGTCATACTCCTAGAGGATTTGTTTTGAATCGAATCCGGGCCCTCGTGACCCCAGGTTTTGATAAATAATGTTACGGTATTGACCTAGAACACGGAGTCTTGGCTGAGTCGAGCGAAAAAGTAACCAGAGAATAAGACGAAATCGTTCTGACAACCTCCAAGTCTACTTCTTCCGGTCAAAAAAGAACCAAACCTACGATCCACTGTATCCTCTACTTCCCACCACCACGCCCCCAAGCAAAAATTAAGCCAAGGAAGTAAAGCCTCATCAATTTCGTACACAGCTGAATCAAAGAGTCCAAAGTCCAATCAACCGATGACCTACCGAAATGACCAAAACCTCTAAACAATAAACACCGAAATTCTCCGTTCGTCTTTCGAAACAAGAACAACAACAACAACAACAACAAAAACTCGAGTGCGCAGATTGAGTGAACGTAAACTCGAACGTGAAGGTCGCTCTCGGTTGCATCACGTCAAAGAGAAATTAATTATTTACAAACGATAAAATTAAAAACAACGATTAATTAACAAAAGATTTTCAGGTCTGGTCGTGTTCGCACGAACGTGTTCTAAATCCATTCAAAACCACTCTCTTCCACAACACCCAAAACCCATTGAAAGCCTCAACAACCAACCGAACACCAAGGACGAAGACAAAACCAAAACAAAGAAACAGCCAAAAGTCGTTCAAAACGGACGACAACAACAATCCAGTTGGCCAAAAAAAAAATCCTCAAAGTCATGGGTTTCAACTAGAACCCAAACAAGACCCAACGATAACCTCCGACTTTTATTCCAAGGACCCTTGGCTTAACTCGATGAAACATACACGCGCGCCTAACACCCATGATAACCCCTTTAATGGTCCAGCGTTCGTGGGCCCATTTCAAAATATCTGTCCAAGTCTGTGGCTAAATATCTACATCACGACTGTTGTACAATCGCTAATTACGGCTCATTGATATCATGTTAAAACGTGTCAAGGAATGTTCTTCGAGTCATATCGCTCTTATCGGAAACATTTGCCAAGTTTCGCGTAAACAAAATATTCAAAAAAGGTAAGACGGCTGATAAGAAAGGAAGAAAAGCAAATTATCCATTGTTACAACAACCGGAAGGAAAGAATCCATTGTTGGATTTCCTTTTTCCGACGATGAAAGTACCGTTTAACAGCCTCGACGACACGAACAAACACATAACATAACAGAAGAAAGAAATAAAAAAAAATTTATCTACGTAAACGATAACCGTGATCGCGAATAAATTTCCTACACCCAAAGATAAGCCCCAAAAACGTTCTTACCTTTCCCACTATATCCGCGATGCTGGAGGACAATCGAAGCTCTGCATTATCTACGTGTACTTCTGCCGGGATGGAAAGATCCAAAGAACAATCACCGGGTATCCAAGAATCGGCAGAAACTCGAATTCTGCGACCTTTGTCATCGCAGAACAGTTTATACATATCACCTTCATCGGTGTAAGATTTTCTCGCCACTCCACACAACATTGTGACTCACGACAAACGAACAAACAAACAAACAAAAAATCACAAAACCTTAAAAATCAAGAAACCTTAAAAAACCATTTTCCTTCTTTTATTCTCAGGCACAAAGAAACGCATAAAAAAAAACGCAAAACGACCACGTTTAGCACACGCATATAATTCACACACAGACTAATGACAATCTCTTTGCCTGCCCATGTAACTGTTGCTCCGCAACTGAATTAAAAGACCTGAAAAAATAAAAATTATGTTCACTCTATCATCTGGATGCGCGTTCACGAAGAACCTGTCCCCGCATGTTTATCTATCGGCGAACGATTGTCTTCGTTATAATCGTCTGAACCAATCTGCAAGGTGTGCACAACCAGTCGCGCGTACCTTCCAGCCATTTAAAAGCGAGTCCGATTACTAACTCGCAATTATGCTGGCGATTTCTTCAATGTCTTCTTCTGCACGAAAATCCCACTTTTGAAACCAGGGCCCACGCTTCCGCTTCGTCTATTTCGGACTGCTTCGCACACACAATTCAATTTTGCCTCCTACTTTTCTCAGACACAGAATCCACTTCGGCTATGACCTTTCCCTTCTCCCTTTTGCACTAGACCCCAGGTCCCCGGTCAAATATCCATTAGCAACCTTTTGCGTGTTGTCTTTCACTTAATGAAGTTGTTAAGTGAATCTGTGAAAACCTGTTTCCCTGCTTGGTGGAATGCTTACCCCCAAAAGTGAAACCGGATGTGATTCAAAAACCCAAATCACAAAACTACGCTTGCTCAGGTTTGCTTCAGCCACTAAAACCCCCAAAGAAATAACCCAAAAATATCCCAACAAAAACAAAAAGGAGTAGAAAACAAGGAGACAGAAAGAGAGAAAGAAAAAACCTTCTTCCGGATCTCTTCGAAACATCTGTCCAAAAGCTAAGAGGATTTGCTTATGGTTAGCATTCGAGCACACGAGACAGGTGGTACCTGAAGATTTTTTTTTTGACTGAGGAGGCACACGTGCTCTTTAATGTGCTTCACATCTGCTTCGTTACATCTTTACTACAGTAAACAACACTTCAAATTTCCATTAGTTAATTCATCATGAGACTACGGAACCTTCCTCCGATGAGCCCCACACCCCCTCCGAGCCCCACTCCACCTCCATCCGAAGATATAGCCGACAATACTGACAATAACACGTAACAAGTTGCGAATAACCTGGCGCTACTCCTCCTCCTAATTTTGGTGAGTAAAGGGAAACCTGTCTCTTAAATTTGGAATATCCCCACTATCTCTCCTACTTCTTTCATAAATAATGCACACTTTTACGAAGTCTTTGTTTTATACGTACGTAACACTTTTCCGGGAGGTTTTATTTCATAAGTTTTGCACTCTTGTGGTTTATAGATTGATGATAGATACTTCAGACTTGAATAGTGTTTCTCCTCTAAATATGGGTATATACGTGTGCAATGTTTGGTCAAAATCGATTGACGCGTTCTCGAGTTATGCTGTCACATACACACAAACAAACACACACATCTCTCTCTCTGTTTACAAGAACATAATGGCAATAACGATCAGATTGGCGGTCACGCGTGCACCAAATCAAACTCTAAAATAACCGGATAAATCGTACAAAACGAAAATCCTCCAATCGTTGAATGAAAAAAAAAGAAAACATTTCCGAAAACGATTTCTTTCCCTTTCATTTACTTTCTGAACACAAAAAAAATGAAATCAAGCGAGAAAAAACCCGAAAACGATCATAAACCGGCTGTTATTGCGAAAATTAAAGAAAAGCTCAACGATTTCCTGTTTCGCCTCCGTGAAAACCTTGAAAAGAAACAACTCCTTCCTCTCTCCTCCTCGTAAAACAAACTCTGGACCATTTCCACGCTTGGTCGGCGAGCCATTCGCGGCACTCCCACCTAAAAATGTCTTCATTTTGTCAACTTTTTCGTGTCCATATCGCGATTCAAAACACGTCCTTTCGTTTTGTCAAAAGAAATCCCCCGAAATTTCAGTACCAAAAATCAAAATCCCAACCTCTTCAGCTTCCTTCTCGGAGATACCTTCAAACTCAATGACGTCATAAATTGAGGACAGGTGGCAGAACCATCTGCTCCACCAATTTAAAAGGCAAAAAAATTCATAAATTGGGTGAACCTGCTTGAGCTTGATCGTAAAACATCTCTCGCAAAAACTTCTTCCTTCTACCCCCACAAAAATTTCTTTTTCAAAAATATGCGGAACGAAGAGTTCTTATATATATTCACCCCCGAGGAACTTAAATTCAATAAAAAAAACATTTCGCTGGTCGTAAATAGAGAAATCAGTGTCCAAAACCTCGGGGTTTGCCTCCCCACGATCGTTAAAATCATCACAAAACTTTTCCAAAACTATGAGGAAGAAGAAGAAGATGAGAAAAAGACGAAGAGAAGAAGAAGAAAAAGGAAGGAGATGTCTTTCGGAAAATATTGCTCACGAATGACTCATACCTCATTTACTTACATAACAAAAACAAAAAGGAAACTCGAGAAGATGAGTGCGAAAAGTGTTTCCCACATGGAAACCGGAGTCCAACTTAGAATGTGACGAGCTTTCGATTACGATTCACCCCGAAAATGGTTTTGTTAGGGACGGGGGTGAATCTTGAGCATTTTCGGGGAGAAAAGTTCTCGGAAAATCCGAAGATGGCTACAAATCTATTTAAAAGCTTTTTTCCTTTAAGTCCTTGCCCATTTAAGCTTCGACAACCTGTGGCCTGAATCATCTTTCTTTCTAAATTTTCGACAAATTTATCATCCCTCTTTCAGCTCAAACCGATTTTATCTTTGGTTCCTCATCCATTCAAACCCAACCACTGTGATGCCCTTTTTCCATCTAATTTTAGGGACCGTGAGAAGGTGTGAATGTAACTTCCTCTACGACCTCAAACGACGATCTAGTTGGTAAGAAGCTTTGGGTCGTTTCCCAAAACATCCAAAAATGTCTTAGTAGGTAGTAGTTACACACTACACTCGATCACCTCCACAACCGAAAAGTTCAAAGGCGAACTCCAAAGGCGACTGACAAAGATGGCAATCAGTTCTGTAGTTACCAGTTGCCATTATGTTCTTGTAAACAGAGAGAGGAGTGTGTTTGTTTGTGTGTATGTGACAGCATAACTCGAGAACGCGCCAATCGATTTTGACCAAACTTTGCACACGTATATACCCATATTTAGAGGAGAAACACTATTCAAGTCTGGAGTATCTCTCATCAGTCTATAAGTAACAATAGTGCAAAACTTATGAAATGAAACCTCCCGGAAAAGTGTTATATGCGTATAAAACGAAGTCTTCGTGAAAGTGTGCATTATTTATGAAAGAAGTGGGAGAGATAGTGGGGGATATTCCAAATTTAAGAGACAGGTTTTCCTTTATTCACCAAAATTAGGAGGAGGAGGAGTAACGCCAGGTTATTCGCAAATTGTTAGTGTTACTGTCTCATGAGTCTATAAATAACAAGAGTGCAAAACTTATGAAATGAATTCTCCCAGAAAAATGAAACCACCAAAAGTGTGCATAATTTATGAAAGAACTAGGAGAGTTACTTCAAATATACACACAAACATTTCTTCACTACCCAAAATTCCTTTTTTTGGTGGGGTGGGGCTCATTTTCCCAACCTTTTCTGTATTTTCCCTAAAATTATTACATTCCTCCTTACACTCCTAAATTTTTTTGGATTCCCTCTCCGGACTCTCCTTAAATACTCTAAAACAAACTACAACCACATAATCCACGAATTAAAACTAAACCCCAGCCGGAAATGAAGTGGAAGAAAGAAAACAGGCCGTTCCGATTGATTTCCGAGGAAATTTAAAGTCAACCGAAAAGAGCCCGAAGGAAACCAAACTGTTTTCACCATAAAAGCTAGTAAACATTAAACACCAAAAAGCAAACAAAATTAGATAACGGAAGAAGATAATCTCCGATTTTGGGAATGCTTAACGCTATCTCAGTCCCTTACAGAAAAAAAAATCTTTCCGGGAAATCAAAGCACCAAGCTGGGACGAAAAATGCGGCTCGTATTACGTCATAAACAAAACAAAAATTTCTTCCACGAACCTGAGACTCCCCGACACCTCCCAAAACAAATAGAATATTTCCAAATTTCGATCTCTGATCTATAAATGAAATTCTAAAAACAGACTTGAGGTCAATTTCTTCCTTCTCCTTCTCATTCTCCAGGGAGTGACTAATTAAATCATACAGACTGCTGGAAATTATCTGACTGACACAAGATCCTCTTCTACACGATTAGATCGTGTCGTACCACTGCGGCAAACGTTAACTAGGTCTTCTAATAAATCTAAATGACGCTATCTTGATATAGGGCCCATATAAACTGAATATTTGATAAGATAACGCATCTCGTAGTAAGACAAGATCCGAAGTCAATAATCAACACACGACGCGATGTTTATGTCTGAAACTGGGATCATAACTCCCGAAAGCCTCGATCCAAGTTGGCACACGTCTCAGAGTCAGAAACACTGTCCAGATCTAGAATGTCTTACGTGGATAATTATCTAATTAAATATGGAACAACGTTACCGTAATGAAGTACCACGTCTTCTTATATTTCATGACATATTAATCCTGATGTCGCGAAGAGAATAAGCCTTTACAGGTGCGAAGTTATGAAAAGTTTTTAATTAAATTGAGTAAACAGAAGAAAAAGGTACCTGAGGAATTATTGGAGGAGGTGAGAAGAGGAAGAATCGAGAAGAAGAAAGTGAAATAGTGGTGAAATGCCGAGTCCTTAGATGGTTGGTTCAAAAAAAAAAATTGAAGGCCACAACAGGAAATTTGTCTTTAACACAAATTACAGAGCGAAATAAGTGTGCATTATTTATGAAATGAATAAGACAAAGAATTTCACCTCGAAAGTGTGCATTACTTATGAAATTTGTCCCTAAAATCAATTCCTCTTACAATCTTGCTGTTGTTAACTTTGAAACTGTAAATGAGACACCTCAAACCCTAAAAGGAAGGAACCCACAGAATTTAAAACCCCAAGAGAATGTTAGAATTCTATAAGAAATACAGAAAAGTGCAAAGAAGTCACCGGCCATTCCACTACCCTAAAAACAAATGTCACTGACCAACCAACGACACAATAAACACCATCTAAAGCGTGGCTGGTCAAGAATATAAACGAGAACAGTCGATGACTCCTCTCCACGGATGGTTAACAACCCAAAAAGAAGAATTTATACCGGACGTCATACAGGGAAGGAGGAACCAAATTCGTGAGCCTGGCCTCTGACCCATCGAGGGAAATTTAATTCCCTTATCGCGGATCTGGATTCGCGGGCATTCGATGGTGGTCCCCAAGAAACAAAAGAAGACTCGCGGATAACCTTTTCCCATTCAGAACCTGATGGAAAAGGCCGATCGTACCATATATTAAAGGAGAGAAGATTTATGAGTCTACAATACCCTCCTTGTTTGCATAATAAACACAACACAAACGACTGTGTCATGTGAATTCACGATCACATTCACACAACCAACACCACGCACAACACACACACACGCACAATAAGCATTTCCTTTCAAAAGCACGATCAAAGACCATTAGAATCGGTTGTCAACCTGTGACAACTGTCTGAATATAATCTTCGACCAAACACGACTTTTTGACAATTAATCTTCTTTTGCTTTAGCTCTATAACTGATAGATAAAAACAAAACAAAAACCAACGAGAAGAGATAATAAAGAGGAGATAAAATGGAAAGAAGGGAAATGAACAACAAAACGCTGATTGTAGAACGAAAATGGAAGAACAATGGACGGTCCGATGAAGCGGAACTCGAAATATTCATCTCGAAGATCAATGAAGCACGTAGCCGGAGTACGATCCCGGAAATATCCCACCCCGACTCTCCGGAGAAGCCAGAAATAGAACCCATGTCCATGAGGGAACTTCCCATCCGACATTAGCAACATCTTTTCACTCTCATCTCCTGCCCTTCGGTCATGATTCCGTTAAGACGATTCCCGTTTCCGTTTCCCATCTCCAGGCAAATCCTCATTCATTTCAACAAACTCCACACAGTTTGCTCATCGAGAGTGGTTCGATGTATGATTACGTCATCATCCCCTTGCTCAACTAAATTCTGTAGGACACGACACGAGCTTTCGATATTCTTCGATTCGATTACAAAATCCAAGCTACACGAAGCACCCATTGCGTGACCATACCTGGATGCTTTGACCTTTCATTCGCTTCCGCCATTTTGCCCCGAACTGCTCTCACCGAATTCTTTCTACCCCGACCTCCCTTTTTCATCTTCTGTCCCACTTTCCCAATCCCGATTCTCCATTTTCAACCGAATCCGCAATTCGAAAACCAAATTCGCACCACCACGAAGAAAGTCTTGTCAGTGTCCTCGATGATATATGGCTCGAGAACACGTTACTTCGATTTAATTCTTTTGCGTGAGGAGAATCTTCCAAGTTCGAGTCACGACGACGACGGCGATGAAGAAGTCATGAATATCCGTGTAAGGCTTAACAGTTCTACCAACACAACAATGGCTTTTGATATTAGGCACGGGCGGAGGAAAGAACAAACAAATAAACAAACAAACAGACGACGACACAAGGAAAAAACTGTAATAATCCTTGAAGTGAGAATTGTAAACTGGTGAAAGTAAAAAACCGATCTGACCTTCGACGAGGACCCATTTTAACCAACCTCTGAAAACGAAAACTAATTTTCAAAAAGGAACTTACCCCCGTCAGAGTGTCCAATTCATCCAGCCAAGTGTTTAAAAGTGATTCCGGGTCTTCTTGCTCCTTCTTCTTATCCAGATTATCTGGATAGGCCACCTCCATGTTTTACGAACCATTCAGTAACCTGTAAATAAAACAAATAAATAAATAAATAAATAAAACTAATTTCATTACAGAACATCTCTGACACCTTATCTCTACACCTGATATTGTGCAATATTTATGAAACAACTCCTTCATAACGCGCAATTTTTATAAACAGACTATTATGCTAGAGCGCAATATGTATGAACGAATCCTTTATCGATATGTAATATCTATGACGGAATCCTGTACTAGTGTGCAATATTTATGAAATGTAATTCACAAGTTACGAAAAAGGATTTTGCTAAAATTGAAGCCTAAAAATTTATTCATAAAGTGTACGCTAAATCATTATGAAAGGAATTTATTTATGAATCAGATCATCGCGATAGTGTGCAATATTTATGAAATGAATAGAGATCCAGACGAAACTCTAAGTCTGAACGATTTGGGTAAGACCTAACTCACATTCTGTTCCGAAAATTTGAACTGAATCGTGTGATAGCCGAAAAAAACAGTGGTGCCAACCTTCTCCCGTGACTCTTGAATAAACTTTTGACGGAAGATACTTATGAATCAGTTAACACACTGGCATCATCTTCTCACAACACACGAACAACCAGACTCATATGTATACAAGCAAAAAGAAAGGCAACAAGACGAATAACTTCTGCAATTTTTGGAGTATTAATGACCGAAAAGTTTAAACCAAAAATTTGGGGAAAAGGCCCCCCGGCGAGTTATTCTTACAAAGAAACAAGCAAACACGAAACAAAAACTCGAAAACAACAAAAAAAAAACTTTGCAACTTTTTAGAAAGCTTGTAAATCACCGGTTTTTTCAAATTAGTTCCGCTGATGGATTTATTGAGAGGAAGTAGACATGGACGGAATACTTCACAACTTTAATAAAATAAAATAAAAGAAAAGGAAATTAACTCCAAGAAGAAATAAATAAATAAATAAAAGAAAAATAAAAAGGAAAACCGAGCCTAAGGGTTTGATTAAAACGTTCAGGCGCAGAGTCACGCAATAAAGGATGTCGGGTCGGGGCACATCAATCGCTTTCGGGAGAGGATGTACTCATAAAAACATGAAAACAGAACGATGTTGAGTGAAAGCAGAAGACGTGTGTAGGAGAGGGAGTGGAGAGTAAAAAAATTAATTGTGGCAAACATCAGGAAAAATTAATAATAAACGATAACGACCGCAAAGCCCAACCCATTTCGTTAATGTCTTCGAAACAAGACGAAGAAGGAAACTGTTACCAATCTCCAGATGAACGCAGTTTATTAGAGGGTAAGCAGTTAACCCTGAGGAATGTTTTGGAGCCCAAAACAAGAGAAAAATTTTTATGGGATATCCACTCCAATTTTCTTTTTTTATTTATTTCATTTTACGGCCGTTGCCACTTTCACCTTTCCCCTTTGGTCTCCTTTCTTTTAATCAACTTCTCAGAGCTTCATGACTCGGCGTTTTCCTTTTTGAATCCTCCGCGAGGGGATCTAAGTGCCCCCAAAAGGTTACGCTATGTTCGCTCTCGATCAGGGTCATCCGCTATAACAATTGAATTCGGTGAGGGAGTCTTTAGTTATAGTAACCAGGCCAAGGTTCCTTTCGAGCAATCCTACTTCCGAAGCAACCGGATATGGTCATGTCGTGACGGACACACCTTAAAAAATCACCACCGCCACCGATTTTTTCATTAGTCTTCCCTCCCCGGATAACCAGAGTTAAAAGGAAACAATTAACCAGCACGAAATGGTTTTTGCTTCAAGTCTTCCATCTTTGATGTGATCAAAACCGAATCCACGTGAAAGCGAACAGTTTCCGCAATATCAAACAGGATCGATTCCCATGACCTCAACACAAAGGGAATGTTTATTGGTTAAAATGGAGATGGGAAGATAAGGGAAAGCAGGCGCCGGTCATGTCCAGTTAAATTATTACGCCACGGTTAAACCTGACAACATCAAAGTGTCGACCACGGGGATACACATAATACTTCGGACACTTAATCCCGTGCCTTCTTTCCCTTTCAATTCACTCACACTATCTACCAGAAGAATGTGAACCCAACACTGAGCCACCCAAGAGATGTGAACAAAAAAAAATTTTTTTCTTTAAGAATCAAATCAGAAAACAATTCACGCATGGCGTTGACAACAAGAGTCAAGGACGTTCCATCAAACAAGGAAGATAGATAGAGGAGAGAAGAAGGCGGCAAATTAAGTAAAAATTCAAAGGATTCCGTCTGGATGTCAGTACAAAAGAAGAAAAACCGAAAAGGACGGTGACTTGCTTTCACGACAACAACAAACAAAACCAGAGGCCTCTGGCCAATGAAGACGTTCCCTAGGCTTTCGCATCCTCATTTGAGGGCTAGCTAATGAAAACTTTTGAATCATGCTGATAGATTAAAGGCTTCTTCTTCTCACCATTCTTCTACTTTATTAATTGGCTGAAAGGCGAGAAGGCAATAACGTAGCTCCCTTCCTTTGGGTAGCACATGCCAAGTCATCGGCTTTTCCTTCCTGTTGCCTATCACTTCGAGATATCGATAACGTTTCTATATAAAGACGCATCGTCACGCATTACTCACTATCTGTCTGTCGTGTCACAATCTACTTCCCTGAAAATTACAACCGGTTGAGCTATCTACAAACTTATATGTCAACTCGTAATCAGATACTCAAATTACTCCCGGTTCTTCGTATTTATACTCTTCCTATTGACTAGATAAAATCATTCGGAATCGATATCCTCGAGATCAAGTATAAAAAGACAAAACCACTCGAGATTCTAATCAAAAGGAAGAAAAACAACAACAAACTCTTGAAAGCCATTACAACGATCAAGCACAAACCGGAACCCACACCAGAAGAGGTGATTCAACAATTTGAAGAATCCTTCAAGAGTCGAGCGATGGTTTCCCACTACCCACCGACTAGCTTCTGAAAGGATTTCACACACGGGGAGTCATCATGATCGAATACAAACAACCAGTGAACGGCAATTTAGAGAGAAATCTAAACAGAACCTGACCTCGTACAACATTTCTTTCAAACCAATGGGGGACAACAACAACAACCAAATCAAAACCCTAGCAACCATATAAACAAATTCCATGAGAACCTGTTAATGATTTTTGGACTTTTTTTTCTAATTAGCAGAAATTAGCAGTGGTAATGAATAAACTACGACTACTAATGGGTCGTAATTAGCGAAAAAAAATGGCGAACGTATAAAAGTCATTACTTGTTGATGTTGGTTTGAATTACCAGAGAGAGAGAGAGAGACTATTCCCCAAACAAAGGATCTCTTGTCTCTGTCTCCTCTCCTTAAAATTTTTTTCTCTCAAAAACTTCAACGAATTGAATTTAACGACTTTGCGACAACTTTCAAAATGACTTTCCATTTTTCTGAGGAGTCTGTTCCCCCCGACATCTTAAAAATTTTTAATTTCAGAGCTTAAATGGTTAGAAAACGCGTCTGGTGTGTGCAGGCTTCATTTATTCCTGGTGGCACCCTTCATTTTATTTTTGCCACGTAGATCCTCCCAATCCTCGCTCTATTTATACGACAGGAAAGCACAAAGATCTGGCGAACTCTGCTTATTTCCTTTTCTCTCTGTCTCTTTAAAAATGAGTCTGTAAAAATTTTTAAACCCCATTATTACACGCGTTTAGTTCTTCCCAAACACCATAGCAGGTAGTTACAGTAAGTTGAGAGCTCCACTCCCAACTCGTCTTTCTTCATTTAATTCAACCTCTACCTCCTCCTCCTCATTAAAGGCTCCGACTGTTGAGCTGTCATAATAAATCAGGTTTTTATCATTTTCCGGTTTTCTCTTTTTCCGTTTCGCAATGAACGACCTCACCCTCCTCCTCCTCCTCCCACGATCTGATATATCAGTTTTTAGTGTTCTTCCTGAAGTCACTTTCCTCCATCAAAGATTTGTGTTAATTTAGTTGTCTCATCTTTCACCTATCGTTAAGGACAAAATCACCTCCCCCACGTGGTTAATACCTGACAAATCAAAATTTAAATTTTTATTTAGCTTCCTCGACCTTATTTAATAATCCCAATAGTAATTTATCTATGAATACAGGTTTTGTTTTACGCGAAACACGACATCCACAAAAAAATTTAGCTACAACAACGAGGATGAGATACAAAGTTTTCCAAAAGCAACAACACGCGTAACAACCAGACCTCGACTGTAATTACCCCCACAACAGGAAAAGTGAGGTTCCATAATTTTCAAAAACTAAAAACGAGATCAACTTCTAAATAAACTAAATAAAACAACGACCATATCGATCTTAGATAAAATAAAAATTAAGAAACAAGTGTGCAATACTTTTGAAATAAGTGGTATGCAAAACCAAAAGCCGAATTTTTAAAAATTTGCTTAGTACAAATTAGAGGGATAACACTAGATAATTTATTATTGAATAACATATACAAACAAATGTGCATTATTTATGAAATGAATACATCCCAAAGTGTGCATTACTTTTGAATTAAATGGTATGCAAAGCCAGAAAACTAAATTTTATCAAAAATTTACTTAAATCAAGTTAGAGGAACAACACTAAACAATATATTAGTGAAAACACCCCAACAAATGTGCATTATTTATGAAATGAATACGTCCCAACAGTGTGCATTATTTATGAAATAAAAAGAGTTCGTTCGAACACGTTTCCAATCTACTAAACAAACGTGTAAAACAAGACCTGACTAATTCATAATTTTTCACTCTGCCGATTCTAATTAATTCGCATATTTCAAGACCGTGATAACCGATCCGCGAAATTTGAAACAGCGAATTACCCTCCACAGCAACATTGGCAATAACACCTTCACCCCACTCCCCACCTTACAGATCCAATTTTTGGTGTTTCCACCGACAAATCCAAAACCGACGGTCACTCCAACCCATTTCCTCTTGCTTTCAAGTCACGAATGCGAGCTTTCATACCATAAATCATCTGACAAATCCTAAAATACTTAATCCAGACCCTAGCCGCCATTTTCTCTCATCCGGAAGTCGGCAAAAAGACGTCCAATTAAAACGGCAAAAACCGAAACACAAGCCACCCGTGGAAATTCGCTAACCGATTTTAACGACTCGTAACACAAGGAAAATTCACCAGCCCCCCAACCCCCAACCCCCAATGGGAGATAAAAAATTTGCTAAACCTTCCAACGAAACCGCTGTCATAATAAATTGCTCCTCGTTTATCCGCCATATTTAATTTCTAAACGAACGCCCGATTCTGAACGTGTTACCTTCGGCTCCTTCTCTATCCATCCATCAAATTTATTTATTTGTGGCTGTTTCGAATTTTCTCAGCCGTCAGCTTGAACATTTATCTATCTACTTTGACTCTCTTCTTTCTATATATAGAACATTTATCTATATTAACTTTTCTTTTTTCCTAGGAAGATGTTTATTTCGAGAGATGAGAAAAGGCGTTGCGATAGACGGAAAAACAAAATGGAGAAGAGAGAGAGAGAGAAAAATTCCGATGGGTAAAGTAAATAAAAAATTAATTTATCTTCTTCTCTTTCGTAATAGATAACAAACCTAATTATCATGCATGGTAAATACCGAGAGATTAAAACTTTTTAAGTGGTTCAAATTCAATAAATTTTAATTTAGTTAATTCAATGGCATCTAATTTTATCCGAAGTTATCAAACAAAAATTTTTTCTCTCTCTTCTATCTACTCTTTGTTTTCATCAGGATGTGACTTGTTAGCTCTGTGTCTTTAAACGCCCCCGAAGCCTCCACCCCCCCAGTCCTCGCTCTCTTAGGTGTTGCAATAACTGTGAGGATTTCATTAACTGAAACGGATTCTTCGAGCGGTTGTGCTAAGAGGAAATCGAGGAAACAGTGTTAAACACGACAAACGGGGTCAGTTCTTGTTCAAACTTGAGAACCGTGGTGAACAAGCCCGTGGGTCCGATCTCTAGACTTTCTTTCCTTTTGAAAAAGAAAATTGGAGGACGGGAGAAATGGAAAACATCCTCCGACACATCCTCTCCCAAAAGGAAATACTCAGATCTTGTTTTACGCGTTTTTTGAGAAAGACCACCTAATGCACTTTATAAGTGCTAGTTACTTAAGCAAGGCTTCGTTTCAAAAGTAATGCACACCAAAATCAAGGATCCATTTCAAAAGTAATGCACACCAAAATCAAAGATCCATTCAAAAGTAATGCACACCAAAATCAAAGATCCATTCCAAAAGTAATGCACACCAAATCAAGGATCCATTCAAAAGTAATGCACATCTGAATCCAGGATCCATTTCAAAAGTAATGCACATCTGAATCAAGGATCCATTTCAAAAGTAATGCACACCAGAATCAAATCCATTCATTCCAAAATCCATTCAAAGTAATACATCAATCAGGATCCATTTCAAAAGTAATGAATCATCCATTCCAAAATCCAGAATCCATTTCAAAAGTAATGCACACCAAATCAAAGGATCCATTCCAAAAGTAATGCACACCAAAATCAAGGATCCATTTCAAAAGTAACGCACACTTCTCCACTTTTAAATTACGAACACTATTTTACGCAATCACCAATACCTCATATTTCAAAATTACTGCACGCTCATGGGGAAAGTTTTCCATAAGTAATGCACACCCTCATTTAGATTTTATTTCATAAATAATGCACAGTTTGAGTTTTTTCCATTACTTTCCTACCAAAACATCCGCCAACGTCGCCCTTCATTCCTTTTATCAACTGAGTCTCGTTTTATGCGGTTTCTATTGTGTGTGTCCTTCTCGATGAAAAGGTAAGGTCTTTTTTAACGCGGCTTATTACGCATTAACCTTGTCTTATTTCTTGGTGTTATTTTTTCGCGTAAAAAGGTCTTCATTGATATATATTAATTTTAGTTATACGAACTAAGCGAGGAACTAATAGCCGATTGCTGAGATGGTTACCTCGACTAACACTTATCGGAGAGCTTGAAACCTTGATCTTTGGTAAATAGATGCTGCGAAGGTGGGTGAGGTGAGAAGTGACGAAATTTAAAAGTCAATGCGGTGAGTATTTGTGGCAAAAGATGAGAGAAACCAGAGAATGTGATAAACGAGAACAAAACTAGCGCAGGAGGAAGCTTAACCAGAGTTCGCGAATTTCGCCAAAAGTAAACAAACACAACCACAAACCGGAGAGATAAGAGACAAGACCTCCCCCCCAAAACCAAAACAAAAAAAATGAGTAACCGCTTCCTCGTTCACTCCGACAATCCTAACAGCCTTGAGACAAACAGACATACCCACACACACACACATCCGACATTGTTCTCAAACTTTCTCGTCAACTTTCCCATAATAATAATAATAAAATTTTTCCCTTTTTCCGAAGATGAGCGAACTTTGACATTACCGCCGAGAGTGAGAGAGAGAAACACTTCCTGCGATACTTATCCGTGCAAACGTCGACCGAGGTCATATCAAGAAACACGTCGCTATCAGCCAAAGTCAAGAAGCCTACTTGCAGGCTAAAAGAGAGAAAGAAATAAAAAAATGTCTGGAAAAAGTCACTGACTTCGGATCCCATGGCCGCCGTCGATGTTTCCGAGAGGAGAGACTCGTAATGTGTTATGCTAACGAGATCTGCAAGAAATTTCGCTCGACTTGGAACTTAATATCACGTGACGATAATAATAATAACAATAACAAGTGACATTTTCTTACATACTGTACACTCGACTTTCTCGTTCTTTTCCTCCATTTTGCGATTTTATTCGAACCTTGAAGGCAGTGACACGATTACGATTTCAACTGTGGTTACCAAGTGAGGGCTCTGGTTCATTAAAATCATTCTTTTCTGTCCTGTTAGCAACTCTCTTCTTCTTCTGTCTTGTTTTGTTGTCCTAACGTGACTTGCTAGTAGTCTTTTGAATCTTTTAAGTTTATTTCTTTAATGAAATTAGGTTGTTGGTATGGCAACACTTCGATCTACAGTCTAGTCAATTAGACTATTCCTGTCTTATGTCTATAAATAGTCTCCCTTCTACTCGCTGTAGTCACGTGGCTCTAACCACAACCCCCAGGTGGTTATAACCCACCACAAGACGCCAAGTAAGTTTTAAACAGTAGTCACCCTCCAAGACGACTACCAGACAGTAGAGAAACTCTCAGCCTGAAGTCTCCTACTCGTTAAAACTAATCCGAAACCTTTAATCGTTCCATCATCTCCGCCCACCAAACCTTAACCTAATCCCAATCAGACCGTTTCTCACTCCCCAAAGACCTTCTTTGATCTCCAATGGAAAGCCCTTTAAGCGTTGCCTTATATGCTTTGATCTCAGTTCTCGGAACAATGGCGGTGGTTAGGCGTCCCAATCAAATTCCCAGCGAGAACGTATGCTGACACGAAAGCAATGCTCTCATGATGGGGCGTCGTGACAGATTGACCGATTCGCTCCGCGACTTGCACATGCACGGTAGGCGAACGTCGAGATGCAACTTCTTAGCACGCTCACGGTAGTTTATTAATAATTATAAATAAAGTAAATTATTGAACTTGAGACGTTTTAACGAGGCTTCGCAGCCATTGTTTTTGCCTGCAGCCAACTCAGACGGGCGTTACCGTCGTTTTAACAGGCATTAACACTACCCCGCCTAAAACTTTTTAAAATTTATGGATTCAAAGACCTGCCGAAATAAAATATTTAAAAAAAAGAAGGAAAACAAGACGAGATTAAAAACTTTCCCAGGTTTCTGCTGTTATCGTGCCACGAATACTACCGACAAAAATGATTTACGCCTTTATTGAACTTTTTTTTCTCTTCCTAACTTCCGATAAGCTTGACTAAAACGCCGCCATTGTTAATAATCCTGCTCGACTTTAATCCCTTTAAAGCTTTAAGTACCTATGGCTAACATCTCAAAAGTCAAAATCCTCCACTACCACTAGTAAGTCTCATTCGTCAAATTTTTCGAGGCTCAAATATGTTGCAAACTTTCACACAAAATCTCATTCCATAAGTAATGCACACTTTGAGCAAGAATTCATTTCATAAAAATTGCACACTCTAGAAGTGCCTTTAGGCTCCTTTTTCTTTTAGGTTCCAACAGTTGCCAAAAACTCAAGAACCTACCACTCAAGATGGCTGCTGATTTCAAATCGGAATAAAAATTTGATTTAACAATAACACCCAAGAGAGTAACATTACAAATACTTATAGTAACAGTCACGAAACTCTCAAGACTAAGCAGAACCTTCCATGTTTTTGATGTCAAATCAAGCCGGTGAACTTTTCCCGAATCGTGATAACAGTTTTGTCATCACCATTGGGAGGAGTGGGAGGTGAAAGAAGGAACCTGGTGCGTTGCCAGGTTGTGTTCGAGGACAGTTTTATTCAGCAATCAATCAAAGTCCATCGGAGTGTACGTTTTTTTACTCCCCCACCTCCTCCTTTCATAAATTTAACTCTCACGATCAGTGCCAAAAAGAAGTGAGTAATACCAACCAAACCAACAAAAAAAAGGGAGAGAAAGAAAAACGGGAGCGGATTTCCCTTCGAATATTGCTTGAAATTAAAGAAGAAAATTGTTTTGTCCAACGACTTGTGAATAAATCATCTCTCAGACTAACACTTTCCGACAGGACTGACCTCAAAACAGACACACACACATCGCCTTCCTCCCATCTCCTTCGTCACAAAGACGCAGTACAAGCAAAGTCGACGCTCCGAAATTGATATCCAAGATTTGGAATCAACACTTTAAAGTCTGAGTTCTTAACTCAACTACTAACTTATTTCATAAATACTGCACACTTTCCTTAGAATTTAGAGGCCGATGGTAGCCTGCGATATGATTATGAGTTCACGCCACCTTTCACATCCTTCATTTCCTTTCCTAATTTCCTTAAAAACTCATTTCGAAAGTAATGCACACCAACGAAAAATTTATTTCATAAGTAATGCACACTTACACCAATAATTTCTTTCGTCTATACCGAATTCTTCTTCCCCACGCCAATATTCATCCAACTCTTCTCATATGCGATACTGGGGGTGAGTCACGGAGTGCTTTCTAGATAAATTCCTTTCAAGATAGATAAACTAACTACCCACCGTCTCAAACTTGAAGACAGATAACAGATAACTAAGAAATTAGTAAAAATGAACACAGCACACTCGAAAGATATTAATACTAACACATAGCATACCCACTAAGAGGTTTCAGCGACTACTGACTTCCTTGGTGGCCTCACAAAACCATCAACAACTTTAAAAACACTGTCATTCCATAAATAATGCACACTTTCCTGGGAGAAAAATCCTTACCACAAATTCGATATAGAAAAACGAAAGTCTTAACATTTATCTGTTACATAACTAATGAATAAACTATCAGATAATTAACTCCACTTGTAAAGCTAACTAACAGACTAGTTACTTACTAATTGAACAAATCATCAAAAGAACAAGAAGACCAGAGATGGTAACAAAAGGAAATCACTCTCAACATTGTCCGAAGATCAAAAACCTTCCGCGCGAAAGTGTTCCTTAATCAAACACTTACCACCGCCACACAAATTACAAACGTCAAGGAGTCCGAAACAAAATTAAAAAAGAAAAATGTGAAAATAAGAAATAAAAAAAAGGAAAGAATCCCAAAACCCAGATAAAAATGTCCGCCCCGAAAAATTATTTACGACATTTCTATAACACGGTGTAATTTTTCCAATAACAAGAAAATTTTTATTGCTCCACCGAGGAGTAGCATTTTTAAAAATTCAACTACCTGTTATTCCGTTACGTCTGTCCTGACCTTATTTCCGCTTTTTGGGGTATACCCACCCTCTTCTCACTCCTCTGGGGGTATAACCTCAGAAAAGAACCTAAGTGGAGGATTTTTTGTTTCCGAACAATAAAACCTCACTCAAACTGGTTTCTAGTTGGGTTTCCTTATTTCTTAACAATTAGTTTAACGTTTTAAATAATAATAAAAGAATTGAGACCGTCTGTCTGTCTTTCTCACTCTTTTTGAAGTCGTAAAACTGACGTACTGAAGGAAACAAGCCAAACTGTCATCTAGTTGGAACTCTCGCCAAGTCTACTCGGTCGCCACGACTGAGAACTAAACATTTTCCTTGTGTCCTCATTTTACGGTAGAAGTGTCATCAAATAACAATATCATCCGACAGGAAAACTCTTTGTATCGGTTTTATAATTAACCCAACTTTTTAATGAACCTCCTTTGTGGGAAATTGTTTGACTAACTCTGTCGTTAAAAAGTTTGTGGTTCTCGAGTGAACCTCATCGCTGTTTTATCCTGGTATAACCAATACGATCGACATACAGTCTAGAAAAACAAGCTTTGCTCTGTCTCCAGTTCTCGCTCTTTAGTCCACTATCTCTTTGCCTCTTCCATCACCAGTCCACCTTTCCACCCGATTTGTCAAAATATTCTCAGATAAGGACTCAGGAGTACTGATAACATAACCAAAACATAATTAAGTGGAGTGTTGCCATTGACAAGTTCAAACTCCTGTTTGTGACCCTCAGTAGATTACATCTCCATTTTAAGTTGTTTCAAAAATTATTTTGACAACTCAAGTGTGCATTATTTATGAAAAAGTGGTCTTCATAAACCACACTGTATCGCTTCAATGTCTCCTCGAAATTCTTATACAACGGCAGGCCTATTTACTCACGAAAATTCGGTCCACAAGTTTGATGTAGACACAAAATTCAGGAAAGCTGTCGTGACACGTTTGGCGGTACCCTTCAACCCCAGACCTCTACATACCCCTATTTACAGTATAGCAGAAGTAAATTTTTTAAAAATTACGTCAGTTAACTAGTCCTAAATGTAGATAACCGCTTACGGTCATCTCAGTTTGGCTGAATTTGAAACCGTTCACTCGCCTGAACTTATTCTAACCGTCATTTTTTTTACTTTCACCGGATTTGAAAAACAAACAAACCAAAATGATGTCGAGTATATACATTCTCAATAAAAAGCTGTAATTAAATTAGCCTCAAGGAGAGAACAGAAGATCAAAAGAAACTTCGAATTAAATATTAAAATTATACCAAGAAATCCGACTAAAGAAAACGTGTCAGCAGTGGGAACGGTGGTCATTGGATCAGACCCAAAACTCTCTCCATTAACAACTCAAAAACCATCGGTCGGTTCGAGAGGTCATAAAACACAAAAACCTCAAAAATTAGTTGAAAGAGTGAACCTCACCTGCCCACACGAATACCCGCGACATTTCGAAACTGACTGGAAAACTAATAAAACCGAATTCCAAGCGATGAAACCAGAGATCAGGTTTCTCTGGCAGCCTTTTATTTCACGACACACTGAGAAAGAAAAAGATTTTTGGATTCGTAATGGCGGTCAATCACCCACACTCACTCAACGTGTCGGGGGGGTCTACTCAAACTTATGACGCGTAAATCAAATTCGATTTATTGGGTTTCGTGGCGGGGTATCGACGATAAAACCCATGGAAATCCCTCCATTGTTTCTACGTGAGGAGGACACACACACACCAATCCAAAACAAAATTCAATAATTATCGACTTAAGTAAGGTAACAGACTTTTTAAGGATCGAGTGTGTGGGAAAAGAAAACAGGAACGCCGTGAAAGAGTGTAAACAGGTATGCTTAATAACAGACTCCGAGGACCAAGGAAGGAATCAGTCATTCAAAATGGGTTCCATGGGTGGTGGTGGTGGGGCATGAGGGAACGAGAAACACAAAACAAGTGAATGAAAATGACTAATTACTCACTACAATAGAGGTGGTTGTAAGCAAGGAATAGGTGGGTGGCACAAATGGCGGCCTTTTTTTCGCCAATACCACGATGGCAGATAAGCCTGAACACAAACACACACACACAAAACGAATTGGCCTTGTCACTGCTTTCCGAGTAAATCGAACCCAACAAATCTAAGCAAACAAGTGAGTCTTCCAACTGTGAATCATCATCTTTTTGGCAAAATCCCGGGAAATTTTAGAAGAAGATGAAATCCCACAACGCCTTCCTTCTATTCTAACCCCCAGGCCTCCCCCCCTTATCTCAGCCTTTTCTATTTGTTTTCGACTTTAAGACTTTCAACTCGAAAATTACGTGAGCCGGCTGAAACATGATTTTCAACAAATTTTTAAAGTAAACATCATCTTTTCTTTGCCTCCCTATATCTCACACGAATACCTATCTATTCAATCCGAGTAGATAACGTTCCTTCTTGCGACTTTCTTCAAAACAAACTCGGCATTTTGGGAAATGATGCTTGACCGATTAAATAACCCCAAGTCACGTTTCTGAGTATGGACACAATCTGAGAGCTAACAACAACCCCACCATCACCTAATAGATGCGGGTTTAATTAACAACACAACATCATTTGGAAGAGATGTTTAGAAGAGTATCCTCTCAAGGAACTAGTAACAGCTCACTTTGAATTAACAACGACAAGACAACCCGGAGGAAAACAAACACGCACACAAACACAGCCTAACCACCATCACATCTACCTGTTTCTGTAACCAGTTTCCACGACTAACGTTATCTATTACGTATTTGTTTTTGTTATCCACAAATTAAGAGGGAAAACAAAAAAATTAAGTGATTTACATAAAAGTCAACAAACGAAATTATTTTTACGTGAGTTCTATCCGGTTGACGACAATCAAAACACCTTGAAGGAGAAAAAATGGTGTTGTGTCTCTACCTCCCGTTCCTCCCATACCTCCTCCTCCTCCTCCGGAAGGAAAGAAAAAGAAAAATTATTCCGTTTTGGGTAATTTAGTTGTAACAGGTTGTGGGCCGTCAGGTATACAAACGAAGCAATACGTGGGCTACCTTTTACCGTAGGCAGTGATTTATAATTAGGTCCGCAGTATCATCTCGGTGGGTTGTTATTAGACCATTGATCTTGTTGGCTTCCGTCACGTGCCCGGTATTCACATTTGAACCCTGAATATGACTTTCTACTCAAATGATACTATAATTTCTTAATTTATGATGTACAAAATTATTATTATCTCTTCCTCCTCTTCTAGTCTGTTTACCTTTTTAACATCTCCATCAATTAACTAACATTTATGACAGTGAGGGGGGGAAAATAAATTTATTTCCTCTCACCCGATGACAAGAGATTTCACTCTTTAAAAGAAAATCTGTCATCCGAAAAAACTTTTCACACAAATTCTTATCCGATAAAATATCTAACATTCACTTCCTTGTTATATATCCATGTATCCCTCATTTCATTTAAATAAATGATAAAATAAGTACCTGTAAATGATTTTTTCTTTTCAAACACACTCACATCGAACACATTCAAAAGCCTATTGTACACGTTTAAATTGAAGCATTAATCAACTTCAATCAAACTCGTATTAAATATAAAAAAAATTCATTTTGTATCTATGATACTACTTTCATTACCAAGCTTAGTCATTATATAACTTTTCACACTTCCATGCATGCATGCAAACAACAAGACAAAAATGGATTTTGATGAGCAACTGACAATTTGATTTAATGGTAAATTACATCGAAACTGCTGAATTTTCACCATGAAATGGCCTTATCAGACTTTTATGGTATCAAAAGTCATTATCATCACTCAAGGCAAAGATTAAAAACAAATTCATCAAAGCCAACCTAATGACTTTTGAAATGTTCTGTCAAGAATATCGAAGTGAATGAAATTTTGTTTTGGATTTCAACATAGAAGAGCACAATCTTAATTTAATTAAAATAAAAAAAAATTATCAACTTCCTTGCAAAAATTAAAAACAAAACAAAAAATTAATCAGTTTTAAGTGGGATATATAAATAAGACTTATGCATTTCTGATGAGTCTATTGAATGAACTTTAACTCAAACAATTTAAGAAGACAAAAAAAATTGTACTTAACAAGCTGACTCTTAACACAAAAAAATTTAAACTGACATAATAAAATTACTCATGGGAAAATTTAAGAAAACAATTTTTTTTTCCTTTGTTACAACCTTCATTTACCCAACAACACCAAAACAAACAAAATTTTACAGCATGTCATTAATCAAGAATTTGAAAGTTTGATAAGAATTTTTTTGTTTCATTTTGTCACCTTTTATTAGCTGTCCCCTACTACATCTTATAAAAACTGTTTTTAAGAAAAAGTTAGAAAAAGTTCAGGAAAGACCTTTATCTAGGATGAAAAATTCACCTAGGATTGTGAAACGAATAAGCGACTTAGCGTCCTTGTGGCCTGCTAAGTAAATTAGAATTTTTTTCTAAATTGATACTTATGAGCCAAGTTCCAAGATCAAATTACGCCAAAAAGTTAAAATATTTCTAATTAAGATGCATTTAAATTAAGTCAATTAAAAGAAATATATTCAAATGAATTCTTAGATTAATAGGGTTATTTACTCACAAATATATATTTAATGATCCATCGATTACACAATTATAAACATTAAATTCACCGACAAAACAACTGTTAATGACAGAGGCGCCATGAGTACACAAATTTCAGACAGTGCCAATGTGGTGTCGATACACAATTTTTTTAATAAAACAATAAAAAAAATTCGAAACACTATCACAAATTATGTCTTACCGTCGGAAATAATTAATACATAGCACAGTCAAACACCAAACTAACAGTTTATCCGAAAACAAACGATAAAATGAGTCAGCGTACGACTCATAACTTCTCAGAAACTTCCATATTGGTGTGACATTGCCTCCTGGATTAAAAGATAAATGAAACGTGGCACGAGGCTGCGATAACACAAAGTTAGCGGTTACGAATTAATTCAAAATTTAAGTTTTGATTTTTAATTACTAGAAATTTAATTCTGTTTGATTAAAAAAAAGAAATTTTAAATATGTGTGAGATAAAAAAGGTTCTATATGATAGTTTACTGATGAATATGCGAGCTTTAAACTCGTTAATTTTGTTAAGTGTAAAAAGATTTATGGAAGGCTTTGGAGAAAAGTTGAATTTTCCGACTTTTTGTAGTATTTCCCGCTCAAAATTCTAAAACTTGATTAAATTGAATTCTAAAAACAACAGTAAACCGATTAGTAATTTCGCGTTGGGTTTATAATGATTAGTTTAATATTCAACGAGTCCAGTAAGAGTCGTTGGCCGAACGATAAAGAAGGCAGTGAGAAATTCTTGGTCTTAATCATTAATTCCACTTCTCGAGACCAGTAACACAGTGGGATGGTGCATTTGTGAACTTTGGAGTGTTATTTTTTTACAATTAGTTTTTATATTTTGTTTTGTTTTTTTTTTACTCATTAAGTTTATTATTTAATTTATTAAAATGCCAGTGTTTCACACGAAAACGATAGAGAGTATATTGGAGCCAGTTGCGCAGCAGGTAGCGTCAAATAATAAATAAAAGAAAAATATTTTTTGAAAGAAAAAGCGTTTCTCTCGACTTGTACAATATTTGATTCTGCCATTTTTCATAATTTGTGATTTTTGCCGTTTTCACATCCCAAATTAATGACTCACACTCGGGGTCTATAAATAAACTTTAGTTAGGGAGCTTGGAAAATGGTGAAAAGGACGGAAAATATCATTTTTAAGAACAGATGCAAGGAGAATCCTTTTGCCGAGAAACGTTTCCAGTAATCAGGTGTGATTTCGTTACAAAAAAACGTCACTGATAAGCTAAATATGTGGTGACGTCACCAAACACGGATAATTTGCCTTATTAGGTGTCGCCGTGCATTTGTTTTAAAAAATCCTTTCATTTGAATTATGTCGCGTTTCTGGGACTGATTTCTCATCTCAGATAGGCTGGTTAATTTGAAAATAAGGAAGAGAGCTGATAAAATGGGATTACATGAATGCTTCCTGTTTAAAAATAGGTCCTAACCCACATGTTTGAGGTGTTTTTGTATGTGTTTCTTATCATATACAAACAGAAGAATCTTCAATTTTGTCCTTAGAGTCAGTTATACTTGACTTGAGTTGTTGGACAAATGAATTGTTATTTACACTGACAAGAATTTCTCCTTGTAACAAAAGAATGGAGTATGATCTTGTTCGTTGAGAGGAGTGTGAATTTTTGATAATTTTTGGAGGTTTTTGGTCTTTATAAAATTTTGTCAGTTCAGTTGAAAGATAACAAGATAATTTGTACTGTATAAAGAAAAAGGTGTGGCCCTGTCATGTTTTTTGAAATATTAGAACAATCATTTTTAATCAGTTATTGTTATTCACATAAATCATTCCCTCGTTTTCACAAACCTATCTTAGTGACCTGATTAAGTATTGCAAACCCAAATGAATGAATGTTCCTTTAACACTGATTCAGTGAGTTGTTTAAAATTGACAAAGACTTCTCTTTCCAAGTAGAAGTCAAATGATTCATGACTCATTTGTCTTTCCGCAGTGTGAACTTTAGAAAAAAAAAAGTCTGATTTGTGTAATGAATTATGAAAATAAGTCAACGAGCAAAATATTACATAATCACGTTATGGGAGTTGTTATTTATGTTTTGGATTTTTGAAGGTTGTGCTGTATTTTTTTCAATAATTGAAAGATTGGAAAGTGTAGAAGTGAAAATAAATTAAATGTTAGGTCCGAGAGATAAATTTGAGGCTGTGGTTTTTAAAAAGAGAAGAAAAAAAAACAAAAGACCAAGATGACTTGAAATTGATTTGGCAATAAGCCTGGTGTTGTAGACTTTTGGTGGATTGGTTTAAAGGTGTGTGGGAGGTTTATTTATTGTAAGTGTTTAAAAAAGATTTGGCTCTTATTCATCGAAATCATGTACCTGAGTTGTTATTCATTATGTTGAATTATTGCTCGATTGTTATGTAGTCGATCAAGTGCTGTTTTGAGGACTCTCTTCCAGTTTGTCATAATGTAATCCTTTAGGCCCCAACTAATTTTTGAGCTTAGCAAATTTCTTTTCTACTTCATTTGGGAAGCTTATAGCTGAGTGGCCAAAGTGTCTAGTTGGAAGTTTGAGCCTACTCGTACATCCTGTTATACCTAAATGTGTGAAATGGAATGGAGGCTCATTGCAATCATCGATTTCCTAACTATTTTTAACCCAAACTTCATTTTCATTTTGATTTTAAATAATTCTATTTTCATAATGCAAGGCTTTTGTTTAGCTCACTTAAGAATTCATTAAATAGACACTTAAGATAAGAACCTGATTTGTTTGTTAATGATTGTCCATCGAAAAGGAACAGAAATCACTGAAAGAGGTGACATTTCCTTCTTAAAATAACTTCCTTGGATTTTATTTATGGATAAATGATTGCATAATAAAAAGAAGAGCCAAAGACGTGCTTGAACTCTTTAAAAAATAGCGGAAACAAATTTTTTCTCTCAAAGAAATTTGCAAACAAATCCCAAATTTACTACCAGTGTAAAAAATAAATAAATAAAGCAGGCTGTTCACTATTAAACCATTTTTTCTTCTTAGTTTAAATATTATACTCTTGAATAAAAAGAGTTGGAAAGATGAATCAGAATCTATTAAAAGATGCGATTACAAATTTTAATTGTGAGTAATGGGTGAAGTGACACCAGTTATTTAGTCAATTGATATCATTGGTTATAAATTTGTGATTCCTTCTTTTTATTCAATTCATGCTAATTCTATTTCCCCTCCTTGGATATTAACCATGAAAGACTGACTTTTTAAAGAGAAACAGTCATTTTAAAACATAATTAAAAGGTTTATCACGTAATTAACACCGCCTTGGGGATTAATCCCAGTCGAGTTATTTGGAGCCTTAAAAGTCGATTTAACGGTTTTTTTAAAAAGTTCTGTCATAAGACCACACATAAAACGATTTTGAGTTCTTTTTATCATTAAATTCTTCCATATAAGTTTTGAATTTTTCGTTTTCGGTTTATTCTAAACTTATTTTGTGGTTTTAGCAAATCTATGAGCAGAAACTTACTCGTTTTGTAGGTTGAATAGTGTAGGGCTCGGAGGGTAATGGCGTCATAAACCTTTGCGATCCTGTTTTGTCGTGTCAGCAGTCAATTTCAAATTGTCTAAACCCTGTTTGATGGTGGCGTTTTTTTGCTTGCTAATATTTTCTTTTGCCTTTTGCTTTTATTATTATCACCCGAAAGTTTCTTTATCGACTATTTTTATCACGTGAGTCACTCACTGTAGTCCTCTAAATTTAAAGATATGTGGATGGGTGAGGGGTGTGAGAAAACGCAGGAAAATTCGGCCATCTTTCCTGTTTTGCACGAGGGGTTTAATTAGTCAAAAGACACAATCTTGGAGGAGACTAAAAAATTCGAGGTTTTTGTAGTTTTTATTTATTATTGGAGAAGGAATGAATGATTATAAATATTGCACACGTTACCAAATTTAGAAAAAGTCATAAATGAAAGATTTAGACTCCCAGTTTTATGGTTCCTTAAAAAAATTTTTTATTGTCAAGATGTTGGAAAGGAAAGTAGGAGAAAAGGGTTTAAAAAAAAATGTCGAAATTCTTATAATTGAAACAAGATTGGAAAGTGAGTCAGAAATCGGGCAGGACGTTGGCGATTGTTTTAATTTTGTTAAAGGCTGTTAATGAGAATCTATTTTTGACGTATTCGTGTTTACACAACCAGCTGGGAGCTCATTCAAGAAGCACGAGGCGAAACTGGAAATGACCTCCCCTCGGCTCCCCATTTTCGATTTATAAAAGCAGAAAGAAAAGAGAAACTTTTCCCTACGTAATATTTAGTTTTTCAATTTGAAATTTGTTTCGAATAGGTCTCAAGACTGGTCATACTTCATGAAGAAGCCGAAGATGGAAATGCAATGCCGGATTTGGAGCGACCCGTGCAAGCTGTCAGCCGTGCCGTCGCCAATCTGGTCAAAGTCGGTAAAGAGACAATCAACAGTTCGGACGATGCCATACTCAAGCAGGATATGCCAGCTTCTCTCCAAAGGGTCGAAGGAGCGAGCAGACTTTTGGAGGAGGCTTCGGCCATGCTCAAAGTAGATCCTTATTCCAGTCCAGCGAGGTTGGTTGTTGTTCTTTCACTCGTGACACTCAGTCGTTTCTTTTTAGTCTGAATCGATTTAATTCTTCTTCTTGAATACAGGAAGAAGTTGATAGAAGGCTCACGTGGTATCCTTCAAGGAACTTCATCTCTTCTCTTGTGCTTCGACGAATCGGAAGTGAGGAAAATCATAAGAGAATGCAAGAAGGTTTTGGACTATCTCGCCGTTGCCGAGGTCATGGAAACCATGGAGGATTTGGTTCAGTTTTTAAAAGATCTGAGCCCATGTTTGAGCAAGGTAGAGGAAACTGGCTCCAAATCAAAAGATAAGTTGATGGAACGAGGACAGATTTGAATCGGAAATTTATTTTTGTCAGGTTTCGAGAGAAGTGGGCGCTAGAGAAAAGGAACTAACACACCAAGTACACAGGGAAATTCTAATCCGGTGCCTGGAGCAGGTGAAAACGTTGACACCGATTCTAATTTGCGGAATGAAAATTTACATCCACATTGTGTCTCAAGGTAGAAGAGAATGAATAGCGAAGGTCAGAGTAAGGTGGGGTAGAATAACAATCAGGTCTTTACAAGTGGAGGTGTTAATTTTTGGTTTTAGGTGGTAAAGGAGCCGAAGAAGCCGCTGAGAACCGAAATTACTTGGCACAGAGAATGACTGACGAAATCAACGAGATAATACGCGTTCTACAGTTAACTACCTATGACGAAGATGAGTGGGATGCGGACAACTTAACAGTGATGAAAAAGTGCCAAAACGCAATTCAGGGAAAGATGAGAGCCGCCCACGATTGGTTGGAGGTAAAGGAAAACTTACCCTTGATCCTTTTGAAGGTCAAATTTTTTTTTTCTCTGGTCTACCACGATGACGAAATACATTCCAGAGGAATTAAGCCTTAAATTGTAGATGCGCTTTGACCTCGAGTTAAAAGCCTAAAATAATTTGAAGCATTTTTGTCTCGGATTGTTTGATTAAATGGTTTTTCGATCACGAATCGTTTTATTTGTTTGTTTTTTAATTCTGTTACTAACCAAAATGTTTTTTGTAGGATCCTCTTGCGTTGCGAGGTGGAGTCGGTGAGAAATCTGTCCGCCAAATCTTGGACCATGCGACAAAAGTCGCGGAAAGATCTCTACCGCAGGATAGAGACAGCATTCTTAAAATGGTGGATGATATAACAACGATGACTGATGCTTTATGCGAATTGCGTCAAGATGGAAAGGGAGCGACGCCACAGGTAGTCCTTCGCACTCTTGTTGATGGTGTTGTCATGCTTAATTGAAGATTCGTGCTATTAAATTTGATGATGATGCTTAACAGGCGGAAGGATTGTCGAGAAACATTCAAGAACGGCTGGGAGATCTGTGTCAACTCGTGTCTCGAGCCGTTCAAAATGTGGACAAGAGTGGCATTCAACAACCCGCTCACACTGTTGCTGGACGTTTGGAACAAGCTCGAAGATGGTTGAGCAATCCTGAACGCGATGACAAGGGCTTGGGACAGCGAGCCATCGCTTTGATTGTGGATGAGGGTAAAAAGGTTCGTTTCTGTTCGTCTGGTTAGCTTTTTTAAAAATTTTTGACTCGAATTTCCTGACGTAACTAATGTTGGTTTGGTGTTTATTGCTTTCTCAAGGATCAGAAAAAGGTATAAGAGTAGAATATCAAGTTTATTGCTTGGGTGTGGGTGGTAGGGGGTGTTAGTGGAAGAGAAGTGATAAAGAAAATCGTTTTGATTGGTTGTATTGGTGATTTTAGGTTGCTGAGGGTCTGCCAGGCGTTCAGAAGGCAGAGATTTTAGGTCTCTGCGATGAAGTTGACATTCTCTCGAGACAGCTGAGTGATCTCTGTCGTAAGGGAATGGGAGATTCACCTCAGGCTCACAGCGTTGCCAGGTAAATGAACATCACTGAAGTGTTTTAATGCTTGAAATGGTTTTGATGTTACTGTTAACGTTCTTGTCTTGATCAGAGCATTGTCTCAAAAACTCCACGAGCTCAAAAACTGCATCCAGAATGCTGTTGTGAACCGCGTTGTTGAAGATTTCATCGACATCGCATCGCCTCTTAAGCATTTCACCGAGGCCGTTATGGCTCCTGAGGGAACTCCTCACCGGGAACAGAACTTCGCCGACAAAGCTCTCAATCTGGAACAGTTTTCGAACAGAGCTGCGAAAACGGCGAGAATGGTCGCTGCGGGCGGAAGCGGAGGAAATAAAAAATTAACGGAAGCTCTTCTCTCTTCGGCCAATCAGGTGGAAAGCTTAACTCCGCAGCTGATCAACGCGGGAAGAATCAGGATGGCTTATCCGGAATCGAAAGCTGCTCACGAACATTTCGAGAACCTGAGAGCTCAGTATGCTGACTCCGTTCAAAGGGTGAGGAGTCTCTGCGACACTACAATCGATCCGTGCGAGTTCATAAAAGCATCCGAAGAGCAGATGCAAAAGCACACGATCCTATGCGAAGATGCAATCAGGAAGAATCAACCTCAGAAAATGGTGGACAACACGAGCGCCATAGCCAGATTGGCGAATAGGGTTTTGATGATTGCGAAACAGGAAGCGGATAACTCCGAAGACCCGAATTTCATCTCGCGAGTCAATAATGCTTCGGATCAGGTGTTGGCTGGTGAGTTGAAGAACCAAGGAAGAAGTTTTAGTTTAGGTTATTCTTTCAAAACAGGCCCACAAAAAAAGTTTTACGTTTTTTACAGCCGTCACGCCGATGGTTCAAGATGCTAAATGCGTTGCTGCCGATCCTTTGGACCACAACGCCGTTGCTCGATGGCGGGAATCGAATAAAGCTGTAAGTGAGACTTAGTAACAGTTCAAAGATGAGTGTTAATTACCGCGACTATTAAATGAATCTTTAGTTTCCTTCGATGGAGTAAAAAAAAAATTTTTTTTGTCTGTTGACTTTCAGTTACTTAACGCTGTCGGTGATGTTAGGTGGGCAGTAACAGTCACTCCAGATTTACCGCCGCCTCCAGATATGAATAATCTTCGCTTGAACGGTGAGTTAGCTAAGCAACAGCTTTTTCTGTTGACTTCGGTGACGGTTTAATTTATGTACGGCTCATTGCTTTTTATGTCTTTGAATAAATGACGAGCAATTACGATGACCTAATTAAAATCCCGGGGGCTCCGGTTTCAATTTTTCAAGAGAACATTCAACGAGCTCAATAAAATAAATTCGGGCCCGGGGAAGGGAGGGGAGGGGGTTAATTAATTGATGGAAATTATAATTTTTTAATAAATAATTAATTTATTTATTGTTTAAATCAATTTAAATGGTTTTTTGATTGGACACGAGACTGTTTTAATATACGGCGGACGCTATGATCGGTTGACAGACATCCGCTAATTAGGCGATTAATGAGTCTTAATTAGGAAGGTAGGTTGTGGGGAATGAGGGAAACTGTTAGGTGAACCGGAAAATAATGTCGGTTCTGGGCGTTACACCTAAATATATGTCGGTGAAAGTGATAAATCGGACGGATATTTGTAATTCCCGGCGATTATTTATAATCACCAGCTAAGATTGGTTTATGGGAGGAGTTATTGAGTATTTATTACATTTACCGGATAAATACACATGTAACAAACTCTTATTTCATAAATATTGCACACTTAAAATAAGTTTTCATTTCAAAAATAATGCACATTCAAGGAAAATTTTCATTTCATAATTAATGCACTCTCAAGTAAATTTCTATTTCTTAAGTAATGCACACTCAAAACGGATTTTCATTTCAAAAATAATGCACACATAAAGGGAATTTTCATTTCATAAGTAATGCACACTTAGAGGAAATTTTTGTTTCATAAATAAAGCACACTGAAGAGAAATGTTCATTTCATAAGTAATGCACACTCAAATAAATTTTCATTTCATAAATAATGCACATACAGGGAAAATTGTCATTTCATAAGTAATGCACACTCAAGAGAAAATTCCATTTCATAAGTGATGCACACTGAAGGAAAATTTTCATTTCACAAATAATGCACACTTTAAGGGAAATTTCTATTTCATAAATAATGCACATTCAAGAGAAACTTTCATTTCATTAATGCACAGTTCAAAGAAATTTCCATTTCATAAATAGTGCACACAAAAGGAATTTTCATTTCATAAATAATGCACACTTAGAGGAAATTTTCATTTCAAAAATAGCGCACACTTAGGGAATTTTTGTTTCATAAATAACGCACACTGAAGGGAAATGTTCATTTCATAATTAATGCACACTCAAAAGGGATTTTCATTTCAAAATTAATGCACAGTTAGGGGAAATTTTTGTTTCAAAGCACACTGAAGGGAAATATTCATTTCATAAGTAATGCACACTCAAGAGAAATTTTCATTTCAAAAATAATGCACACTTAAAGAAATTTCTTTCCATAAATAATGCACACTAATGAAAATAATGTCAGTCACTGTGATAAACATGCAGTGACTTGTCGCATTAACCAAGTTTAGTTGGTGATAAGGAATAATCGCCGGGGATCATATATATTTGCCTGATTAATCACTTTTACCGTAACGTATATACCACTTTCCGAGTCGTATTATAATTATAATAATCTGTAACGATGATCTTGTTTTGCCAACAGACGTGTACACAAGCAGCAGTTATCCAGGGTTGAACAGCTATCCGGGACAAGGTAAAGGTTTTGAAAATTTTCTTGTAAAAATCGGTCCAACCCCGTTGTCGAGTAGGTTTAACAAGTTCATAACGAAACTAATAATAATAATATACAATATATATATTATTATAATTAATAGTAAGATTTATTGGTTTTCTTTTTGGCTTTGAATTTAATTATTATTTATTTATTTGAGGGATAGGTGTTTCCTTTTGATTTTTCGAAAGGGTTGGGATGGTACAGCTCTCGCGTGATTTATATATATATTTATATATACTCTTGCTCATCTTCTCCCAGTGTCTGGTAGGAGCTTTTGTGAAGTGTCAAGTTCACCGACTTGCTTTTGTGCTTTTACACTGCTTAGATTTTGATTTAAAACTTTTTTTTTCAAAAGCGAGTGGTGTCTGATTAAGAGAATCGAAGTCTGGATTTTTGGGTGAAATTTCTGCTGTAGGAGGAGGGGGTGATGTCTGTTGAGATTTATGATTTGGGTATATCATACAAGGTCACGTAAATGGTGGATAATTTGGGGGAGGGTCCTTAGGTTGATTTTAGGTTAATTTAACTCGGAAATGATTTTAAGTTTTAAAACCACGACGCCACTTGCTGTCTTACTTAATATTAAAAATGGCGGCTTAGTTAAAATGAAATTTAAGCAAACTTGGTAGTCATTGAACATTCTATCAGGGGTGAGCAACCTTTTTTAATCAACGGGTCAGTTTAGATTTAAAAATTTTTTGGCGGGCCGCACAAATTTGTAGGAAACAGCTTACCAGTCTGACTGATTGTGTGACAGAAGGCAACAGAAACAAGCACAGACCCGTATTTACATGTTTGAACAAGTCGCCGAGAGTGAGTAACTCATCACAAAAAATTGTTTCGGTTTAGTATACACTACCGGTTTTTGTATAATTAATTTTATAAATATATACTGATGGGAGAAAGGGGATGAAATAAATTCAATGCTTGGCCGAATAAATGTATTCAATGGGCTGCGAATTGCTCATCCCTGTTGTATATTCTTTGCCATGACTTTCATTGGGTAGCCACCCCTGGTTTAAAATTTTTAATAATAATTTAATCAAAAAACATTTTAACTAAGTCGCACTAATTGGCAATATAATATAAAATTTAATACTATAATATAAATAATTAAAGTGAAAACCTTGGTGGAAAGGTCCTTCTTGATTATATATATATTTAAAAAAAATTTTTTTTTAACCTGTTAATCGTTTTTACTTTTGCTTTATTAATCAATGTCGTTCACGTTGTGGTAATATAGTTGGGCTTAGCATAAAAGAATCTCCGATACCTGGACCCTATGACGATTACGACTATTACGAGAGAGGAGATCATTTGCAAGACTGGTACGATAGCGATGCTGGTAAGTTGGCTTTTGCTTTAAAATAACGTGAGAGGACTACGAAAGTTTTAAAGGGATTAAGTCGATTGGGAAAAGCTTTCGTGGTGTTCTGTATATATATATATATCATCTATCTTGTATATATGTGACGAAATTGTTTATTAATCCATGTGGTTCCGCTTATTCATACTGGGTTTAAGGTATTTTCTTGATTGGGTTTGATGTGAGGAATTAAACGTTTGGATTTGTCTCATTTAGAACAACATCCACCAAGGCCTCCACTTCCGGGTGAATATCCACCACCAAGACCACCACCACCAGAAACGGATGATGAGGATGATATGTTTAGGCAAGCGCCGCAACCTAACCAACCCATCATGGTGAGAATTTGTTGTCTTCTTGTGAGGGTTTGGGTGATCGAAGGGACTTACTGATGGGTGTTGTTGTGACAATTTATAGATAGCCGCTCACGGATTGCATCAAGAAGTGAAACAATGGTCTTCCAAGGACAACGAAATCATAGCCGCGGCCAAGAAAATGGCTCTCCTCATGGGCAAACTCTCCCAACTTGTGAGAGGTGAAGGTGGTACCAAACGAGATCTGATAGCGACCGCGAAAGCGATCGCAGAAGCTTCGGAAGAAGTGACGAGATTGGCTAAGGAATTGGCTAGAGAGTGCACGGATAAGCGAATGAGAACGGTAGGTTCGAGACAGATGTATCTACATCCTGTAGCTCGTTCTGACTGTTTCTTCCCTACTGATTGATTTTACATTTCATCCTGAAACTAGTACCCTGTTACAACCCCTCATTGGTAGACAGGTAGTGTCTGTTAGTTGTAATAAGACTGTTGGTCTTTGTTACAGAATCTGTTACAAGTATGCGAACGAATCCCAACAATTGGAACTCAATTAAAGATTCTATCTACTACAGTCAAAGCGACCATGTTGGGAGCTCAAGGTAAGTTAATCAGGTTTGAACATGAGTCTGATCAGCCATCTTGAAAGATATTCCCACCGTCACCAAAATAAATCGTTGACAGCACTTATTTATTTATTTCTTTTTATTTTATTTATTTTATTATCAATTCAAATTTGTAAGAATTTATTTGTTAACGAGGTGAAAATATTTTTTCCCTACAGAAACGATTCCAAGGCTGGAAATGGGAGAGATTATAGGCGGTAAAAATAATTTTTTTTTACCTTCCATTGCGGTCTTTGTTTGCATTTTGGATTTATTGTTTACATGATTCCATTTTTGCATTTTTGAATCAATTATTTATTTATTTATTGCATCTTGATATAAAATTATTGAAAGGATTTGGAGTTGAGAGGATTGCGTATTTGGGTTTTGACAAGGTGGTGTTGAAAAGGCCCTTTCCGGCCTGTCTGGGAGTCACAGGAATGACTATCATCATTAAACCGTTTTACTGTTGTTGCTGTTTTGCTTAGTCTTAACCTGTTTTTGTATTGTTTTGTCTGTTTGTTGTTTTAACTAATTAGTTATGATAACTTGTTTTCTGTTTTTTTGTTATTTATTTACAAAACGTGATGAAACAAAATTACAAAATGGCGGGAATGTTCAATTTTAGTTTTGTTGGGTTGGACATTTCTGTTAAAATTTTGCATGTTGGCATGAGAATTAGTATGAAATTGAAATTTTAATTTGATCCTTTAGAAAGTGGATTTAGAATTCTTACTCTTGTAGGGGTTGTTAAAAGATTTGACAAGGATCTGAAAGGGTGGTTTTGGATGCTAATTTAGGATGTGACGTCACTGAATTCTGTTGTTGGGTTTAAACTCAAACCAAGTTTAGGTTAATGAAATTTGATATGATGTAGGTGAGAGTTTAGGGAAAAGGTTTGAGGGCTTTAGCTTAGGGTAGAAATGAGTGGGGTGGTTGGTTGTTCGAGTCTGAAATGCTTAAACTTGGAATTGGAGGTTTCTCCTCTGATACATTCGAAAAGTTTTTTTCTTTTACATAAAACAGTCTTCGTGTAAGTTGTTGAAGTAGGTTTCAGGTTTTGTCACGACATACCAGATGGTTTAGAACTTTGGGTGTGAATTTGTCCAAATTTTTGAATTTCATAAATATTTTAATGAATTTAGAATGTGTTCACTGAATGTTACATTCGAATGGTTTTTGTCTTGCAAGAAAGTGAAATTGGTTTCTCATTCGAGTTGATGAGGTTGTTGCAGTTTTGTGAAAACATACACCAAAGATGAAACCTGAAGAGATGTTAAACGTTTTCTATGTCTTAACAAGTCACTGATTTGTTCTAATTGTTATGTCCAACACAATATTAGGTTTGGTGGTTTCCTATATCCTTCTCGAAAGGATTTGTTATTCACCCTCTAAATTGTATTTTAGTGTTTCATTAAAGTTTTATTTTTTTTGTTAATATCATTCCAGGATGCATGATTGGAGCAAGTAAGTGAATACTTGCTTTGGTAGATGATATGGTTATGTCTAGTTAGTTGCATAGTAGCATGATTTAGATAGTGCATCCATTTTGTTAGACTCTATTAATAAATTTAGTTTTTGGTGGGAGTTGGAGAAATCAAAATTGTTTTGGGGAAAAGATTGGATTAAGACTTGAAACAGAGATGCTGTGTGAAGTCTTTTCATCTTAAACGTGGAGGTTGTATTGAAATGATTTTCTGCTTCATCTCTGTTTTTAAGTGGGGATTGTGACTCAAAATTTGTTTCGTTTTGTTTACCTTTTTAATAGTAATGTTAGTCGTGTTATTTCTTTGGTCATTAAGTCAAATTTTTGGAAGGTTAAGAATTTGTACTCGCCTAACCAACACGTCCAAATCTGCGGTATCTTCAGTGGTGGAGTGTTGGGTGTCGATTTAGAGTTTGTCTCATAAAATTTTGCACATTTTGACGAAGTTCTCGTTTCGTGAATGCTCACCTTTGATCAGAGTTCATTTTATAAATGAATCTCCTTTCATTGATGTTTAAATGAACCCTTTTTGCAAGATTCCATTTCATAAATAATGCACACCTACTAGATGCCATTCCACAATTATCACACATTCTCTTCTAAATTCCATTTCATAAATATTGCACACATTCTGCCAGATTCCATTTCATAAATGTTGGACACTTTATGTGAGATATGTTGTGCACTTTTCTGCAAGATTTCATTTCATAAATACTGCATACTTTCAAAAGACTCATGCCATAAATAATGCATACCTTCCAGATTTCATTTCATAAATATGCACACTTTCTGCCTGATCCCATTTCATAAATATCGCACACCTTCTTCCAGATCCCATTTCATAAATAATGCACACCTACCAGATGCCATTCCACAAATATCACGCATTCTCTTCTAAATCCTTATTTCATAAGTATTGCACACCTTCTGCCAGATTCCATTTCATAAATATTGCACACTTTATGTGAGATATATTGTGCACTTCATTTCATAAATACTGCACACTTCTTCCAACTATTTCTTTCAAATATGCACACCTTCCAGTTCCATTTAAATATTACATCAGATTCATTTCATAAATATTGCACATTTTCTGCCAGATCCCATTTCATAAATAATGCACACCTTCTGCCAGATTTTATTTCATAAATAATGCACATCTACCAGATGCCTATCACACATTCTCTTCTAAATCCCTATTTCATAAGTATTGCACACCTTCTGCCAGATTCCATTTCATAAATATTGCACATTTTCTGCCAGATCCCATTTCATCAATGCACATCTGGATTCCATTTCATAAATAATACACACTACCAGATGCTATCACATTTTTCTCTTCAAATCCCTATTTCATAAGTATTTACACCTTCTGCCAGATTCCATTTCATAAATATTGCACACTTTATGCAATATTTCATTTAGAAGTATTTTTAAAAGTGATAATTGTTCTCCTCATCATTACCAAAAGTTGCAAGACTAGCAAGACCAAACTATAAACCACTGAAGATGCTTGCAGCTTTTAAATTAGTCGAGCTAAAAGAAAATTTTATTTTTCTTCCAAAAATTTGACCTGAGATGCGCGATATCCAAAAGAATAACATCACTAACATCAATAGTAACAGCCGCGAAAAACTCGGCTAAGTAATAGTAGCTTTTGTTATCTAACCTCACAACCAGACGAGTCAGCTCCTTTGTTCCTTTTCAAAAATGGTGGAGACATAATGTTGCCGTCTGGGTCGGTTGGGAGATGCTCGTAGTCTAATAGTCCTGTGTAATAATGTTCTGGCGGGAATGTTTTTACAGGCACCGCAGAAGATCAAAGAAGCAACGGACATGCTCGTGGGCAACGCTCAAAACTTGATGCAGTCGGTGAAGGAAACCGTACGCGCGGCAGAGGCAGCTTCCATCAAGATCCGAACGGATGCTGGAGTCAGATACAGATGGGTTAGATCTCAGCCCTGGTATCAGTAAAAGGATTGGGTACGTGTTGATGATGTAAGGAATGTCTTTGGTCGTGATTCTCTGTCTTTTGTCTCAATTTGTCGTTTTTTTATTTTTAGAGATGAAATTCAAACTGGATAAGAGTCTGCAAGTAATCAAAAGTCAATTTGAACGCCTTAAAACGGATACCGAACGTGGATGACCCAATTAATTAATTAATTAAGTAACTCATGTCATATGATGCTTCCCTCTTTTATTTTTTTTTGTAACGAACTTTCGATAGTAGTATTAATCATTTACATAATTTATTAATTAAGGATTTGTAACGAATAATTAGCAAACAATAATTTTGATTTGCATTAGACTAGAAGTCTTTGTAACAAAGTTTCGCCTAACGAACACTATAGACTTGAAAATTCTTTTTAGCCTTGAATCTTGTAATCTCGGTAGTTAACACTATGACATCCGGACGTCTCATGTAAATTTTTTCATGTTGGTACCGGTGGAACTGACTCTCGTGCTGCCTGAGCACCAATATGTTAAACTCACAACATATGAACTTCAACGGTAATCGTCCACATATGTAGATAAGTATACGCTGACGCATGCGCAATAATCCCCGAATGTGACGTCACCGGCTCTCAGCCAATAGTGTTTGTGAAATATTGCATGGAAGTTGCCGGCGGTCAACGGATCCGTTTTATGACACCACATTGGGGCCGGCGGACGTCATAGTGTTGATTAGATCATATTTTTGTCCTAGAACAAGTTGTAACTTGTCTTGTAAAAAAGGAAAAACAATTTTTGTTTATTTTTAAATGTCGCGACAGTGAAATTTCGAAAGGGTAACGGTTTATTTAGATTATTAGATTTTGCTGTTGGTAATAAGTTTTGAAGTGCCTAAAAGAAAGGGTTCTTTGAGTCACCTTTTTAACTTTTTTTGGGTGCCATTTTAGTCGGAGGAGGGATTTTATAAGTTGGGGTTAATTTATTAAAGCCATTTGTCGTTTGTTTTTAGTTGAGGATCTAGTGCCACGACGAATTTGAATTTAGTATTTTTATTTTTCTTTTTTATGTTATGAAAAGGTTGTTTAGAGCTCACCCACAGCTGTATGTACATTCTTTATTGACTGATTTCATTTCAAAAGTATTGCACTGTTGTAGTAGAGTCATCTTCATTCTGAATTATTTAAAATTTTGCTTTATAAGTTTGGTGGGACACTCTTTGCTATTGATTATTCCAAAAGTTTTGCACAGTCCTAGCTATAGATCATCAAAGGTTTTGAACACAGCTGGTTAGAAATCATTTCAAAAGTTTTGCACACTTCTAGTTAGTAATCATCTCAAAAGTTTTGCACACTACGGGTTACGAATCATTTCAAAAGTTTTGCACACTTCTAGCTATTGATCATTTCAAAAGTTTTGCACACTTCTAGCTATTGATCATTTCAAAAGTTTTGCAAACCTTTTTGACAAAGAAGCCATTTCATAAATTTTGCACAGTCTTAACACTAATGTGTCTACTAGTCTATATGCAGTTAATTTAGTTAATAATAAAAACTTTTTAAAAGGAATTCGTTTCATAAATACTGCACACTAAGACAATCCCATAATTGTATAAAAGAAAAGAATTTCCCAGAGCGTTGGCTTGAGAGTTCCACCCTCAACTAACCACTTTGTACTGGAAGCTTCTTAACAAATCCAAAGGATCATTCTATGAAGACAACAACCAATCACATCAAAGACTTGATCTTAGACATAAGTGTTCACCTAACCAAATCAGTCAATAGTGGCACATGGCACCAAACCTAAAACACTTGAATGAAGAAGTCTGGCACAAAATGGCGAAGACATTTTAATAAAAATAAAATTTTTCAATCAATGATCTGTCTTATGATAATTTAATTAATTGAACCAAATCAAAGAACTCGAAAAAAATTTTTTTATTAATACATAAATTAATTAAGTCTCAGCTGTACAAGTACAAAATAGGAAAAATAAAAATAAAAATGAAGAGCCTGTATTGATTAATATTTCAGTATTTTGTCAACGAAAATGGTATGAATAAAAATAAATAAATAAATACATAAACTAATTACATATTACTAAACTTATTTATTATACTTATTTATGTGAAAATAAATTTTTTTTTTCTTAGATACTAATTCGTCGCCGCTTGTAACCCGTGGGAAAGATAATTTTTGTTTGTTGAAGCTTTTTTTTTATTTTTTAGAATTTATTTTAAATTTAAAATTATTTTTTATGTTTTATTAATAAGTTTGAAGTTTTAAATATTTTGTTTATGAAAGTTTTTGAGTTGTGAAATTTTTTTTTTCTAAATGGATTTTTAAAAATTTATTTTTTAAATTAGGTGAAAGATTTTTCTTTTCTTTTGGTGTTGACTAACCGTAATTTTTATTTTTAGTTTTTAATTTTATTTTTGATTTTTGTTTTTTGTAACACTTGTTAAGACCTGTCCTACTACTTTTATGTTTATATACGAAAAAAGTTATACTTTTGTAGAGTTTATTGTTTTTATATGTTTGATTTTATACTGTCGAGAACAGTCGCCTTTTTTGTATGTGTGTTGGGGAGGGGAAGAGGGGGTTTGATTATGAAAAGGCGAGTGTATAACGTATGAGATATAAATATAATTTTACTTACAAGAATTTTTGTCGCCGCCATTTTTGTTTTTGATATTCCTTTCACCTCCTACTTCTCTTTTCTTTAATTTTTAATCCGCCATATTTTTGAACTACTTTACGCCTCTTCAATACTTCCTCATCTTGTGAGCTCTTCCTCCCTAGGACCATCATTTACCCGTCTTCAGCCTGATTTGGGCAGGTTTGGGCCTCTGCTGAAGAGTAGTCGCGGGTTCCCGGATCTTACTAGTTAGTGTCTACCCAGGAGTTTTAGTGGGTGCAGATCCCATCCTCCGAGAGGTCTCAGTTTTTAAAAAAAAGGTTTGGGCCCCTGTGGCTCCAGTTTGTTTTTCATTTGCCTTGTTGTGTGATTTCCAGTTCTTTAAGACCTTTTTCCGTCTCGTCTTTTTCTTCAGGAAGTGCTGAAAGGTTCTATTTGTCACTTTTCCTGGGTTCATTTTGATCGGATGTCTGTAGGTTCTCCTTCTCTTCCTCATGATATGAGAATCCTGGAAGGTACTTGTATAACTCATCCTTATATCTTCTTATATGCTTCCTGTCCCCCTGTCTGGCTTCCAGCACTTCCAGAAGCCTACTCTGTCTCATTCCTAAATGAATACAGAGCCTCAGGACTGCATAAACAATCAAGACAGGAGTCGATAGTTAAAGGAATCAACCCAAACAGCAATACTCTCGAATATACTGACAAAATGTCTAAAATCTTACAAGCGCCATTTTATACCAAAACAAAATGGAGGTCATTTAAATGATTATTTCTCACATCATATATTACAAGAGTTACTTTCTTTAATTTGAGAAACGAAAGCCATTTCAAATACACACCCCTTCAGTACCTCAGTAGTAGTAACAGTTAATTTCAAGATCCAGTTTTAACGATAGTACAAGGAACTCAATTAAAACAATAGCATTGAATTTTTCAATTTTTTTTTTATTTCAAACTTTTTCTATAAAAATTTAACAAATTTAAACCAGCCTTTTGTAATTTCTATTCTACACAGACTGACATACTTCCTAACACTTTCATAGCAAGTTTTCGGATGGCGAAAAGAAAATTTTTATTTTTTTGGCTCACAAACATAACTCCCAACTCTTACTCATCCTCAAAACTTTGCTATTTTTGGTTTTATCAAACAAAATAATAATTAAAAAAAAAAACAAAAGTAAATGAATTTAACTATCATGTACTACTCTCAACATTCTTTGACATCAAAAATTAAAAATAAAAAAGAAGAAACTAATCTACTCTACTTTGGCTAGAATATCAGATTCTCTGAATAGATGAAATTCTTTGTTTTCTTCCAGCTCAACTTTGGTTCCTCCATATTCTGGGAGTAGAACTTTGTCGCCCACTTTAACAGCAAGAGGAATATATTCACCATTTTGGTTCCTCGAACCTGGTCCTACAGCTACGACTGTTCCATGAAGAACTTTTGATTGAGCTTTCTCTGGGATGACAATACCTCCTTTTGTTTTGGTGATGGCTTCTGCACGTTGTACTAAGACTCTGTCAAATAGTGGAACCAATCTTTTCAAAGCTGGGACAAGTTGAGGTTTAGCTGCTGCGGCCTGGAAATCATTTTTTAAAATAATTCGGTGATAGAACGTGGTGATAGTAAACAGATAACATGATGATACCCCATGCCATGTGGGTTCGGTGAACATCCCAACACGAATTAATTAAACTCTATAAAGCCGAAATAATCAACCGGCATGCACGTGTAGCTTTTAAACTACAAATTATGAGTCAATACACCCGGTGGGAATTCTCAAACGAATCTCAATTTCTGTTTATCAAATAAATTCCTCACCGGGATTGGATAGATTCCATTTTAAATAACTAAAACAAATTACATGATAAAAAATACTTAACCAAAATCACCAACTTACCATTTTTAATTATTTAAATACAACGCGGGAATGTAGAACAAAAATTATCTTCAAACGCGAACTTTTTTTTATTTTTGGAAATTTTCTTCGAGAAGATTCGATAAAAAATTCTCCTTTGCCGCAGATCCGAAGACTTCGGAGAGTTTCGGCTATTTCCGCAAACAATACTCAGATCACGTGACCGATTCGAAATATTTGTTTCCGAAAACTTTTTCTTAAAAAAACTTTTCATTTCATTAATATATTGTTTTAAACATCGATTTATGATCTCAAGAGCCGATAGATAATTTTATCCATCATTTTCGCTCGACTTTTCTGCTAAAAGGCCATTTTTAATCCCGACACACCCATTCCAAAGTCTTGGTCAAATTTTCGATACCGTATGACTGATAAACTGAAAATTTCATTATTTTATGATTGATGATGTTAAAATATATCTAAAAAGATTGTTAATTAATTATTAATAAATATGGTTCATAATTTGGGGTTTATTTAAGGTGATTTATTAAAAATTTATCTCGAAAAGAGAGTGATGATACTGGACAAATTTGTTGCATCATTTCTTTCCGGAAACTTCTAGAAATCAAGGCCCGTACCGAGCATTATGTTTTAATAATTTACACTCATTCAAAGGTTCTTAATTAATAATTATAGATCCTTAATAAATAAGCTAGTCTCAAATTATGTAATTCATTTTGATTCAAAAATTTATATAAATATCTACTGTTGGGATGTAGGACAAAGTGTTTAAATGAAAAGCTCGTTCCGGGGCTCTTATAAACATGTGCAGATCGTAGTAGGAGGCCATCTTGCTTTTTATTCTCTGTTGGTGAACGAGGTGAGTGTGATTATTGGAAATTTCTTTCCCCTAATTTATTCATATAACTTGTTATAATATCATTATCGGTAAGCATATGAGAGAATTAACTCGGTTTAATTTATTGTCGATAGTTTTGACGCTTGGCCGTTTCGATTTTATTAAATTATTTACGGAAAAGATAAAACTTTGCGTCATGTGCCGGTTCTAACCTATTAAAAATGAAAAATGCCGGTTTAAAAAAATTAATTTATATCGCAAAGATTTGTTATTGAAGACTGGCTTACTTATTTATGTTTGAGTTTTTATATTATGCTTCTGTTTGATATGTTAGCTTGTAGATATCTTTGGATAAAAAAAAAATTTTTGGTCGAAGGGTTTCGGTTCTGAAAGCATGGATATGGGCTTGACTCCTGATTTGAAAAATAAATTTGGGACCTAAATTCTCAAAGCTGAAATATTTACTAAATAATATTAGACTAGACTTAAAAGTAAATTTAAGATAATTTATTTCTCAATTATTTAAATTATTTAAGGAATTATTTAAAACAAATGGTTTTGTGTTGAGTATTTGTGATACATAAATAGGTTATGGAGTTTGTTAATAAATTTTGTTATTAATCTGTTGCTATGTTATTAAATTTAGAACTGGTAATGGAGAAGTTTTTAAAATGTTTCAGACTAGTAAATTCTAAAGACAAAATGCATCGCTTGCCTCCTCTCCTTAGAGTTGTTGCTCAGCATCACATGAGAGTAGCACCTCAAGTCCGATTTATGGCCAAAGATGTTAGGTTTGGACCTGAAGTAAGAGCTCTCATGTTACAAGGAGTCGATATACTAACAGATGCTGTTGCTGTTACAATGGGCCCCAAAGTAAGTCATTTCCAGTATTTGGCTTTTGATTTTCTGTCAAAATGGCTGAGTAGTGTTTGATTGACTTTGTTTATTAATTATCCATAGGGAAGGAATGTTATCATCGAACAAACATGGGGAAGTCCAAAGATAACAAAAGATGGTGTGACTGTAGCCAAAGGAGTTGAATTGAAAGACAAATTCCAAAACATAGGAGCCAAACTTGTACAAGATGTAGCTAATAACACAAACGAAGAGGCTGGAGATGGTACGACGACAGCAACCGTTTTGGCAAGGGCGATCGCCAAGGAAGGCTTTGAGAAAATCAGCAAAGGAGCCAATCCGATTGAAATAAGAAGGGGTGTTATGATTGCTGTGGATGCTGTTATTGCTCATCTTCGAACACTCTCAAGGGAGGTCACGACTCCCGAAGAAATCGCTCAGGTGGCTACGATATCTGCGAACGGTGACAAGAAAATCGGTGACCTCATTGGAGCAGCTATGAAGAAAGTCGGAAAGGAAGGAGTGATCACTGTTAAGGATGGTAAAACGTTGACAGATGAATTGGAAGTTATTGAAGGAATGAAGTTTGATAGAGGATACATATCACCATATTTTATCAACACAGTTAAAGGTCAGTTGTTGACATGTGAAGTGATGTCTGTCGAGTTTTTTTGGTTGTAAACAAACAAGGCTTATGTATATCAATTATAATTTCAATTCTGACAGGAAACAAAGTCGAGTATCAAGATGCTTTGGTATTATTCAGTGAGAAGAAAATAACTTCAATTCAATCAGTGTTACCCGCTTTAGAATTGTCCAACAGTCAAAGGAAACCTTTGGTTATCGTTGCAGAGGATATTGATGGAGAAGCTTTAAGCACTTTAGTTGTTAATAGGTATTGTCTTGTCGAACTTGAGTTTTACTCATTTAGTTGAGACAAGTCTTTAAAATAAATTTTGCTTGGTCGTAGGTTAAAAATTGGTCTTCAAGTTGTGGCTGTCAAAGCTCCTGGTTTTGGCGACAACAGGAAAGCTACTTTGCAAGACATGGCAATTGCCACGGGTGGTATTGTTTTCGGTGATGAAGCAGCTCCCGTTAAATTGGAAGACTTGCAGTTGCACGACTTGGGTCAAGTTGGTGAAGTCCTCATCACACAAAGGACGACACCTTGTTCTTGAAGGTAATTTCTTGGGAGACCTTGTATGAGTTGTGGTCATTAATTGATTTCATTTGTTTATGTTAAAAAAATTTTTTTTATTAGGGAAAAGGAAAGAAGGAAGACATAAATAGACGGGCAGATCAAATCAGAGATCAGATCTCGGCCACTAATTCCGAGTATGAGAAGGAAAAACTTCAAGAACGTCTTGCGAGATTGGCATCTGGAGTTGCCGTGCTCAAAATTGGAGGTTCCAGTGAGGTAATTGAACAACCCTAATGATTTCCTAAAACAGTTTTGTTTGGAAAGAGTTGGTTGAGTAAGAAACATTTTGGAAATGCCAACAGGTCGAGGTGAATGAAAAGAAAGACAGAGTTAACGATGCTTTGTGCGCCACGCGAGCAGCTGTCGAAGAAGGCATCGTTCCCGGCGGTGGAACCGCTTTGTTGAGGTGTATACCAATCTTAGAGAAATTGAAGGCGCCAATGAGGATCAACAAACGGGTAAGATTGGTGTAACAACAGCCAGGTAATAAAGTCCTGAATAGTTTTGTCAAGTCAAATTTCTTCTCTTTCAGGTATTAACATAGTTTCAAAAGCACTGAGAATGCCTTGCATGACAATAGCCAGGAATGCAGGTTTGGACGCATCCGTCGTCGTCGCCAAAGTCGAGGAGTTGAGTCAAGACCAAGGATATGATGCCCTTAACAACGAGTACGTGAACATGATCGAAAAGGGAATCATCGACCCGACGAAGGTGAGGTTTCTGGAAGGTTCTGTGGGAGAGGGAGGGCGAGGGTAGAAAAGGAAATCACCGGAAAACTGACTCTGAAAGTTTGCCAATCATCTGGTATTCTGTTAAACTTTTTTAACGTTCAGGTGGTTCGCACCGCCCTGACTGACGCCGCTGGTGTTGGGTCCCTGTTGGCAACGTCAGAAGCCGTTATAACCGTGATTGTCCCCGCAAAACCCGACGTTATACTCGGTGGAGGCGAAGACTACAGTCCTCCGATGCCTAAACCACCACAGCCTCGTTAAAAATGATTTTTTATTTTGTTTTATAAATTTATTTTTATTTATTTATTTGTCTCAGAAAAGGACTTTTATTTATTTATCTATTTATTGATTTTTAAACGGTTTTGTTAAAAGAGGTTCGTATTCCTGTTTTAGTATTTTGCTGTTGTCCCATTGAATTGTGCAAACTGGAAAAAAAGTCAGTTTTCTGTGGTTTTTGTTTATTTTTCAGTTTGCCAATTTGTCGTAGAGTTGAAGTGAGCTCAGAAATTAACTTCAAACCTAATCGTTTGGTTTTGGGTCTTTTCCAGGTCGTTCGAACGGCTCTCACAGACGCAGCCGGCGTCGCATCACTATTAACAACAGCCGAAGTTGTGGTTACCGAACTTCCAAAGAGTGACAAAGAAATGGGAATGGGAGGAATGGGTGGAATGGGCGGTATGGGAGGAATGGGAGGAATGGGCGGAATGGGTGACATGGGAATGTAAACGAAATGACTCCTCCGTTAATGAATAGAACGTTCCTCAAGTGCGAAGCCAAAAACGAAGAAGAAATTTTAAATAAAAAAGCCGCGGTAACTGCCTCAACTGTTTTCGTTTAATTTTCCGTTGTTAAAAGATTTTAAAAAATTGGTAGGAAGTGACTAGGTGTGTTAACAGAATGAATGATCACGTGGGCCAACACGTGGGGTTTTTTGCATTTTTAATTATCATTATTATTAATTTGTCTCGTTTAGATCTGCGAATGTGAGTGGGGTTCAAAACGTTTGCGTACGTTAAAGTTGATGGTTGGTTTTGTTGTTGATAAATCGAAGTACGCATGCGTTTGGTTATGATTTAAACATCAATTCAACACCCCCTGTAACTTGAAAAGAATTTTTTTTTTGTTGAATGTTTACAATTTTTAATTATATTCCATTCCAGCATTAGAATTAAAGAACAAAAGAAATTTTGTTTAAAATTGTAGCGAAAGTATTTTTAAGTCGGATGGAAAATTTTTCTTTAAAACCGATTCTTCCATGGATTCTAGTAGAAAAGGCTGCCCATTGACCGGACAACGGTTTTCCTTTTTGGTTGATGATCGGTTCGGCTGGTTTTCTGTCTGAGTGTTGAAGTTTTTAGTGAAAGTTTTTATAATGCCCTCTTTGGTTTTGTTTCGACTTTCGGGGCGAACCAAAAAGTCTGAATTTTCATTAGTTATGTATATAGATGAATGAAAAGTTTAAGAGAATAAAGATGTTTTTGGTTTTTTTTTCTCCTTTGTTCTTTTTGTTTGGGAGGTTGGAATGGTAGGTTGTTAAGTTTAAGGTTATGTTGGATGTGTCCTATTTCCATTTTCCTGGAAACTGTTATATAAGATAGAGCAGAAGGGAGTTATGGAATGAAGAAAATGGTTCAAATCTTTGGTGATGATTTTAGTTAACTTCACGTTAAGTGCTGACTGGTTTGAGTGCCAAGCGGCGCGATCGCGCTTCTTATGTCCCGTCCTCAAAACTGCAGCTCTCTGAACTGCGAAGCCCATAATCACAGCAGGCGCGGTTTCTCTTGATGCACAACTTGCATCATCTTGCTATACTTGACTGGCGTGCTCCAGAATTGGATTAAATTTCGCACATGCGTCTTATTTTTCATGGTTTGGTGGAGCATCTTAAAATATTTTGGAATCTGGTCCTGGGAACATTTTACTAAACCAGGGTATTGTTCTTGAACTTACAGCCCAATTTGAATATAACGTTGGATTCCTTGTTATTCCATTTCCAAAAAAACTGGAAGAAAGGCTTTCATTTCCAGGACGGCATTAAATAATACACCCATACCTCGCTGTACGGCCTAAATACGTTCCACGAAACTTGGCCGTATAAGGAAAAAGCTTTCGACAAATTTCTTTATGTGAGCTGTTTGGATACAACAGGCTCTGTCTCTTCATTAAATGCCAGTTCGGCTTGCAAATGAATGAGTTCCTCATACGAAAGAGGTTCCCTACCACCTTTAGGTAGATCAAGCACAAGAACATGACGTTCGTTCAAACCTTCAAAGCCGAGATCATATTCCAGATCCAAAATATTTTGCCTAATTTCAGGAAGGAAATTGACTTCTGGTCGTTATAGCGAAACATTTTAGGTCCTAAATCTAAAACGTGCCATAATTGAAGAAGACCATTGTAGCGAAATGCCGTATAGCGAGGTATGAGTGTAATAATAAAATGCAATTATATTATATTATATATTATGAATGAAATTATTGAAAATATTGCTCCACCTTCTATACATGCAATAAAATCTTTAAATAATATTTTTATATGATTTGAACGCATTGAGGCACAGGAGATTGTCAGAACGAAACTGAACTGTAGGAAACTATTATTGCATGTAAACTGAAAACAGGCAAGTTTAGATCGGGAAATGAGAAAAGCCCGTGGCACTCAAACGGTTAAACTGAGACCAAAGAGTTTAAAGAGGTTTTATGTGAAGTGTAGACCAGTGCCAAAGCCCTAGAAGTGGTTAGAAGAAGGGAAGAAAATTGAAGAGTTGGAGAGGAAGGAAGATGGAAAAGTGTTTTAGAGATTATTAAAGGAAGGTCTTGTAGAATTGGGTGGTTTTAGGCATCTTTGACCACAATTTGACTAAGATATGGACAAACATTTGAAGAAGAGGTATTTACCGCTTTCCTCCTTTATGGTAGTAGAAATAAATTAAAATTTCCCGCCAATTTTAATTCGCCGCCATGTTTATTCCATCCACTTCACCAGATCTTATATGTTGAACCCTAAACTTCTCATGCATGCTTTGTGCACTTCTATCAGATATTATGTACCAAAAAGAAACTGGTAACAAATAAATAACCCCAACTAATACCAAATCCATCCACTTCAGCCATGTTTATTAATAACTACAAGAATTTCTTAAAGAAATAAAAAGTTTATAATCATAATCGCGAAAGCTTTATCAAATCACTAAAAGTGGTTTATCACTCTCAGAGCCGTATGAAGATTATCGATGATAAGAAAATAGCCTTCATGACTTATTATGGATTAATTTTCAGCCATTCCTACATCTAGAGTTGGGCACAGTGTCTGAATTGTAAATTTTGTTAAGAAGACAATTTCAAAATGGCCAAGTTACCTATCAAACTCTCATGATGTCATATCATAATCCAAATTTCAATCCGAGATTCAATTAATAAACCATAAAAACAGTTTAAAAAACTCACCCAAGACAAAATATCCCTTTCGTGAAAACTATCAACCGTTGACGCGATCAGATTTATCCGTTAAACAAAAAAACTAACTCGTTTAAAAAACAAAACATGTCGGAATGATTAACGAACGAATCAAACTCTCCCCCACCAGGGTGACCAACTTTGAAAAAACGGAAGACGGAAAAGGAAGCCATTACAAGAAAAAATAACGGTCGAATTCATTCGAATAATTTATTTCATTTATTATCATAAAAAATTTTTTAATTTAGTTAGAAAGCGGAAGCGAAAATAAATTTATTTATTTCATTTGAGCCTGTCGGTGGTGTTTTTTTGGAAGTTCCAACCATAAACAAAACAAAAGGTAACAATTTCTTATATAAAAAGGATTACAAAAATAAGGAAGGAGGAGGGATTTGAGTTATTTTTTTGGCAATTTGTTCGCACGTTTTAATTCAAATCTATCAAACTAGCGATGGCGAATCTGTTACCAATACGTCACAACCTGATCAATTTTAGAATTTTTGAAAAAGGGGGCAGGAGGGAATGGGGAATAATTATAATAAACAGAATCGAAACAATGATTAACAATTTAACTTACATATCAATTTCTTATTTATGTCTCTTATATAAAATCTAATTTTTACATCAATACAGATTCTAAGTACTTTTTAGTCTAAATCCACTACTCAGATACTCAAATTGACTAGTGTCGTCTCAAAAATTTATTCTGAGCCTTTTGGAAACAATATTCGCCATCACCAAACTAAACAATTAAACTATTTTAGTAACACCGAGTAATTTTCATCTTTAGGGCCCTTTTTCAACTTTTCTTAATCTCATTCTAAGGGTTGATAATACTTGTGGGAAGCTAGTGATGAGGATGGAGGCTGGGTGTCAAAACCCCTAAGGCTGATAATTTTGATTTAAATTTTGAAGCTAGGAGGTCCTTTTCCTTTCAATTTTTGTTGGTGTATACTGTTCCCCTCCTTCTACTACCCAAAATTGGTCATTTGATTTGTTTTATTTATCAGTAATACTACTTCCAACTGAAATTCTTCGTTTATCACAACCTAACGTTATAAAATTATAAAAACTAGTTTTAAGCAAGTGATTCCCAAAGAAGTTTGTTCTTTCTCATAGTCGCCTTAACATTTCTAACAATGGCGTTACCAAGAAAGATTGTACATCAGTACACAGCTTCCTGATTTGCTTTTATATGATTACTCCTCTCGTTTAGTTCTGTGTTAAACAGTTTTTGCACATTTATTCTGTTATAAACTACTTCCGGTGTTGATTTTCTATATATCACCCCCTCAGTCATCCAAACCTTGTAACTTCTAGCTAACCTTTCAAAGAGTCAAAGAACTTCGTGATTGTTAATCGATAATCGTAACCGCTTTGGGAACCACTGCCACGATACAAGGAAATAAAAATTTCAAAAAATTTTGCTACTTCATTAAGGTTATGTACACATAAGCGGAGCAAACGTTTCGTCCTGAATAATCTACATAAATAACGGACATTTTGTAATATTCAAATCAAAAATCTGCTGTCGTAACTCCCCCCCCAAACAAATTTTCTCCTCCAACTCTTACTCCCTCATGAACTGACATTGATGTGTGATCAGAAGAAAGATAAAAGGCGGCCATTTTGTTTATAATAAAACTGAGTTTCTCGCTAACATAAACACAAATTATTTACTTAAATACACAGAGAGAGAGAGGTGGAGGATATTAGTCTGTTCCCAAAAATAAAAACAAACAAAAATTCTATTCTCTAGATAAAAATAAATAATTCTTTGTTTTTAAAGATTTCTTTCTAACTGTTTCTGTTTTTCGTTCGAAAACTTAGAAAATAAAAAAATTAATTGAAAAAAGGGAAAAATTCCGAAACGTTGGACGGCCACACACATCCACTCCAGTCACTCTTCGCTAATTTTTTTATTTACGATTCCGTCGACGTGTTCGGCTCTTCATCGTTTCGATTCCCCTTCTTGGACGTCTTCTTCAAACAAGTTTTCCGACAGTCTGGAAAAAGAAAAACAAACAGCCTTTTAGTCACGTGACCAATTCTTTCACTCCTTGGGAATCCCTCCTGAGAACATTCAAAAATTCTTCACTCAGGACTAGTCTTCTAAACATCGTCTTCCTGATGTCTTCTTACAGTTGAATCTTCTCACAACCAAGATTTCTATCCCATTTATAAATTCAAAACTTGCCATTTTGGTTTAATTGTGTTCCATCGAGGTAACGTTACGACATTCCCTTTTCGTTAATTCCTCCTTATCTTGCAACCTAATGTCCTCAACTCTGGATTCGCTTAGGGAGTGACTGCTTTCATCGACGTCCTCGCTTCCTGTATACAATACAAGTGTAAAATATCACTGTCTTGGTTGCCTTCTTTTAATCTTCCACAAAAGTGATGGTCGTTATCATTTTCAACAACAAAAAAGGGGTATAAACCAAACTTTCACATAAAAATTTAAACGTATTTTCCACCTCCAAAACAAGTGAACACACAAATTTTTATCATCACAATCATTAACACTAAAAATAATTAACACAAGACTTAGAGAAGTTGGCTTTATTCATATATAAATAAAGAAAGAGCCAATTTGACTCATACAGCCAATCAAATACTTCGAATCAACCTGACTAAACTAATTACTTCTTTATAAACTTCCAAGCCTAAGGCCACACTGACTCCTCCTTCGAATCATAAATTAATTTTAAACAAATGAAAGAACACTGAACTTAATTCCTTCTAGGATCAAAGGGGCCACACAATCCTACATCAACATTAGTGATTGCTAACTTGAGGACAGTCTACAAAAATGAAACTCGAAAACTGTTAGTCACTGAACCTATGTTACAAATAAAAAATTTGTTTCGAGAAATGAAGGTGAAAGGGGTAAGGGTGTGTGTCGCCATTTTTATTTCTTCTTTTAATTACTTTAAGACCTTTTACTTAAGTCTTCTTTTTTTAAATAGTTTTACTTGGAACTCTCAGGTTATTCATTGGCTTATTTCCTTTCTGAAAAGTAAGAAGAGACAAAAGGAAAATGGCGAAATTGGCATGGAGGAATGTTAAAACATTTAGTGACCAGAAATGTTAGTTCTTAAAAAACAAAAGAATTTTAGCAAAATGAAATTATTGCGGACGGGATTTACTGTTTGTATTATAAGATTAATTTGTCTGTCAAGCTGCAAATCAAAAATTTTAAATGAAAACGGTTATACTTATAAAAATATATTATTTACACTATTCCATAAAAAACAACATACGTGTTTTAGAACTGGAAGGATTGTGGGTGTCGTTCTCTTCGCCACCCAGCGCTTCTTCGTCTGCTTTTATCAACTTCCTAGCGAATTCGACCACCTTGAATTCGTTATAATGCATTTTTCTTTTGCTCTTGAAAACCTTTCTTCGAGCCAACTCCTCCGGAGTCAAATCCGTGTCGGAATCTGAGTCTACGTCCTGTGATTCTCTCCTGGAAGATCTATCTAAATTTCCTTTCAACCTATAAAATTTTTAATTCCATTAATTAATTTCCTTTACAGATGTCATAAAAATCGATTCCTGAAATGTGTACTTACTTTGCTGCTAATTCTTCGGGGTCTAAGACATGCTGTGGGTGACCATCGACATCATCGTCGTCTCCCATTTCCCAATTGTATGGCGTTTTAGGTTCCTCTATTTTCATGTGACCATAGTCCTTATCTGGAGGGTGAAGAGTAGCTATAATATTCATTTCATCCCATTTTGTTGCTTTCGGTTTGCTTTTCCTACAATGAAAAAAAATCATTCACATAAAAGTGTGAAAATTTCAAAATGAAATCGAACGACCGCCATCTTGCATTCGGCGAAATGACTGCACCCTGATTTCAGTCACAAAACAAATCAATACAGCATTATTACCAAATATTTTAGTTCTTCACAGACTGTATTTAATATTTAATACAAAGTTTCAAATTAATAAAATTTTACAAAGTCAAAAATACAATTAAACATTTTAAAAAATAACGGTCGGAAACGGTGTATTGAAATCACGTTGGCAGACCTGACCCCATCAGTGCAATCAACATTTTGCAGAAGACAACATGGCGTACCACCGACTATAGAATGAATAAACACAACAAAATTTTTGCGTCGAAATAAAACAAAAAATAAATTCACAAATGAATTTTGATATTTTTTCCCGACATTTATAGTAAGTATATAAGCCATATTTTTGTCTAGAGTATATCATTTCAAGTGAGAACATCCGCGAAATATGGAAGGAAAAAGTTGAATTTTTGAATTTAACAATAAGGATGTAATTAATTATCACAAAAATTATAAGAATCCTTTATCTCTCGTTCATACTTAATTTTAAAAATCCTTTTATGATATTTAATTTGTATTAAATACATGTGAAAGCATTTACTGGTTTGATTCCCTCTTACGAGTTTTTATCGTCAAGCACGACAAAACTTGAATTGGTTTGATGTTCATGACAACTCACACATTATCAACCTAGTGGGCAGACTAAACAATGACTAATAGGGTGCTGTTCACAGTTATTCTCTTTGCTCATCTTGTAATTTTGTTTAAAACCAGATTCTTACACTCCTCATCTCTTTGTAGTTTTAAAAATGCAGTCACTTTCAAGAAGGAATAAAATTCAGGAAACTGAAACATTGATCAAGGAATCCCTACTTCGTCAATTATCATACAGTGTCAAGGAAATTCAGTTATTGGTTTCAAAGAAAGATGAAATATTTTCAACAAGTGAACCATGTAACTCTTTGATTGTGGTGCTGGAGGCAATTTTTCTTCATGGACTCAAGAAAGGAATTCTTAGAACAGCTTTAAAAACAGTTGCAGGACGAGAGGATGAAAAACCACAACTCTCATTTTGGAATGTTGTCACCTACTACACTCACAAAGACACAATTTCAGAGATAAGAAAGTTATCTCAGATTACAACGGATGTTGGAAGATGTAGAGTTTGGATTAGAAAAGCTTTGAATGATGCTGAAATCACATCCTACTTCATGGTCATGGAAAAGGATCGTAGGTCTCTCAATAGCTCTTATTCAAGCAGTGCTTTTTTAAGGGATCGAGAAACATGTGACACAGCCTGCAAATTCTTAGAGGGGATTTTGTCTGTGCAATTTGAAATTCCAATCAATTCAAGTATTTTGAATACATGGAGTACAGAACCGCTGATGCTATCTGGTGTTTGGTCACCTCCTATGAAAACGCCTTTATGCACTGCAGTTGATGTGGCAGAGAAAATAGAAGATGATGATGATGAAGATGATTCATGTAGTATAAAAACAAGCAGTTCTGTCACAACCTTATCAACAATATTAGCTTTAAGTGAAACACAAGCTTTAAAAATGATTTTAGAAACATCAGTGAAGAAACAAGATGATGGAAATCTTTTCGCGTCCTCTCCACCTCAAGTTAATTACAAACCTGAAACTGATGATTTGATACCAGAGGAAGAAGAGACTGAGAATCAGCAAAAGGAAATAGGCCAAGAAGACATGTTTAACCATACTTCAGGGAAGGGTAATTCATTGGGGATCTCACATGGATGGTCTTCGACAGAAATAAGCAAGGCTGAGCCAACATCATCTGAAACTCTGGATGATAGCGAGCACAAAAATGAAGATTACAGTAGTTTATTAGAGAAGGCGGGGATCTCACCAGAAAAGAAAATCAATTATGAAGATCGATATAAAGAAGTTATGGAAAAACAAGTAGACAAAGAACAAAGTTATTCTCCATCATCTCAAAGTGTCAGCTCAAATTCTTACAATTCATACACATCCAAGTTATACAAAATAGTTCGCGAAACTGGATTAAAAGCACAAAAGAACACTTGCGCTGAATGCCAACTCTCTATAGGATTAACATTTGCCGAAGCTAGATTATGCTACTTCACTGGCGAATACTACTGTGATAATTGTCATGTAAACGACTCCAGCGTCATACCCAGTCGCCTGATTTTCAATTGGGATCACAAGAAATATCCGGTTTGTAAAAAGTCAACTCTTATCTGAACAAGATTTCCAGTCGCCTTCTCATAGACATAAAACAAGTCAATCCGAAACTATACTCCGCAGTTAAAGAAATGAAACAGATCAAGGGATTAAGGATCCAGTTAAACATGCTGAGATCTTATCTATACACATGTAAGGAATCAATACTGACTGATTTTCAAAAGAAACTCACTCCCAGGGAATATATCTATGAATTCATTGATCATTATTCCATAAACGATTTATGCCAAGTCCCAGGAGGTACACACGCTTCAGAACTAAGTGCAATTGTTCAATTCGGAAGGAATCATGTTGTTAATTGTTGGCTGTGCAGTCAAAAAGGTTTTATATGTGAAATATGTAAAAATTCAAAGGTTATATATCCCTTTGATATATCCACTAACTACAGGTGCAGTAAATGTTATTCTATTTATCACAAAACTTGTTTATCTTCGAGTAAGAATTGTCCAAAATGCAAAAGGCTTAAAACGAGAACACTGAGCAACAGTGAATACACAGAGAGAGATGTTATTGATATGTAATTGCAAGAGTAATTTATTTTTTTATTGTTAAATTTTTTTTAATTCAATTTTTTATGTTTATAAAATACAACAACCACCAGGCTAAATATATTGTTTAGCTTGATTTGGATTTAACGTACATGAAATGTTTTTTGTTAACTTTTTTTCCTTGAAATTTATCTAAATGTGCTAAAAATTTGATGAATTATAAATAGGAGATTGAGAGGAAGCTTGAATTAAAATTTTTATTATCATTTTTGTCCTTGTTCCCAAATAAAACAAAAAATTTGAATCCATTTCGATTTTCAATTATGGGAAGAAATATGTTGCCAAAAAAATTCGAAAACAATTTTCAAGTTGAGTTTCAACAGGATTCACCACTCGACAAAGGGCTTCCAATTTAAACTAACTTATGAGAGTTTAAAATCTTTATTGACCCCTCAAACCCCTCATTAGCTTGTTCCCTACAACCTCTTAGACCTACAAGTACTTGCTACTTATGCATCAAATACAGCAGTTAACCAATCGAAACACAAGAGTCCTTAAGGGAGTGATTCTACAAACCCAAATCAAAGTCCGATTTATTTTTCCATGCCAATTTGATTACCAAGACAATTTAAAATGTCCACATAAGAAACTAACTAACCCATTTAATTGATAATAATGGGTTAAGGGTCTTCAGATTATCTCAAACTCTCTATCACTAAACAAAACTAATGAATCAATATTATAATGCAAACACCTCCTTAAAAAAAAATTTCAGATGAACAATTTCCTCAATTTAATTGAAAATAACATTTAATATTATTGTGAAATGACAACGAATTCACACTAACTCTGAAAAGGTCATTAGAATTCAAATAAAACTAATCAGTAGCCAAACAAGGTATCTAACCTAATTCCTGTTTTATACAACGTTATCGATTTATCGTTTCACTGTTCCACTACTCCACTTAAATTTATATTGAAAAAGAAAAAATTAAATCTAACCGTTTAAAAATAGATTCTTTAGAAATTTTATAGAAATAAAAGAAATTGAAATTGACTGCGTCTTTCGCTATGTGGGATAGAATGAGACACAGTTAACAATGATTCACTCAACGGATATTTGACATTATGCAATTACATCACTTGGTAAATATTGCAATTGAAAGTGGTTACGGTTTAAAATAAAAAAATTGCCACCGTTAATTCATTAAATGATTAGACATTAAACACGAGGATAAATGATCCTCCGTCCAGGGAAATAAATCGCGTTCATTTTGACGTGAAGTACAAAGACGATACCGCTCTTTTCTTTTCAAACATCAAAACGCCTTGATTTGAAATCCTACCCCGCCACATATGCTTAACTTATAGTAGATAGTCGATTCCACGAGACACGAGCACTCCCGACCATAATTTCTTCTCTCCCGCCGTTAAAAAAAGTCGCAAAATAAATAAAAAACTTATTAAAACTTACTTGGCAGCTTTTTCTTGCTTCTCGAAACTCGTTGAAGTTTTTAAAATCCCTTTAGACGGCCTTTTCTGCGCTTTATCTGCCATAATTTGTATAAAATCTCCACCATTTGCCATTTGTAAAAATTTTACACTGAAATGCTTTCTGCTTGTCGTAAACAATCAAAATGGCGGCGAGCGTATAGTTAACACGTGTTTTTCCAGGTTCTTTATTTGTAAATAATGGAAGTGACAGATCCGAATAACGTGAAAATCTATAATTTGAGTGCTGGGAAGTCTCTCCCAGAATGGCTGAGCGACCGGAAGAAGAGAGCTCTTCAGAAGAAGGACGTGGATATTCGTCGCCGAATCGAACTAATACAAGACTTCAATATGCCTGGCGTGAGCACGAACGTGAAAATATCTCGGGATGGACAGTTTATCATAGCCACCGGTAATAATAACCTTTAAGTTTATGTTATACGATCGTAGACTTACAACAAAACTGCACGATTTGTATGAAATTAAAAAGGAAATATTTTGATACGTGATGGGGCCCCCCCATCCTACAGCCAAGAACCAATCAACCGTGGTTTTGAATAATTTATTGTAAATAAAAAGTTTTCCCAATGTCAGATGACTTCACATAGCTATTTATAAATATATATTTGTTTTGGTGGAGATGTGAGAATTGATTGCCAAGCTATTTAAACGAATGCATTGAGATTGGTTTTTTCCATTATGCATTGTTTCCTCGATTTCAGAGAACTGTCACTCCATTGTTATCCTTGTTTGACCTTTGTGAAGCCCTAAAACAAAATTTATTTTTTTGATTTCAGGAATATACAAGCCGAGAGTTAAATGCTTTGATGTGAATCATCTTTCTATGAAATTTGAAAGGTGTTTCGATTCAGAAGTTGTAAATTTTCAAATCCTATCTGAGGATTATAGCAAATTAGTTTTCCTACAGTGTGATAGGTATATAGAATTTCATTCAGCCCCTGGACGTTATTATAGACTGAGGATTCCCAAATTTGGAAGAGATTTGCAGTATCATTATCCATCATGTGATTTATTTATCGTTGGAGTTAGTTCTGATATATACAGATTAAATTTAGAGAGAGGACAGTTTTTAATGCCGTTTGTGTCTGACTCGAGTGAAATTAATAAATGTGCCATCAGTCCAGTTCATCAGATGCTCATGTGTGGGACAAAGGAAGGGAATGTCGAAGCTTGGGATCCTAGAGCTAGGAATAAAATTGGGGTTTTAGACTGTGCCTTGGATTGTGCTAGTGACAGTCCTCTGGAAGGTTTTCCGTCAGTGACTGCGATTAATTTTCAGAATAGTTTAACAATGGCTGTGGGCACTGCCACAGGTCAAATCCTTCTCTATGACATACGTGCAAACAAACCTTTCTTTATAAAAGACCACATGTATGGTTTGCCAATTAAAAATATAGAATTTGAAAATAATCAGGATTTAGTTTTATCAATGGATAGTTCGATATTAAAAATCTGGAATAAAAACTCTGGGAAAATTTTCACATCCATCGAAAGCAAATGGGACTTGAATGATCTGTGCTACGTCAAGAATTCAGGGATGATGTTCATGGCGAACGAAAACACAAAAATATTGACGTATTACATTCCGAGTTTAGGCCCGGCTCCGAAATGGTGCGGATTCTTAGATTTCCTTACGGAGGAGTTAGAGGAAAGCAAGGTGAACACGATCTATGACGACTACAAATTCGTGACGAAGAGGGAATTAGAAGACTTGGGTTTGTCTCATTTGTTGGGCACGACTTTGCTCCGAGCCTACATGCACGGATACTTCATCGACATCAGACTATACAAGAAAGCGAAATCTTTATCCGAGCCTTTTGCATTCGAGCAATACCGCAAAAAGAAAATCCGGGAGAAGATCGAAGAAGAGCGGAAGAATCGCGTCCAAGTTCAAAAACTGCCAAAAGTCAATAAAGACCTCGCAATGAAATTGATGAGCGATCCCAAAAAGACGGCGGATCTACTAGAAGATGATAGATTCACTAATCTGTTCAAAAACCCGGATTTCGAAATAGATAAAAACGCGGAGGAATATCGACTCATCAACCCGGTTCTCTCGCGATTCGACAAGGAAAGGAAAAAGGAAAAACAAAAACTCCTCCAAGAACAATTCAACGAGGTCAAGGATAACGAAGTGGAAGGTCGCAACAGTTCTGAGGAGAGTAGCTCGGACGAAGACGACGCAGACGTTAAAAACGAAATAAGAAATCAATACGCTATCATAAGGAAAGAGAGAAGGAAGAAGGAACGAGAGGAAAGGAAAGCAGAGCCCAAATTCTACGAGCTCAAAGAAGGAGAAGATTACAAAGGAATCAGACAACTGAAAAGAAAGGTTAACAAGTCATCTCTAGGTGATAGAGTAGCGATGGAAGACAAACACAGGGTTCAGTTTAAAGGAAGAGGCAATAGAGAAATGAAATTCAGTGTAAAAAGAGAGAAAAGAGATTCTAGATACGAGGAAAAAATGAAGAAGCATCATGAAGAAAGGAAAAAAACTTCACAGATCCGCGATGGGTTTGATGGGTAAAGAAAAACCTCGGTTTTGGAAAGGTAAACGTGTATTATAAATCGAATTTTATAATATAAAATTTAATACTTATGATTGCCATAATATTTATAACCTAATTTCCTGTTATATTCGTTTTTGATAATGGCGAGATTGTGTTTAATACCTCGCGAACAATTGTAAAAAAGATTATGTTATTATTTACATCGAAATTCCGCCATATTTGGTCTGCGATAACGTTTAACGTTACAAAAAAAAACTGTCGTGCTGTAATAAGTTCACAAACTCAAATTAAAGAAGAAAAACTTTAAAAATGCACAAAAACAAAAATCCTTAACGGTTAAAGAACGCAAATCAAAAGGAACTCCGAAACGTAATCAACTCCACCAAACTAGAAGGCAGTGGTTTACAGACGCTTCCTTCCAACGGTTTTTTAAAAAATTATTTTCTCGAATTGAAAACTTATAAATTAACATTTTTAATATAAAAAAAAACAAAATCTATCGCTTCTAAATGAAAACTTGACTTGTGAAATATAACTTATATAATATAAACTGTAATAATTTGCTTTGTACGTAAAAAAAAACCAAAAAAATAAATAAATTTCAAATCCTTTTTTTTTCACCTGGAAAAAAACTATAAAAACTTTCGTTTTAAACTGTACAAAAATTCTTTTTAAGAAATTGAAATGGATACTGTGCTTAATTAGTTTTCACCTTCAAATTTAAAATACTGTTCAGTTTTATTTAATTAGCAAGACAAAACCTGACTTATTAAATAATTAATTCAAATTGGTACTAACATTGCCATCTAATCGAGTAAGCAATAAACTAATTATCGTAGAATTTTTATAAACCCGCTTAATCAAATCATAATAACGAAAAAACATTCTGACTCAATCATCAAGAACAATAATTATTTAAATTCAATCAATCAGCTAGTAATAAATCCATCAAGCCTTTCTAACAAAACCTTTTTCATGAATACCCATCTTTATAATAATCATAATTAATAAAAAAAAGAAAAACAAAATTCTCTAAATTAATAACTTAAAATCTAAACAAAAAAATAAAAATTTTAATTTTTAACACTACAAACTTCTCTTTTTGTTTATGGTTTTTGATTTAGCTTGAGCTAAACAAAAATGATCACAAAATTATTTATTTAATTCTTACCCTTACAACCTTTTTGTTTGCTATGTGTTTCAACAATCACATAATCTGGACAAAGCATGATTTTCTAATTTAAAGCAATCTAATTAATTAATTTTGTTTCTTTTGTTTAATTGATAAAATAATTTTTGGTAGGGGTTTGGTTGTGGAAGAAAGTCTTAAAAGATAGTGGTAGAAAGAAAAATTAAAAAAAAGAGAGAAAGAGGAACTTTGGCAGTGAAAAATAATTTCTCGAGAGAGTTTTTTAATTTTCTTTTTTTTTAAATAAATAGTGGAGTGGTGAGTTTTGACTAAAGTGAGTTGTGAGAATTGGTCAAATAAATGAAGGACAATGTTCTGGATCAATCGTAGTCTACTTGGTCAAGCAGAGGTAATACTTCCCACTCAGGTGAGTTTTTGTCATTTTGAAATTTTACCCCACTATCTGATAGTGTTTGGTATTGGTCAAATTAGGAAACGATTATGACATAGCCAGCAGGTTTCAACAAAGTAGGTGAGGCGCAACAAATCCCTCTAAGGAAGCATCTCAGGTAATAGCTAACAGTTGAGTATTTAAATTGGTTGCAGCTCTGCATCATGTTAGTTTGATTATTAGACTGACAATTACATCATCGACTGAAACCAAACACACCCACTGAAGTATAAAAACTCTGAGAGTTGGAAGATATTCTTCCCTCATACAAACTAATAATCATACTAACACAATATCTACACTAACAATCCCCTGCATCATCAAGCAATTAATTATCTATATATGTAACCAATAAGCTTCCCAAACACACATACTAATTACAGTTAAGAAATACACTCTAATCAAATCCAAAGTGTCTCTCATCAATAGTTCTTAACTTGTGTGATTGATATAGAAGTCTTCTGACACTTCAAAAATGTTAAAAATTTAGTAAAATGATTTTACTTGATAATAATATTGGAATATAAGTAGTAACCTAATTCCCTTTTGAATATATAATATCATGCAAGCTGTTACAAAATGAAAATAAGTGTGCAATATTTATGAAAGATTGGGTGGTGCGCATTATTATAAACTAAATTCCCGACTATAGTGTGCATTAATTATGAAACAGACAACAAGATAGTACACAATATTTAATGTGCAGTACGTATAAAATAAAAATAATCATCAAAACGTGAATCGTTCATAAATGGTAGAGGAAACGATGGGAAACCAATCAATGATATGTACAGTGGTAATCGTTAATATTGATGAGAGACATTTCACACTCCCAAACAATCGATATACTTCTAAAGCCAACGAGAAACGTTTGTTTTGAAAATCAGGTCACATATATCCGGAGTTAAGCTAGCACATACTCACAGAAACAACAACAACACTTCCTCCTTCAACATGTACACATCGTTTAATTGGAATAAATCAAATCAACGTTGATTATATTATAATCAAATAAATAGTTAGAAGAAGAAGAAATAAGAGAAAACACCCTAATTGGTTAGGAAGGTTTTTTATAACAACTCCACCAGTGAAATAAAACCAAAAAATTTGTTTTTGGCCCCGTCTTCACCCTTACAAACCAGTTAAGACATTTGTTACTGAGAAGAAAATGGGGGGTAATCCAAAAATCAAAGAATTTACTTGAGAAAACAGTTATATCGAATTACAAAAAAAAAGTTTTCTTTTATCAATAAATAAAAATATAAGTTATCAAAGAGAAAAACAAAAGATAAAAGTTAAAAAAAGAAAAGATGATCAACACAAAACAAAATTTCAAAAACAATAATGATCTCTAACAAATGACTTCCGGTTGAATTTCCATTCTTTTCCCTTGATTTCCCATGTTTAACTTGTCTCCGAGTCAAGGATCCAGATACAAGACGACGTGAGACGAATATATGCTTCCAACGTTTAGGATCATTGGGAATTCGACTGCGAGTCTTGTGCTTGAGGCTGGTGCGCTTCCATCCACGTTCTCGACGGTCCTCGACGTCTTCCCCCCCTTCATCAGTCCTACCTCTTTCCGGATTTTCAGATTTTTGAACGGATTCAGAGATTGATGCTTTCCCAGCCGTATTAGATCGTTTTCGATCGTATCCAGGCATTTGGATATCGGAGTCTTGCTATCGGTTCCTCCGCTACCACCACCTCCACCCTCCTCCTCCTCCCGGGGTACGACTTCCGTCTCCTGACTCCTGACACGGCACCATTCCTGATCTTTTCATCTTTTTCTTTCTGCAGTTTAGAAAAGCTTGGAAATGTTTGAGATCGTGTTTGCTGTTCGGATGGGAGTTGTTCGCGTGGTGATGGTGATGGTGGTTGTGATGGTTGTTGTGGTGTTGATGGTGGTGTGACATTTGAACGTAAGAGGGAGAGGATATGGTGTAATGCTTTGTCGAATTCGAGATGAATAGATTGTTCGGCCTGAATCCTACTTGTATCAGCATCAGATGATCAGGGCGTCATAAGTCGGGAAACCTGAAACAGTTTTGACAATTAAATCAGATTTGACGACAATTTTTCATTTTCCTTCCCCCTCAAAGAAGTACAAGAGCCGGAAGACTTGTCTGGGGTCTGTGACGGATGGGACTTACCTAGAGCAAACCTCAAGAGACAGGATGTATTTCCGAGACAGGGACAGGGACTTCCTACATCTCCCAACAAATAACTAGGTTTTAGTAAACTTGAATTTTAAGTGGAAGTCATTAAGGCACTGAAAACATTGACAATTTCAACTATGTACTGTTCTTTTAACACATATTTTTGAATTTACGCCGCGTTAAATTGCCTGGAACTTTTAATTTAAAATAATTTTCAAAGTCCACACGCTAATAATATTTAAACCAAATCTGAATCTCGTCAACGACTACCAAAATCATCTTAAAATTCAAACAACAATCTCCTTCTTCAAAATTTCTTTTGAGAGAGGTGGGCGGGGTGAGTGGGTGAGGTGTTATGAGAACATCAAACTTTAAAACCCAATAATAAATAAACTGACTTACCTCGTTGGATCTTCTACGTAATGTGAGGGTATTTCGAACAGTTCGGATGAGATGTTATCTCTGAATTCGAAGTCTTGGAATGTGATTTTGGCGGTGATCGTGGGCAGGATGGGTATGTCTAATTTAACTGGGAAACCAGGAGGTAATTTAACTTGAATGAAATCTCTTAACTTGCTAAAGTGTTTAAACGGAGCTATCACTTCCAAAACGTTTAATAACATGTCGACGGTTAGAGGGAAATCACAGCTCTGAAAAAAAGACCATAAACAATTCCTGGTCAATAACAGTCACACAATCACACGGGATGGATGCTTCTCGTGAACAAGAGCAAATTATCCGTTAGGAATTCATTCTAATTCGTGAAGAACTGATTTCGTGAATTATGAACGTTGGTAATAACAGCTAATTTCAAAAGTACTGCACATTTTCAGGAATAACTTGTTTCAAAAGTGATACACACTTTCAGGGGGAACTTATTTCAAAAGTAATGCACACTGTTAGGGAGTATTCGTATGAAAAATAATGCACACTTTTGTGGGAATTTCATTTCAAAAATAATGCACACTGTTAGGGAGAACTCGTTTCAAAAGTAATGCACACTTTTGGGGAACTCATTTCAAAAATAATGCACACTGTTAGGGAGAACTCGTTTCAAAAGTAATGCACACTTTTGTGGGGATCTCATTTCAAAAATAATGCACACTGTTAGGGAGAACTCGTTTCAAAATAATGCACATTTCAAAATAATGCACACTGTTAGGGAGTTTCAAAAGTAATGCACACTGTTGAACTCATTTCAAAATAATGCACAGGGAGAACTCGTTTCAAAAATAATGCACACTTTGGGGAGAACTTGCTTCAAGATAATGAACACTTTTATGAAAACCTCATTTCATAAATAATGCACAATCATTTATTAAAACTTTAAATATACCATATATTCAAAGTTATTTTAACAAACTGACATCTTCTACGATGATAATGTCTAAAAACAAAATGACTTTAAGAAACGGAATCTTTATAAAAGTGTGCATTATTTATGAAATAAAGCCTTCATAAAAATGTGCGTCATATGAAATGAAATCTCGGTTTAAGTGTTTTGGTCAAAAAATTAAAAATCAGACAAAGAAGTGAAGTTATTTATGGATCGCCCAGATATTTGAAACTAAAATTTGAATTTTAATAAAAAATTGTTGGCCAACTGAAAAATCTTTTCTCGATTAAAAAAATAACTACAGCCAGTCGTTTGACAGAGAAGTTTTGCATCATAAGAGAAATCGGGAGTCAATTGATTACACGACTCCACTAGGAAATTTGATCTAATGAGCAGTATTTTTGTTCTGGTGAGTCAGCCAAGCGAAACTGAAGACCTCGAACGATTCGAACAATCGCGTCTCTCTCTCAAATCTAAACGATAATCCATTCTTACCATTGCTAATGTTGCTCTGAAAGCCTTGGTACTCTCTTTGTATTGTATTTCTCTACCTAAAGTCGGGTGTCCGCCGGGCTCGGCTGATATGTACTCATTCCAGGTAACTTTACTTTCAGGTGGAGGTGTCAACGAAGCTCGTCTGGTGGGCTGTAAAAACGAAAATCAAAATAAAAAAGATGAAAAAGGGAAATCGAGGTTTCCCAAAATGGTTTGATGGTGTCATTTACCTCTCCATTCGAATCCAAACCCGGTGCCGAACCTTTGGTAAGGCTTTCCATGATCGCTTTATTCTTCTGCAAGTCCTCTTCCGTTAAATGTTCACGTCTTTTCCGAGACTCCAACAACATTCCATTGATTACATAAAAATCAGCCTGGAAAGCTCCCACCATTTCCTTTCGAGCTTCTCTAAATATCCATCCTGTTTGGGCTCTGCTAAATGAGATTGACTTGGTAGACATTTGAGCGGCCATGATATCAGATGACATTAATATATCAACTTCGTCTTCTATTTCGACTTCGGTTTCTTCATATTTGACTTTTTGATATAAATTTGCTTTATTGTCTAGGACGGTAAGCGAGTTGTTTGGCTTCTCATTACCGTTAAATATAAATGAGATGTCTCCTCTTTCCCACCTCATGTCATTAAAATCGACGAGTGTCGTGTCTAACCTTATCGAAGAACCCTTTTATGTATTCTACATAAATCTGATGGAAGAATCCTAGATACGAGTGGGACCCAGCTTTGAAAATCCCACTTCAGTTCCATGTAAAAATCACCCATTTGGTTTAAAGCTTTTACAAGGTTGGGACGCCTTTCCTCCATTTGCTCTCGAGCTTGTTGCTTTACTTTTCTAACCAAGGAACATACTATAAGACACAAAATACATTTTATGATTAACTTTTTACTCGAATCTTATTTCACATCCTCAGTGTTAATGGATAAAGTTTCTTACTTGTCTGTCGATCACCATAACTGATTGCTTCAGCTAAAGGACTCCATCCTGCTAGATTTTTAACCTTGACAGGTGCTCCATGAGCCAAGAGTAGTTGAACACACTCTAGAAACGAAACATATTGCATCATAAAAACTGAACAGTAATGGAATTTGAAAGATTACATAAACTAATAACACATTATGCTTACCTTTCCTGCCAAGCATGGCTGCAAGATGTAGGGCTGTGTTACCTGGAAAAAAATTTTGTTCCAATTTAATTTGTTATAGATAAAAATTTGCTGACTTTCGGTTTGGGAAAACTCAACCTACTTTTAACATAAGTAAAGAAAAACTTGTTTGTGAAAATTTTAATGTTTACCTTGAGGAACTAATAGAAAATTAAACAAAACAATTAAATTTATTTGAGGGAAACATAAAATTCAATTAGTTAAGTTCGGGGCTTTTGAGCTTTCAATTTGTAAAACAGTCTGCGAAAGGAAATCTGTTTTCCAGGCCAACAATTACGATTTAAACAACGGAAATATGGGGTGACTTTCTGTCAAAATTTATGACGTCACCTTTAATTACAATATTATTACAATTCAGTGCGGAAACACCGAACAACCGACAATTATTTTTTATTGAAAAGCCGATCAACAAGGGTGATACTAAACGAAATGTTTTAGAAACGTCAATTTCGTTCTAAAAATAGAAGAAAGTTGCGCCTGGATTTTAGAGGAGGTAAACGACAGGACAGGCTTTCTCAAACTCATCCGGAAATACTCACCATGTTTGTCTTTCTTGCTAATATCATTTAACCTAATTAACAAAGACAATTTTCTCACGTCACCTTTAAAAACACATTCATGTAATGGAAAACTCTCACTCTCATCCGCCATATTTTCATGGTACAAAATATGACGTATTAAACGCTAGCAAATTTACAATTACGAGATATTAATCGTAGCAAAAATCGTACTAACCGTTATTAACCTTTAAAAGTAACTTCAATGAGTTGGTTAATTAATTTAAAAATAAAAAAATTGAAATAGGACAAGTTTTATCTTAAATAAAATGTTTTATTTTATTAATTTAGAAATAAACTTTAATAAGGATTCTCTCTGTTGCCTCTAGATTTCGGGTCTTTTCTGGCTTTTTCAATGTCAACTTCTGGAAACTCTGCTTTGAGGGCTTCATCATCGACGTTAGGAAACCTTCTTATTAGATCGCATACGTGGAGATACTGCTGCCTGAAAAATTAAAAGGTTTAAATTTTAAAGCTAGGCTCGAATTAGTCATGTCTTAAATTATTTTAATTGTTTAACAGGTTCGATAAGTTCTGGTGGTACAAACTCAAACCTTAAGACAAAAATATCACAGCACTATATTGTAGTGTACTGTATGTATGGAAAGCAATATTAAATTGTAACTCTGGGGGTAACAATAACCGACTTCCAGACTGGATTTTTGTTTATTTTTCGTAAAAGACACTGGAGTATGACTCTCTTAACCTCCTTTAAACTCATCTACTCTTCATCCAAGCCATTTTATCTCTTTTATGTCTTCTCCTATCCATTTCTTTCTAATTTTGCCTTTTCCTTTCTTTTTCTCTCCTTCCTTTCAAAGCTATTTGGTGTCTTAATTTAGACATAGATAGCTGGTCACTAGGCATAAACAAAAACTTCTAACCCAGAAGTTGGCAAATCATCCTCTAAGAGACAATATAAACCAAATGTAATTGAAATTTATTTCGAAAGACATTCTTGACAAGATAAATAGGGTTAAAAGTACCAGTCTATAGCAAATACTGTAAGTCTATAGCATTGTCTGTATGTCTTAGTCAAAACTAATATGTATATATTAAATATTATAATTGTATAAATGACAACATTCAGTTAATAAATAGTACACTAGGCCTGTATTAAATATTTTATGGATGGGCTACACTACCAACCTCTGATCTAGTCTGAGGGGTGTAAAATTGGTGGTGGTTTTAATCCCGTTTTTCACCCTTAATTTTTGGGTATAACAGGATGCGGGAGAAGGATTCGAACCCACGACCGTTTGCGTCCAAGTCAGGAACTTAACCACTACACTACTCCTCCCACTCTGAGGGTGTAAAATGTAAAAAACATTTTTTCAGAGAGAGATTCTTCTTACTTATGACCTCTTCAGATTTTTATTTTTGTTAGGTTTATGCCTTTCAATCCTTTTATATTTAATACAGACGAAAACAAGTCCAAAGGAATAATATTATTAATTCAAATCATCACCACCAGTTAGGAAACACCAACCTGAAGCCATAAACAGGAATTCCAGTGCCTTCACAAACATGTTAAAATTAATTTTAAAGTTAAAAGCTTCTTGAAACTGTTCAACATTCACTACAGTGCTAAGGAAGGAATTAATAAACGCGTCATATCTTAATCCCATGTTATACTCACCGTACATAATATTTATGCTTTCTCTCCTTTTTCTCATTCAGCTTGAACAAGAAGTCACGAATATACTTGTGGTCTTCTGTGTAATTGTATAACTTCCACTTTTTCCAATATGTTGAGTTGAATTTTTTTTCCATAACATGCTGTGACATTTTATACTTGTAGGGAAGACCTAAAATAAGTGATATAGAGGTTAAGTGGGAGTTGAAGCATTATTAGTGGTTCGATTACTACACTACAAGCCTCCCATCCATGAATGAATGTTTTTAAAATAAATTTCCCACAGCATGAAAATTAAATTCCATCTTACCAAAGCAATTCACTGCTTCACCCACTGGTCTCTCTCCAGTTTCTCCTGTTTCTAACTCGAAATAAGCTCTGTTTCGTTCTCTCACTACTTCTTCTAAGTTCTCCATACTTTCTTCAACTTTGTCAAGCCTCTCTGGATTTGGAAAGGCTTTAAATTGTAACTGAAACAATACATAAAAATGTTATTTACAACATTGACTTGCATTTAAAAGGAAAATTACTCGAAGGGGTACTTACTTTATACTCATGTTGCATTGTTAGTAACATGTTCTTTTCTTTCAGGAGGACATACCACAATTTGTGCAAATCTGTATTCGACTTGATTCTTAATTCCTCTTTCTTCCATGATCTACCAACCTTAACCTCTCTCATCCCCCAGTTTTTCTCATTGTCGAAAAATTCCATCAAGTCACGCCTATTACATGATGTGTGGAATTCATTATTACATATTCCTAAAGAACTCGTTACCGGTAATCTAGAAACACCAAACAAATTATTTTTAAACTCATCCTCAACACTATCCTTCGTCTAATAAAATGAACTCAACCTCATAATAGCACATTCATGACAGCTTTGCTAAACAGTTTCTAGTTATTTCATAAAATGTCTGAAACCACACACCTGTTAAGAACAGTCGGTTTAATACATTTTTTACTAATAATTAAATTATTAAATAAGAAACCAAGACGATTAATGTTTCTGAAGGAGGACATTTTTAAAAATGCCGTGAACTGTAGCAAATATCCGTGAATGATGGCAAAAATTTTTTTAATGGCGTCTGCATTATTCGTTAATCATCCTTTTAAATTATAAATTTTTTTTTTTAATAACTAAAACTAATTTGTTCCATTCTAAAAATAATTAATCGAATCATTTCGAAAGGATGAGTGACTAATTATTGGTCAGAAGTTTGAGTCAGAAGCTTTGAAATAGTTTTTGCCAATGAAAAAATGTTTTGACGAAAAAAGTTCGTTAAACCTCCGATTTTTATAAACTTGTTTTACTGTTGTTTTGTTGATAGGAAAACTAGTTAATAGTTTTGAAGTTAAAACCATTTTATTAATTAACAGGTTTGTTTCTTTTGTGATAGTTTGTACAACCACTCCAATGTCCTCGTTTTAGTTTTCACAGATTCAACGTTTCTTCAGTTCTGGATTGTTAAACAAAGAAAATTATCTTTCTTATTACGTATATAATTATTTTAATAATTTTATGTGTGTGATTCAAAGACAGGATGGAGTTTGGTTACCGTCTTAAGCAATCTCGAGATAAGCTGATATGATTTTATTGATAAGGTCAATTTTTATAAGAACTTGAGATATGAAAATTCCTTAAATGTCATAAAATTTGTTTTTGAGTGTGGTATAAACTACCTAATTCGCACTTTTTTTCTTCGTTTTAAAGCTTCCTGCTCATGTAAGAGTGTCGTAAACACTGAAATGGACAACAAGTTGATGGCTTCCGGTCTCAGCGGTGGAATCCCTTCCACCTTGTAGGTGTGATTAATGTTTTTGTTTTGGTGTCCGAACTAAAGGCTACTGGAATTTTTTTCCGGAGCTATTCTTAAGGTTATTATAGTTTTAATTTCAAAGTCGACTAACAAATAACTGTAGAAAGCTAGGCGTCCTCATGATTTGTGGAAATTGGCGACGGAATTTTTTCCTACCAGACAACTGGTTGTTTGTAGATTTGTAACTCCAGGTGTCAGTCTGAAAATGTTTTAGGAAAATGTTTTGGTCGAAATTGAAGACCCAATTTTAGGTATCACGCAATTGAGATTCGCTAGTTGTTAAATAAGGCCCGTAACATTTCTGTAAGAGTTGCCAAAAAGCTTAGAATGAGGTTAGATGTCATTGCTCTTTGCGCAATTAAAACGCTGGACAAGTCATACATTAAAACATCAAGTCACTGATGAGAGATAATGCCATCGTTACAACAAGAGTAACAAAACTCTGTCTCACAAAAGTTGAACTCATGTTAGAAACAAAAACAGCCGTAACTTTGATTAAATCAAAAATGTCTTTGTTTTGATGAGTTACATAGCAGATTTTTAAGTTGATGTACTGCCTCGTTACTCTCTAGCAGGTGATTCCCTCCTGGAATGTTATCATAAAAATGGGTTTGGTATTAAAAAGAACAAAGGCAACTACCACTCACCAAGGAGAATGATAGTTTTTACTGTATATGATCATAAATTATTTATTATTTAACTTTCTTGATTTTTTTATTTTTATTTAACCTTTGACTGGAACTTGAGTTGGGTTAACAGATTCATTTTGTAGTTCTGTGTAGTCATGAAAATGGACAAAAGCCAAACAAAGTCGATGACTGTTAATTTTCTAAATGCCCACCTTCTATCCCCTACAAATAACACTTCAAATATCAATCCAACACTTTTACATAGTTGTGGAAATTTGAAAGTATATTGTTCATACAGAAACAAGTCCAAAAATGCAAATGGCGACAAATTTCCCAACCCAAAACTTTTACACTCCACCAGTGTATCCCAACTCCTCATTCCCATTTTTTCAATTTAACGGTTTTTTATTTTGTTACTGAAGTGTGTGATGATTTCTAAATCCTTTAAAAAATATTTATTTGAGATAAATATAATTCGTCTCTTGCAAAAGATTACAAAAATTCACAAACGCATGACGATAGAGTAACCGTTAAAGCAGAAAGGAATTCTCAAAATTCAAATTTTCGCAATTTTCGTTAATATTCATTCAAAATTAAAAATAAAAACTTATCGTTAAATTAATAACTTTCGATAGATCGTTTTGTCAAAGATTTAAATCACCTCCAAACATCCTTTGATTCGAATTATGATAAATAAATTCTCACCCCTAATCCTAAGACAAGAAGGTTTCGCCATCTTTAAAAAAAATTTCAAAAATACGAAGGTTCCAAAAATCGTCACCAGGGTGAACATTCCCCTCCAATTTCGTTTTTTGGCAAGGCGGTGTAACGGCTCGGATTTCAAAGCCGCCATCTTGACACCAACCGTTTCAAAATTAATTTAAATTCGATCTTTTTCCTTTTTTATTTCGTCATGACTGCTTTTATTTAAGGTTTTATCTGAAAAAAGGAAGACGAGGCTCTCAACAAATTCCGAATGGAAGTAAAAAATGGCGGTTAATCGGAACAAAGACGTAAATATCCTTCTTCATTGTTTTTATGACGCCAAGGGTACCTTTTACAGGTGAATACTTGATTTATAAATTACCAAAGATAAATCCATAAAAATAGTCATACAAGCTTTAAAAAAAAAGGCGCTAAATTTTGTTAACGAATCAGGTTGTGAAAAATTATTAACTTGGAAATATTTTTTAATCACAAAAAAGGGAGAAAAAAAATTAACACCGAGACGGAATAAAATTAACGCGGTGACGTTATTTATATTCCGTTAGTGTCAAATATTATTCTTCTTTATTTCTTCATTATTGAGGATGTTTTCGAATGGCATTCTTGTTCCTCTTTTAATTTTTTTTAATAATAATTTCGGTTGTGTGTTTTCTTTTGTGTACCCCTCTTTGGAAGCCTTGGAGTCGTCTTGAAGCCTTGGATATCCCGGATGTTTACCGCTATAAATGAAAATTGTTTTCCACGATAAAAAAAGGAAATTAAATTTTTTCCTGGTAAAGTTTTCTTGATCGTAAAAAAATTGTTTGATGGACCGTTTTTTAAGTTAGTTTGTAGAATATTAACTATTGAATTATTTTGTTGTTTTTCTTTTAGAAAAGTTGATGCCGGGATAAAGGGTTCCCTGAGAGTGGGTTTGGAGCGGTGCTTTTGATTATCTTCAAAAGCTAATAGAATTAGCGGATGGGATAGCAGGGTAGAGAGAGGAGAATCTGACATTCTGATATGTGATGGTTTTAGACTTTGCTTAGACGTGGTATAAACATTGGTTAGAATTTCTTATATGTATACCGGTTCTAAGTTAGACGTTTAAGGATTTTGAGTTATACTATTGATCATTCACTTGATCGAGTTGGTTCGTTAACGGAGTCAATTTTTTTCTTGCAATTATGATGAATATAAATGGTATAAAAAATAAACTAAAATGGAAAGACACTAAGATCTTGGATCTAATTAGTTTAGTTTAGTTTTAGTTTTTCACCTCTGGGCATAACAGGACACAGGAAGAGGATTTGAACTCACAACCAGAACTCCTATACTCAAGAATTTAAACCAACAAACCAGTTCCTCCTCCAAAAAATGGACTTACACCACTTTCAAAAGAAACGACCCAATCAAAAGCAGGCAAAACGAAAAATTAAATCGCCCAACGTGGGGCTCGAACCCACGACCCTGAGATTAAGAGTCTCATGCTCTACCGACTGAGCTAGCCGGGCTTTACTCTGGAGTCTAATTAAAGAAAACAACAACACACAACGAAGACCTGTATGATAGTGCGTCAAATACTGTATAACAAAAGAATAGTCTAATACTAACATCTAACTAGGTTGGAACAAGGTAACCTATCGAAGCAGGAATACCAGTTCTTCCAGCACCAGAGAATTTCAATAGGAAGCTTCGACTTCCGAAGACAAGCGTGCATTATTTATGAAATTAAATCTTGAATAATTTATTATGTTATTTTAACAGTACAGAGAAACAGAAATTTAAGAGAGATAGCAAATTTAAAGAAGGGAGAAAGAGAAAGTCTGCTGTGTGGAGGGATATGGAGTGTGCAACATCGGATAGGTGACTATCGGGCTCTAGAAGGACAAAGAGCAACTGGCAGCACTTATACTATGGAAAAGAAATCAAAACTATAATGAATATTTAGAATATATAATATATCAGTGCAGGTTTTGTTAGTATAGTATTAAGATTAGGTTTAGTGATAGTATTAGTATTAGATATATAGAACCGAGCATGTTATTCTTGATCTGGTTTGGAGGAATCCATGAAAAAACTCCAGGAATGAGGAATCCGTGTCAGAAATACAAATCAAGGATGAGGAAATCAGCAGAACTAACTAACAACTCGATCAGTCACAACAGAAAGACATAAAAATCTTGTCTGGTCACAATGTAAACATCCAGATCGAAATCCCAAACGTCAACCTAGACAACTCGTAATGGCGGACCTCCGATAAAAATTCAATAAAAAAAAAGTTGAATCGATTACTAATCATTTATAATTGGTCTTTAAACTAGAAACAAACATAAACAGTCGCGAGTTTGTAGTACCTTACATAATCTGATTATCTTATCAGCCTCTCTGTCTCCCGTCTGTTTTCTGCTCAAACGTGAACAGCGACAACAACAACACACAGAGGTTGGACACTTGTCTCGAAGCCTGGATTCGTCCTTGAACATTTTTACATAATTGAACTGACATTCTTATTATTATTAATTACTTTCAACATTCTCGCAGTTTGACTAAAGCTTAGGTTCTTTTTTTTTTGCAACCTAACAGTAACAATAAATGTTTCAAAAAGGTTATTTACGCGTTTGACATTTATTTTTATCTAAAGAGATAAAAAAAACAAACCTGAATAGACAATTCAAGGAGATGATAATAATAATTCATTAAATAACGGAATTCGGCGAAGAAGGAGGGCGGAGGCCTGAAGAGAGGAGGAACCCGTGATGAGGAATTTGACATTATGAATAATTAATCCATTATCTTTTGATTTTATCCTCTCTCTCGATTAGGTTAATGTTTATTAGTTCGGTTAATAGAATTTTATCTAGAGAATTAAGTGCTGGATTTTCGAATTTCGCTGTAAAGGTCTTAGGCCCCCCAAAAAACTGTTACGGATGAGGTAGATCGAGGTATAGATGGAGGAGAGAGGGAACAGTAATCTGTTTTCGGTTTTATTTATCTACAACTTATGTATGGTATTAATATGTATTACTTATTAATTATATGCATGTTTGATGGGATAGTTAACAGTCTGGGGAACCGATTATAACTTAACATAATCACTTGAAATTAGGCTGAATACTGAATGACTAGTTTGAACTGTCCCTTACACGTCCAAATATCGCTTAGTAAATCCCAGTTCGTTTTTGGCACTAGGTTCTCTCTTTGGTTTCAAAAAAAATGCACACTAGTCTTAGTGATTTATGATCATTTTTAACAGATTTCCAGAATAGTGTTACGGCATCTGTATGTCCGTTTGATGGAACTCGTTCACGCATACTCACCATCATTTGGTGGTGGTTTTAATCCCGTTTTTCACCCTTAAATTTTGGGTATAACAGGATGCGGGAGGAGGATTCGAACCCACGACCATTTGCGTCCAAGTCAGAACTTAACCACTACACTACTCCTCCCACTCTCACCATCATTTGACAAATTTAACTGAAGACCTGGCAAAAGCCATGCAGTGCCCGGTAGTAACAGTCTACTACCTCGGAAGAATACATGAGAAGTGATAGAAGCCAAGTATCTGAGTAAATTCCCCATTAACAGTTGGAGATTTTATAAACTAGCCGGTAAATGTGATAAATATTCACTGATTTGTCGTGTTTACCAAGATTAGTTGGTGATCATGAATTTACATCAGAGGTTCCCCAACTTTTTTGTGTCGTAGACCCGTTGCCATGTTTTTCGGTTTTGGGTAGACCCCTACTCACCCAATTTTTGTAAATTTCTCACTGTCGTGAAGTAAATTTTTACTTCGTATAAATAATGTATGTCTTTATATTATAAGATAGTATAATGTAAGTAAATAGGTGTTATCAGTGTATGTTGAGATCCACTGGACCCCCATTTTCATTTTATGGACCCCAAAATTTTTTATTCGCTGACGTAGGCCCCTTGCAGGTTGTCATAGACCCCTGGGGGTCGATATAGATCACTTTGGGAATCACTGATTTATATATACTCACTAAATTGATCACTTTTACCGATAATCTTTTCGTAATCTTCAACTTGTAATGTGAAATTCAGTAAAAGTTTCCTCAGGCAGAGGTGGAAATTTTATAAACTAGCCGGTAAATGTGATAAATATTCAAAAAATTGTTACAATTACGAAGAGTAGTTTGTGATTATGAATAAACGACGGGAATTATACATGGGTCTATATTATAAATAATGCGCAGTCAAAGGAAATTTTCATTTCAAAAATAATGCACACTTAGGGAATTCTCATTCAAAAATAATGGAATTTTCATTCCAAAAATAATGCACACTTAGGGAATTCTCATTCCAAAAATAATGCACACTTAAAGGGAATTTTCATTTCAAAATAATGCACACTTAGAGGGAATTTTCATTTCAAAATAATGCACACTTAGAGGAATTTTCATTCCAAAAATAATGCACACTTAGGGAATTTTCATTTCAATAATAATGCACACTTAGAGGGAATTTGCATTTAAAAAATAATGCACAATGGAAGGAGAGTTTCATTCCAAAAATAATGCACACTTAAAAAGAGTTATTCGGTTAATATTAGATAGACCAGAAAATAATGTCGGTAACTGTGATTTGTCGCATTAGCCAAGCTTAGTTCTTGATTATGAATAATAGCCGGGAATTATACATAATCGCATATACATACAATATTATTGTACGATATTTACGTAGATATAGATAGATAGATAGACAAACAACAAAAACGCCAAAATTCTATTCTTATGTCGTAGTAAAGACTCGCATCTTTTAAGGTTACGGAATTAGTTAATTGGCAAAACAAAAATAAAAAGAAAGAATCACGTTCACATGGGCGTTAATAGTAACGTAAATGGTAAAGGCGGCCGGGATTACCGGATCCCAAGAGCAGTTTGGTCATATGACTCACAAAATATTTTAAATATTCAAGAAAAAGGAGAAACAAAAAAAAACTTGACAAATTAAAAAATTGTTGAACTTTTGTTAATTAAAATGCGAATCACGATTTTTTTTGGTTTGACATCACAAAAAAAAGAAGAACCCAAAGAAAAAAAAAATTTCCAGACGCCCTTTTTTTGTGCGAACTTGAGGAAAATGTCAACTTGTCTGTGCAAAGCAAAAACAAAAACGCGTCTTCAACGTTTCGATTTAATGCCTCACCAGAATGATTTATAGAACTATACTGAGCAGTGGTTCCCAAAATTTTTTTGTCCTACCGCCCCTTTTCCAGGAAAAATATTAGTTAGCGCCCCCTGGGATTTTTCTTTTAAATTTTAATAGCAATTATTAGAATATATACTGTGTGTATATATCTGTATTCCTATATATATTGTGGCGTTCGCCACATTCCTAATTCCGGAATGGGTACAGTGAAATGAAGCAGCCGACAATCGAAGCAAAATTCATTCAGTCCCGGAGCTCCGCACCATCAGGATCCTTGCATTTTCCATTTTGATTCTAAATTATAGTTATAATAATATTTTATATATCAATATACATATACGTTCGGAATTAGTGTTGTCTATCATTCGTTCATCTACAACGACACAACCTGGTTCCGACAATATCTTATGAATTGCTATCAGAATATTATATGTATAATATATATAATTTTATAATATATATTATATATAATTTTATAATATATATTAATATATTAATAATTATTATAATATATAATATTAGTTAGCACCTAACTAATTTTTCTAATAGCAATTCATAATATATTATACCTATAATGTACTAGACTATTACAATATATATAATAGGCTAAAATATATATAGAAGATAGGCTATTAGTGGTAGCCACAGATGCATTCGGAAAGTACGAGAGAGATGATAGTATAAAAAGAAAGATTTGGGATATATATTATATAATATATAACATTTTATTATATATTAAACTATATAATATATAATATTATTATGTATTTTTATATAAATAGTAAAAATAAAAAGTAGTATAAAAGTTAACTAAAACTTAGTATAAAATTTATAATATATTAATATATATACTAAGTTTATATATATAGAATATATATGTTTAAATACTTCCTAAATCTCCTCTCGTTTATTTATACTATTACCCCTCCCTTAAGTTGTTCATTGGTGCCTGTGGCTATCACTAGCCCCCCTGAATCGCTGAAGCACCTACTAGGGGATGGTAGTGCCCATTTTGGGAGCCGACTGATATAGGCGATACTATAGTATAAAATGATAGAGGTTAAGTACAGCAATTTTTGTTCTGAAAGTGTGCATTATTTATAGATGAAAAGACTACGATTCAATTATATATTTTAGTGTGCACCACTTATAAAATAAGGTCTCAGTGAAAGTGTGCATCATTTATGAAATGAGTCCTGGTGAAAGTGTGTACTATATAAGAAATAAAATCTGAGTAAAAGTGTGTATTACTTACGACAGGAACTCCCGATTGAAATGACAAATTTCATGTCTAGGATTCATTACATAAATAATACAAAGCTTATTTCAAAAGTAATGCACACTTTCGTGAAGACTTCACTTCATTAGTAAAGCACAAGTTTATTACAAACTCAGTTCGTAATTCGTTTCGTGAATAATGCGTCGTTTCATCACGAACTCCTTTCATTATTGGATGCACACTTCCTCATCGAATTCATTTCATAAATAATGCACAAATTTGTGAGTTATTCCATCCCAGAGCAAAAACAAACCAGAGAGAGGACGAAGCCCAGTGCAATACTTTTGAAACGAGTAACAATGAAAGAGTGCAATACTTTTGAAAGAGTCATGATGAAAGTGTGCAATATTTTTGAAAGGAGTTATCATGCAAGTGTGCAATATTTTTGAAAGGAGTAACAATAAATTGTGCAATACTTTTGAAAGAGTCATGATGCAAGTGTGCAATACTTTTGAACAAGTTACTTGTCAACGAGTTGCGATGCAAGTGTGCAATACTTTTGAAACAAGCTCACATTGCAAAAACATGGGAACGCATTAACGAGAGCTCACGAGACTCTCCTTGGTATTCACGCGAAACATTTTAATTAGATAAATAAATAAATAAATTTTTAAAAGGCAAGGAATCCATTAATTTATTTAATTTTCGGTCTTGAAATAAATTTTCTCAAAGACGAGCGGGTCAAAACACGAACGTTGGAAAAGAAAATTTTTATTTTTAATTATTTCTTTTAATTAAATTTATTTATTAACTTGTCCTTGGAGGAACCTCAGGGATTTCGTCGACAATGAATTACGTCGGTTATAAAATAAGGTAATAATACATAAATAATAATATCAACAGCAAATAAATAACTTTAACAGATGGTAAAAATATCGCCTGGATTTACGATTTAGTTGTGAATTTTTGGGGGTTGTTGGTGTTTATAAATTTGGTAAACCTGAGTCATTTTGACGATGATTTTATAAATAGCCGGAAAAAGAGAAAACTGTGGGAAAAGTCAAATTTGAAAGGAAAGGTCGATCAGTGTAATTAAGCAAAGGTGACTTCTTACATATGTGGTAGAGTCTAGAATAGGGCAATGCCGTATAGTGCGAAGACAAATTGGGACTTTCCTCCCCCCCGCTTTCCCCATTTTTGTCCCTACAGGTTACTATCGCCAGTCCTTACTACTACTACTACCACCACCCCCAGTGTGCGTTATTTGTGACGTGGATCCTTAATGAAAATGAGCTTTCATAGTCTGTAAGGTGCTTTTGAAGTGAGTTACCGGTGAAAGTGTGCAATACTTTTGAAACGAGTTACGATCAAGTGTGCAATACTTCTGAAACGAATACAATGGTACAGATGTGTGCAATACTTTTGAAAGAATCAAGATGAAATTGTGCAATACTTTTGAAAGAATCAAGATTCAACTGTGCAATACTTTGAAAGAGTCAAGATGCAATTGTGCAATACTTTTGAGAGAAACAAGATGCAAGTGTGCAATACTTTGAAAGAATCAAGATGCAAGTGTGCAATATTTTGAAAGAATCAAGATGCAATGTGCAATACTTTTGATGCAATACTTTTGAAAGAATGATTCAACTGTGCAATACTTTTTGTGCAATACTTTTGAAACAAGATGCAAGTGTGCAATACTTTTGAAAGAAACAAGATGCAACTGTGCAATACTTTTGAAAGAATCAAGATGCAAGTGTGCAATACTTTTGAAAGAATCAAGATTCAACTGTGCAATACTTGAAAGTCAATATGCAAGTGTGCAATACTTTTGAACCGAGTTACGATAATAGTATGGAATACCTCTGAAACAAGTTCTTTCTAAAAGCGTGTGAAATGAATTATTTAATTTAAACTGACTTCCAAGAATTTTTTTTGCCCGGAATCTTAAATTCTGGTTGCATGAGTCAAACTGACTCACTTAACACTAAAATTAGCAAAATAAAAAATTTTCCTGAATTTAAAATTAGTTCTACATCTGTAGTCATCTTTTTTAGTATAAAACGAGGTCTTCTTTTAACGCGATTCTCAGTCTATTATTTCCTTTTTAGGATTTCGCATAAAACAAAAGCCCGACTACATAAGTGATCTAAATGACGCAATTATGATACAGAACATCTGTCCAAGTTTTTCGAGTTCGTCAAAAAAATTTCTACTCATTAAGCGTAAGACGTTCTTCCATCTCTGTCTGTCCATCTGTCTCTAAGTTGATTACAGTTACCCTCAGTCACACCCTCATTATCACGCATCCAGATTCAAGGGGAAACAAATTATCATGACAAAGAAAAGCGCAATAAACTTTTATTTTATTTATTTCCCTTAGACCTTTAATAAATAAATAAATAAAATTAATAATGTCTCCTATTTGGAAGCGTTATTACCATTTTCCAACCTTGGTCGTGCCTGTAACAAGATAAAAACAACAAAATTACAAAGTCCCTTCACATGATCTTTCCCAGAAGACTCATCTTCTTCTCTTGGACTCTTCGGTGGTCCTCGTCCATCGATTCCACCTTCCAATTCGAGTCCTTGGAACGAAGGGAATAATTGTTATTTAGATCAAATTCCCAGAGGGAGGAGGAAGAGAAGAGAACAAGGACTTGATTATGCACGAAAACAACGGTACCAACCAAAAAAAACAAAATGGCGGCGGTGTAATTCATAGGAAATCTTCGTACCGAGAGTTCTTTAAGTTCATGGTCAATGAGAAAATGGCGAAAATTACCATTTTTACCAGTAATTATGTTATTCAGGTAGCATGACCCACACATGTATAGAATATACAGAGACAGACAGACAGACAGGCGAACACACACACGATCGTGTTGTTGTTGTTGTGCTCTGAAGTACTCGTAATTAATTACGAGAGAATATTTTTAGATTTTATGGTTGTTATCAATCGAAACTTGATTTCACGGTTGACCGACGTGACGTCATCATCAAGAACCACAGAAAATGGCGTCTGCTCGGGAAATATGTTGAGAGTTTCTGGTGCCGGGCTGGCGTTAGAAGACGACAGGTTAACGATCAACACACCGCATTCCATTCCGAGGAGGAAGAGGAGGAGGGCTCGTTTGACCGGTACTCCGATTCCAGTGGGTATATCCGTTTTGGAACCCGGTGAGATCGCATATTGATACGGCGGAGGAAAATGGCTTCGGTGCTGGCGGTAGTGGGGGTGAGAGAAGAGGAAGATGATCCCGTAAATGAGATACCGAACGTGGGTTTGCCTGCGACATTTGGATGTCTTAACCCGGATACGTGGCGGAGAGAATCTCGAACCTACAACAAAATCTGACCAATCGGGAGAAGATCTTGGAGGATTTATTTCATAAATATTGCACACTTTAGAGTCAAAATTCCCATTTCACAAGTCCGTTGCCCTATCCGAAAGCCTAATCCTCTTCATTAACTGTACGTAAAAATTACAGGAATACAAGAACACCTCTGACGTCACCGGCGTCCGATTGTCGGAGTAGAGAGTCGTTAAGTGAGAAAAAGTCAAAGGACCCATGAAGAAGATGGAAACTCAAGCAGAAGATAGTCGTCGTTTGTTTACAACTGTCCGAATCTTGTATCAAGATTTTTGTTTACGCGAAAATTCCCGGATTTCCCCGAGAAAAGAATTTTCGAAGACATAAACAAGGAGAAAAATTATTAAGGCGACCAGGGTAATCATTAGGTGACCGGGAAATAGGTCAATGACCATCGTTATAGTTGATGATAATATTCCGAAGTTATTTTATCACCGGTTTGAGTCTCCTCGGATTATGACGAGGGAATCAAAAGACGTCATCGTGTGTGTTCAAACTCGAGTCTGAAGTAACTTGAGGACCAAAATGGTGTGACGACGAACGGCGATGGTCAGAGGTACCTTAGAAGACGGAATGGTTACATCAGAGATGTCCGTTCGATGACGCTGGGAATCAGTAAGCCAATTGTGCAGGATCACGATTTTAAGTATGCGAACTGATATACTATCTACCTAGTCTATAACATACTTAGAGAATCAGATCTTTTTTATGCGAATTATTTTTTTAAGAGTTTAGAAATTAGGAAGCAGTCAGTGTTAATGCGCACTTTTAGAGGACTTTTCTCATAAATACTGCACACTTCAGATTCATTTTAATGATTCGTGATAAAAATAATATCGCACATAAAATGGGGAATCCATTTCATAATTCATGCACACTTGTCAACAGATCATGTCTGCCAATAGACATCGGATTCATTCCAAAATAATGCTCACTTTTAGCAAGATTCATTTCAAAAGTAATGCACACTGCCATGAAGAATCCATTTCATAATTATTGCACACTTTTACCAAAAGCTCATTTCAAAAGTAATGCACACTGCCATGGAGAATTTATTTCATAAATATTGCACACTTACCAAGAGTTTATTTCAAAAGTAATGCACACTGCCATGGAGAATCCATTTCATAATTAATGCACACTTATCAAGAGCTCATTTCAAAAGTAATGCACACTTACCAAGAGTTTATTTCAAAAGTAATGCACACTGCCATGGAGAATCCATTTCATAATTATTGCACACTTATCAATAGCTCATTTCAAAAGTAATGCACACTGCCATGGAGAATTCATTTCAAAAGTAATGCACACTGCCTTGGAGAATTCATTTCATAAATATTGCACACTTTATTAAGAGTTTATTTCAAAAGTAATGCACAATTTTACCAATAATTTGTTTCATTAATACTGCACATCTTTTGTTGATTCATTTACTTTGACTAGAAGATCCGCCTCGTCTTGAATTTAGGGGATTATCGTCAGGTCTCGTTTTACGCGAGGTTTTGAAAATTAAAACGTATCTCCACCTTTTCAAACTAAACAAAATCTTCCTTTAAGCGATTCATTACCATCACTGGTGGTCTTCATCATTGGTGGCGTAAAACGAGACCTAACCGAGTATCTACTAGATAAGTTTAGATGATTTGGATAAGATCAGGATTTGTTCGAGGGGCATTGTAGTGACGTCACGGATCACCGGTTCTCGAGCGTTGCGTTAGAGGTCGCGCATCTGGACGTCTGGACATCTGGGGGCCGTTTCATGTTTGCGAACAACAATGATGTCGACTTATTTGCAAATTTAATTAAAAATCGAGAACAATTTCATCATTCAATCGGATAACAATGAAATCATTGATGATTGGAAAAGGAATAAGCAATTACTCCGACCTTCCATGTCTAAAATTTTATTTCTCAATCGCGGCTCGGTCGGGAGATGATTAAAAAGAAAAAGCGAACGGGGGAGCTATTCATGGCTTTTTCTTTTCTTAAAATGTTTCTCAGCTTAAGTACATCTACTCAATTTCAGAAGGTTTATGGTTCGTGTCAAGGACAAGCGGAAATGTGAAAAACAAAGTTCGCATTGTTTAATCCCGAGAATAATATTTTCCCTAAGGTCGGCCATTTTAACCCACGCAGTTAATCCAACGCTCGCGTTTCGATACATGGCCGACGACGAAAACATCCACTGAAAAAGAAAATTCCTCTCGGCAAACATCCACGCTCAAACGGAGGGAAATTCCTACAAACACAACAACAAAAAACACTTCCGGTTTATTGTTCGAGACAGGATATGGAGCAGGAAGATTTATTAGGAATCATAATGAATGTCAAGTGCAATTTTCAAATTCACGATCCGTTTAACTGATTGCTCCCAGTTTGAGTGCTCTCGTTCTTTTTATGGCGAACAACAATAACAGATTCAAAATGGCCGTCCCCAAAAAAACAACGGAGAATCGAAGAAATTCCTCTTCCTGGTATTTTGTTTTTGTTTTCACGTTTCGCAATTTGAAACTTTTGAGAGCCTTGGCATTTTGACTAAGTCCCGTGAGTCGGAAACATTTTTTTTTTCTAAATTACAGTTGTATGGTTTTTACATGAAACAACTTTCGGTTGAAAATGATGTTCCTTTCGGTTTCGTTATTTGCCGTGGCTGGAACTGTCGCGGCAAATATGACGTCATCGGGTATTGGGGATTTCCTTGCTATTGTTTGTTTTGTTTTTATTTTTTTTGTTTCTTGTTCACAATAATTTTTAACAGTGTATTTTGAAAGTGGTGTATGTCCACATGGAATTTTAAAATTTGAGTTCCATTCAAATTCATTCAAACGTCTCAAGTTGAAATTGTTCCTGGCGATTTTTTAATTAGCTCATTTACAAACTTTTGATTTTGTTTTAAAACGACAAAAACGAACTTGTACCATTTTCAAAATACACGATCCAATCCTTTTTAATTTTTAGGTGATTAAATGAAGAATTATACTCATCGACACGAACTTCCACTTGAACAAACCGAATTTTGGTTTTGTTCGTTGGAAGGCAACAAGTCGAATTTTCATTTACGTTTAACACCCTTAACCGAAGCCACCCGAACGTGTGCGAAATTTTACGAATCGTTGTAACGGACATTTTAAACTCGTTCGATCGTGGAAAGGAATTTGTGTTTCTTTTAAAATCTTCTGGTTTTAATTACCTCAATTAAATTCGATGAAAACAATTCAATGGAAGAATAGAAGGCGGTGTTAAAATGAGGCTAATCGAAGATGATTAATTTCGGTTTGAATCGAATTATGCCTTAATGGTGAATGTAAGTTTTTCTCTCTCTGTCTCTCTTTTAATAACTTAATTGCTTTTAATTGGTTTTAGGAGCTCAAGTGTAAAGTTTAGTTGGGCAAATAGGTTAAAAACAAGGCAAACATTGGGCTCTACCTGGGATTTTCCGACTTGTTTTCAGGTTCTTGTCTTATGTTCGACCTTCTAATGTACAGTTATTAGGTTTGTGTGTGTCGTGTGTTTGATTATTTGGCTTTTGTATTACGTTGGTTTTGGTTTTAATTGATTTTTAGTTTGTCATTGTAATTAAGAGTTTTGTTTTGAATTAGAGGGTTTAGTGGTGTTCACAGTTTCAAATCATTTTCTGATGTTTGTTTTGGTTTCTGATGATGGCTCCTACAAAATTTTATCAATTTATTTGAATGTAATTGGTGTAAACTTATTGATTGAACTGTTTCTAGTACTTGAACTTTACTCCCAGATGACCACTATTAGGTGTAAACTTCATCAGGTCTGTCAGCAAAACTATTAGTCACCTGTTTATCAGCCTAGTTTGTAGTCCCACAAGTTGGTGAGCTCATTTCAGAATTTTTGAAAATTTTTGGCTTGATATTAGTTAACAGGATGGTATCCTGTCCAAGTTTGGAGTGGTATTTGATATTTTAATGATCCAAACGCCTTCTTTATATTGGAGGAACTCCTAAAATCGATTTTATTTTCAAATAAAATTTGTGTTTGAATGAAAGACGTCACACGAGTCAACGTACCATCAATCGGTACTAAAGTTTTGGAATTTTTTTGTGTGTGGGTCCAGAGTTTATTTTTGGATTTTGGTCGTGTGACTGTATTGATGTGAGTCAATTTGACCCAATTGGTGGGAGGTAGTAAATAGAATCAAACAAACAAAGTTGTTACGGTGGGTTATTCTAACCCAAAACCATCACATCGATTTGGCTATAGTTACTTGATGTGATGGTGTTTGATTCCAATGAGCCAGTTTATCTAAAATTCTTTGACCAAAGTACCTCCAACTTGACTCAAATTAGTCAACCGAAATTAATTTTTGTGTTCTGAATCCATCCCCGATGTGAATACTACAAAATCGAGGGCTGATATCAGCAGCGACCAGCCCTGGAAATCAACTTTCATAAATAATGCACACTTTGAAATCAAAACACATAAATCCAAACACAACCTAAAAACCCTGATTGACCACCAAACAGGATATTCAACTACTTCCTGAACAAGGAAACTACATGAGAACCAGTCACGGAGGTCAAGAAAATACTTCCAGCAATTGGAAACTACTTACCAAAACCAGATCAGATCGGATAGAAGGTGGAAAGAGATCGGAACAAAGGAAACAAAGTCAGGAAATGAACACAGCCTACCCAAAAATAGAAAAGTGAAAAGGAGGAAATCAAAATCAAAAACATAAAATTTTTAACGAGCCAAATTGACTCAATCCAGCGATTAATATTCAACTTCTTGTAGAGAGGTCTCAGAACTGATTTGATTTCTCGTCAAACGATTTCCCACCCATTTTGAGTTTTATTAGGAATCGAACGAGACAGGTTTAAACAAGTCGATAACAACAATTTTAAACTTTAAATTTATTTTTAATTTTATAAATATATACAAAGAAGAAAATCATTCCTTTTTAATAATTAAAAAAAAACTGTTAATTTAATAAATAATAAATATTCTCACAAAAAAAAATTTTTTTGTACACAACATCACAGGAGGCAAATTAGAGCTTCACACATGGGTCTAATACTAAACGAAATTAGTTCTGGGCTTCATGACGGAGGTTGCAAAAGGCGCAAAAACATAAAAAACATTAAAAAACATTAAACGAATAAATACTAAAACAAACATAATTCCTCGAAAAGCGAATGTAAAGCTCTTAAAAGTTACATAAATTAAGCTAATGCTTGATCGGATATGTCGGAGATCGGACCCTCAGGGTGTCGTAGGGTTGCTGATAGTATCTCGGATTGTGCCTCGGTTGATAGTTATATCGACTATCGTAGAACCCTGGAGTGCTGTCGCCGTAGCCTAATTTATTAGTGGAAGATTGTTGGCTCACCGGAAACGGTCGAAATCTCGTCGGTGCGAATTCTTCAATGTCTTCGTCTTTGGGAAGTTGATTTTTCTCACCTGGGAATCAGAGAGAGGGAGAGAGTTAGCCACGGGGTTGGACGGGGTGGGACAAGAATGTCGCTGACTGGTCGGTTTGAAGTTTGAATAGAATCAACGAGGAAGTGCTTTACCAAGTAACGAGGAGATGACGTCAGATTCGTTTCAAAAACACGACCGGATGATTAGTTAGTTATTACGTCACAGTGACTTGGTAACACTGAGAGAGGAAAAGCGAAACGGTGCAAGAGGATTACAGATGTAATGGTTGGGTGTGTGTAAGAAGAGTTAATCCAAAGACCCAACGGAGGATGGGAGTGAGTTCTTCTAACTTCTACCCCTCCAAAGGGGATGATTCGATAGAATTGGTACCAGTTTCGGTGCCCAAAATTTTTCTTCAACCAAACTCAACATCTTAGGCCCTTGTTCGTCCCTCTCCTCAACCTATTCTTATTTTCCTTCTGCTAGAAACTTCGTAATTATCATTATCATTTCGTTTCTTCTTTCTAAACCTGCTCTAAACCTTTCCAAAAAAAATCTCCCGGCTTTCTCTTTCTCTCACCTTTCTCCTTTTACCGAGGAAATAAATAAATAAATAAACGGAACCCACATAAACCGCATAAATTAAATTTTTAAAAGTAAACAGATTGAGAGTGAAACAATGACGTCACGAAGTTCGGTCTTTATTTTTTATTTATTTTTTCCTCGTTGGTTCGTACCTTTAATTATTTACTCGAGGATGAAGAAGATGAAGAAGGAGAAGAAATAAATAATCATCTGGAAAATTACAATTATTTAAAGAACAAGTCTGTCATAAATTTCAAGGGAATCCCCGAATTCCCCTCCCGGATAATAACTCAAATCGCCGCCTTCTACTTTTCTCTATTGTCAAAAACGAGGAGATGTTCGATGGCACTTCAATCGAAAGTGAAAAAAAAGATGGAAATATGGCAAACACTTGAAAAGAAGAAGATGAAGAAGATAAACGGAGGAGGAGTTTGATTCGGTTCGGTATTGGTGAGATTGCGTTTTGGTCTTTTAAAAAGACAGCAACAGCAGCGATTTCTCGGATTCAAAGAATTAAAAAGGTGAACGAATCACGGGGTGAATGTCTCCTCCGAGGCGGAAAAGGGGAAAACCCCAAATAAAAATCTCAACTCACCAGGTATGGGCATTCCATTTGGCAAAACCCGAACGACCATCGGCCCTAATAAAAACGATTGCGGTTCCGCTTCTTCGACGTTAACATTGCTGGCCGCTTCCAAGGAACCAGGATCTGAAACCTCCAAGTCATCAACATCCTTCGACGAGTCGATGGAATTCGGGGTAGAGCTGGGCCCGATGCTCGTCGGTGGTTTTGTCGTATAACCGTCGATGTGGTTGTGTTTTGAACTTCCTTTCATCATGGAATCCCACACTGAAAGTACAAATGATAGTCATAGTACAGAGCTTTTTGCTGATCTTCAACAACCCAATGACCGAGTTGGAGTTTGAGCGTTGAAACGGTATGCCTGCCTACGAGTTTGTTTGTTTATAGAGTGATGGGTTTAGTCGTATGACCTTGAGAGGACTACAAATGTGAGGAATTTATAACCTTTCAAAACGTCAATCCGTGATCAGCTGCCTCATTAAATTTGCATGACTAACGAACAAGAATTTGATAAATGCAACGGTAACATTAGGGATCGTCTTCCAATTCAACCTTTGGAATGTACGAAGAGTGATTACACCAATCAAGAAATCGCTAGTCAATCGATACCCCCAGCAAAGACGAGGAAACGTTCCAACTGACACAGACTGAAAAACAGGAAGACTAACAAACACCCACAAGAGACAGATGTCTTCATCAGTGACCCATAAGACTTGGTAATTATTCGGAGATGACGGACAAGAAGACAGGTATACCGAGTCAAGGGAAGAGATTAAGCACAACAAAAAACAAACTTCAAGAAGACGTAAAAGTAGGGAAGACGAAGAGTTTTCTTCACGAATCCGATCTGTCACTAGCAATGATAAATCATCTTCATGGTCTCCCTGATCGTCAGAGGAAACCGGAAATATAAGCGCCGGCGTATCGGTCGGCCGTCAAATTTTCAGGAACTCACCGCTTAGATTTATGATGATAAACTTTTTCTCTTTGCAGGAAGGAATCCATTGTCAAGGACTCGGGAAGAGGGAAAAAACTGTTTCGAAACAAATTTCTGGCACCGGCCCTGACTTTTGGCTACTAGGAAGACTAATCATGTTCCCTCCTCCCCGAAGACAACATGGAACGTGACCCCGAAGGGTATTGCTACCTTCGATTGAAATATTTGCCACAGTTGCCTGGATTAGTCAAGTTGAAAGAATGATGGGAAGATTCCACCGCAGGGCCACCCACAGAGAAGGCGGTGAATTTTGTTGAGTTTTGTGTGATGCATGTTTGAACTTGTGGATCGTTTTGGGGGGCTTATTTCGAGGGAGCGCTACGGAGACTAAGAGTGATGAAGAATTTTGGGGTGATAGAAGTGGAAGGCCGAGAAAGAAGTGTGAAATCACCACCTTGACCCTATAAGAAACTTTTAAGAAGTTTGTCAAGGTTTTCTGTTCTATTCTGTCAGAAATTTCTTTCTGGTTGATTTGCCGCTAAACTCTTCTTCTCGATACTTAACAGCCGACGGCGTTAAAATCCAATGAAAGATTAAATCTTTGAGGATTTTTATCGAGGAGAAGAGAATCGGTGGAGGAATCAAATCAAATCTAATTTAGCATAAAAATCGCAAATTGTTTTACAGCTTTCTAAGCCCCACCACCACCCTCACACACATTACATAACCCGGATTAAGCCCAATTAATCCCTCAGCCATCTTCACCAAAGACAGTTGTGCAATATCATATTCCTCCACGGTTAAATATAACTTTTGATATGAAAACAGGTAGAAAGTGCTTATACCAACAGTCGCAGAACATGTTTGAGATTATTCAATTCCGCGTCTGTTTTTATTTCGTTTTCCTCAACGACTCGGTATCACACCACTTTCAAGGTTACAAAACAATGTCATGCATGTGGGTCAAACGAACCATTGAAGATATTTAAAAGAAAAAAAAAAGTGTGATAAACCTCTCCTATGCATATACACTATGACATAACAAAATTGAATGACCTTCCTTCGTCTCAGCGTAAATTCAATCGCTCATCAATAAAATTTTTTTTTTCTTTAATCTTCGTTTGAGTCGATTGTAAAAATGACATTTTAACAGGTCAATGCTGAAACGATCCCCAAAGACGAATCTTTTTAATACGTCATTGTCAAAAAATCTGGCTTCGTTAACGATTAAAACTAATATAAAGGAAACGGTTAAATATGCCGGAATTTAAAATTGATGTTAGAAACCTTTTCAAGGCGCCATGAAACGTCAAAAACATGGAATTAACGTTTAAAACCGACAATTTCAACTCTGAAAAGCGTCCATGTTGGATTTTGCATCCCCTACAGAACGACAACCAATGAAAAACGAAAACGTCGGATTTTTGCTATCGTTAAGTGTAACCGTTCCGTTTCCGGTTCAACCGTTTTTGCTTTATCCCCTTGTTTACGTTTGAGGGAACGAATTTCTTAAAAAATTATTATTAAGCAATAAAAAGAGTTTTTTTAAGCGTTGTAGTGTTATTGGTAATAATTAATGAAAATAATTCCGAGGAAAATGATTTTGAATCAATAAATTCTGTTAGAAGGCCATTTTGTTTAAATAGTTTGCTTCGTTCGACGTCCTTGTTAGGGTTGTTCGTTGGCGTCGATTCGGGTTAATTGCTAGATTTCACACAATCAATTTAATTAATTTTCAAAAAGGGGAATTTATCCCTTTTGAGGAAGGAATTTGAGCCTTTGTTAATTATTATTATACTTTTAGAAGACGTTAATTGTTTCTGGATGTTTGACTTTATCAAAATGAAAATTATTTGTCAATACGTCAAGGAAAAAGTCGTTAAGGTGAGGGAACACAAAACTGTGTTATTGTATAAAAGTGTGTGGGAATGAAATTAACAACTCGTGAGAGTGTGCATTATTTATGAAATGGATTCCTGGTAAGATACTGAACGAAATTGATTGGTTCTAAAATATTGCATTACTTGTATAGATGGAGTGTAGGCCTTTTTGTTATTGAAGATGAAAAATATTTTTCTCATCTAAAAATAGTTTGCTTATTGAGCAAAAAACTGGTCTTTAATCTCCTTTTTTTTTAAATCATCATGAATAATAAATGAAATGAGTAAACTGAGTGCGCAGACGCAAATTCTTTTTTATTTTTAACTTTTTAGTTTGGGTTAGTAGTTTGGTTAGAAGGAATAAAAATAAAACAAGAAACTGACGTTAAAGCAATTTTTTTATACTTTCAGGTGGAACGAACATTGCACACGTTTCATAAGTGATGCACACATTCAACAAGATGTCATTTCATAAATAATGCACACTTTAGTGGAGGATTGGATTCAAAAATAATGTAAACCTTTATACAAGTCTCTTTTTATAAAAATTAAATTTGGGATGAAAGGATATATGAACCTATTTCTTGTTTTAGATGACAGTACTGGACACTGAAACCTTTCTTCGAACCTCAACATCAGCATCAACAACATCATAAACAATCCATGCAGAGAGAGGTATGTTAAAATCATAACCATGATGAACAATGGCATTTAACGCTTCAGAGAACACAAATACCATGGGATTAAATAATAATAATAATGATGAAAAGGAAGTAGAGGGAGACCTGAATACCGTACCATCATCATCATCCTGTACCTAAATACCAATTTTTGTGTTTCTATCCTCAAAAATTTTTATAAAACCTCCTAGTAATCTGCCACTTGTTTCCAAAATTGAGACAATAAGAAGTTGATCTAGCAATGATGGGTTATATCTAAGAAACAACTCTATTTTTACCTCAGGAGCGGAGTAAGGGTGTTGGTTTTAATGTTTGAAAGGGAGACAATATTATATTTCAGGGTTGGTAGGGAAAAATAAGAAAACAGCTATCAGGGAAAGGATAGAAGAAAAGATGCAAATATACTCTGTTAGTATAGAGTTACCAGAAGAGTAACTCAAAACAATGTATAAAAAAATTTTTTTAGGCGCCAACCTAACATTTTCTAGTTCAACAAAATAATTGTTTAGGTTCCACAATGGGGTAGGCAAGTTGCAACCGCATCACTTTTTACGGCCTCTTGTCAAAACTATTAATTAATGCCAAAATTATTAACTTCATTATCTGTTATTTATGTATATGTATGTATGTTACTAAATCTCAGGTTGTCCAACATCCCAACTTAAATTTCAATTTTTTAATTTTATTTTCGGGTGTTAGGTAACCAAAACTCGTTTCTGTGTGTTCGGTTTTCAAAATATGGCTTCAATTTGTCGAATCGGATTAAACCGGCATTTTAATTTTGAAAATATTTTATTTATCTATCTATTTGGAGAGTGTTACCAACTGTCAGGAGCGGGTTTTAAGATGGAAAAAAAAATTTCAGCGGGGAATCTGGGGAATGAAGATGAATTTGAGTCGTTCACATGGTAAAAGTGAATTTTCATCCTTGGCCTCCATCTTATTCATTTTCAAATTTTTTTCTTCTGTTTCAAGAAACAAAAAAGTTTTTTTTTTAGTCGGATTGCATCACAATTATCATGATCGAAAATCATTATGCTTCTCATGGATTATGTTTTTCAAGTGCAAATTCATTTCATGAATAAATGCACGATTTTGCGATGCATTCACTCCATGCACACTTGCATGAACTTAAGAAACAGTGCACAATCGCATTATGAGTTGTTAAGACTCCAACTCCTTGGTGGAGAATTTTTTTCTTTCAAAATTAATGCACACATCATTCATTTTATGAGTGGTTCAAACTTATCTGAGTGGTTCATTTCATAAATAATGCACAATTTCATCATGAACCCATTTCTAAAAATAATAAACCCAATCTCCGTGAACTAACCATTTCATAAATATTGCACACTATTATTCGGTGTTTATTTAATAAACAAGCCACACTTTTGGGGTTAGTTCGTTTCATAATTCCTGCACACACACATTTTCCAACTTTTTTTATCTTTGTTAGGAGATCTCTCGAGGGTTTTAGATTGCATCACCAACATCATCATCCTTATTATCAGTCTTAATCTTACTAATGGATGATTCAAGTGCAAAGGAGACCAACATCACATTTAGACTATAACACGACAATCTGAGAAAGCTGTGTCGAGTATTATCAGACGAAGGTACTTGAGTGACACCTGAGACTAATTAAAGCCTTGAAAACGTGGAAAAGTTGTCTGAAAAAAAGTTTGAGAAGATGATTCGAAAGGATAAAAAATAAAATGGCGGCGAAGGAGAAAATAGATGACATCGAGGAGACGAGGATTGAGGGAAGCGGGGGCTGGAGGGAAATAAAAATTTTACAGGTTTCAACTGACACAGATACCGGTCCCAAGGTTGAAGGGGGGCAAAAAATGGAAGGAGCAGGATCTTTCTTAACGAAGGTCGTCACTGATGTGGAAGATGTTCCCATCTTGTGTCCTGGTTTCCAGATTCAAGAGCCCAACCAACCATCCGAAAATGATGGGATCCGTCACCACCCGACTCCACATTTTAAACGCTAAAGTGTAGATATCAGTTGATGAGCACATTACCTAGGCGATCTTCAAACTGATTCGTTCAAGTTGAATCCATCGGAAGGAGTATTAAAACGGGCCTTTCCAAATAGTGTGCAGAATTAATGAAATGACTTCTTCATAATATTTTGCAATATAATGAATCGCAGCAGAAATTCCTATTAGTGTGCAATATTTATGAAATGAATCCTTGCTAAAAGGATTATTTATGGAACGGATCTTTCATTAAGAAAGATGAAAGTGTGCATTATTTTTGAAATGAGTTGTTTGTAATATAATCAACATACCTGATGCACTCACTAAGTAGGAATACTGTCTGGGTTGTGAGCTTGGGTGAGATGCTCTGGTGTGAGGTGAGGGAAAGATGTTAGGGACTAGGATGGGAACGACTTTTGGGAAATTTGGGGGGAGGGGCGGGAATTAGAAAAGCATATTTGAAAGAAAGCATCGTCCTCAGTCATCTTGTGCAACGACCAAAACAAATCCGCCAAGTCGTTCAAGTCTACCACACAAAGACTAAGACTTTCTATTTCACAATACGGACGGTTATTAATACCTGAAGAAAATTAGGTTTCGAGTTAAAAGTCGGAAGGTATAGACAGGCTGGTAGACAGACAGACGGATAGATAGGATTTTCATCGGTCGAAAAGACCTTAATCTTCTCGGTTGCCGAAATTCTAGCCGGGGGCAATGAAAGTTCCTCGACATCCTGATCAGATAAATCGATTTTTCTCAATAAAAATTTTTCTTCTAAATCGATCAGAAGTTGCGCTAATTCTTCCACAAATCAGGTTTTTCGGAGTGAAATTTTCTTTCCTCCCCCTCCCATCCCTACCTCTCCTCTTCTATTCTACTCTTCCAGCCTCTCAGCTTCTCTCTCTCTCTCTCTCCCTTTACTCTTAAATAAAACTCGTTACCGTTATTTTAACAACTTATTTTTTTGTGGTTCTTATTTATTTATTTATTTAAATAATTTTTCCGGAATATTGTATTTCCCACGAAGAACTTGTGTTGTCGGCCTTGAGATAATTTATCGACATTTTGGTTTTCTTTTTTTTGTTGTTGTTGCATAAAAAAAAATTATTTTACCTTTTCTGACATTTTTGTTTCCATCTCTCCGATTGGGGTCACGCCGATTTTGAAAGAAATTGTCAGGTGAGTTTCGTCTCTACCTCTCCTCTCTCTCTCTTATAAGGAAATTAGCCTGACGGATTTGTGTGGTCATCCGCGTCACTGAACAAAATTTTTCTTTCTTTCTGCGGTATTTGGAAAGTTGTTGAGTTCAACTACTGTTCGACCATTTCTTTAGAAATCTTATTTATTTGCAAAATATATTTGCAATCAGGTTCAAGGCCGCCATGTCAAGTTCGCGCCTTTTTTTATTTTGTTTACTTTCAAACCTCTTCTCGTTTATAATAATAAATTTATTTATTTATTAAGGTTTTTAAGGTTTCCTTTTATTTTTAGACTTTCTGAGAATCGCGTTCTGATAAATATTTATTTTTAAATTTTATTTTGTTGTTTTTAGTCACCTTTTTCACCCGGTCCACGTGAGTTATAGACAACTCTTAATTATTGTTTTTGATTGGTTGAGGCTAGGGATTAAGGCTTTGTGTTTGGTTTAAGGGAGGTGTAACAACCTCCAAACATTACCTCTCTTGTCAGGTTCTTTTCAAATGTTGGTACTGTTGCTCTTTTGGGTTCTTTATTAACTGTTTCCTGTCGAGAAATTTTGTAGACACTGAAAGTGGTTGAGAGTTTGATCTTGGTTCACAATTCATTTCATAAATATTGCACACTTTCGCAAAGATTTGGTTTCGTGAGTAAATTTCCTTGAATCAGAATTTGAACACACACACTACATGAAGGTTTCTACCTCCCTTAACCTATTCCTATCCTTCCTTATCCACTCTATCTCACAAATACCTTATTGCTACCTTCGTGCTTATCTTATTTCCGCCCCTTCCCCACCCTACTCCTCTTGATCCTAGTCCTTACCAACTTCCTGTCAACTCCTGTGGCTTAGACATTGCTGCAGACTAGAATCTGCTCTCCAGTAAACCGCAAACCCTATATCCTACCAACAGTTCATGGTCACTTATTTGTTGGGGATAAAAATGTAAATGCTCATCTTTAGCGGGGGCTCATTTCAAAAATATTGCACACTGTTGTGGATAAATTTTCATTTTGATTTCATTCCCTTGATCAGCGGGAAGCATGAAGATGGGGAAGAGAACTCTCAGGTATATTTCCCGGCAGAAATAACGGGGAAAACAACCGGAAATGGAAAAGTCATCCCACAAACAAATTTTCTCTTATTACCATCAAAATCCATCCTGAAACAGTCCAGTTGTCTCTCTCAATCCTGTCCTCCTCCTCCTCCTCCTCCCTTCCAAAAACCGCTCACGTGTTCTCTCTCAATTTGGATGAAACCAGGCTGGCACACGGATGTGTTTCATTCATTTAATTCCAGCACACACCCAAAAATATTTTTCATTCTCGTGTGGTAGATCAAAAATTTTTGTCTAAGCACCTGAACAACTTTTTGCAGATTTTTCGATCCCAAAATTTATTACGCGTCATTCAAATGAATTCCCGCCAATAAAATTTCGAAAAATCCTAATCAATAAAAATTAAAAGAATCTAACAAAAATTTTTCTCTCTCTCGTCCATTTGCAGGATGTTTTCTTTAAATGCCATCGTAAAAAAATCAAGAACCTGAACAACCTGGAGTACCTGGAGTGACAATTCCAGTTTGAGAGACTAACACACAAAAATCATGTGAGCGAGCCTGATTCATCAGAGTATCATCTTTTGCAAGCGTTATGTAAGTACAAAAAATAAATAAGAGACAGAGAAAAAAGGTTTCAAGGTGGCCATTTTGAATTTAAATCCGCTGTACCGGGAACTAATTATAAGTCAAATTAAAATGAGAATCTTTATGGAGGATGAAGTCATAATTTGGGAGTCGTTAGGTCCCTCAGTCTAATCCCACGGGTGTTGATGGTAGATATTAGTCACGTGACTTCTGTTCGGGGGGTTAATATTGATGACAGCAACTTGATGGAAATATCCTCTCGACACTATCACCACAGTGGTCAAGGTATCAACATGCCCGGAGGCTCCACCCATAACCAAACTCACTGGATGATTGATGGTTCTTGCGGCGCTCCTTAGCGCCACATTTATCATTTACGAACCACCCAACTATTCCCGAAGAAATAGGTCGTTAATTCGTGTTGTACACCTCTCCAAGAAGGAAAACATGGAATAACAGTTAGACCAAAAGAGGACAGAGAGGAGGAGGAGGAAGAAAACGAGTCCCTAAGCCTTGGGTCTACTGGTAGCCGGAAAGCAGACACCAACATTACTGATAATTGTTGCAAACACGTTTTTGTTATTTTAATATTATTTATATAATTATAGGATTTATTATTATTATTAATACTAAGCAGTTAGTGTTTAAGAGCCGGTTTTGGGGCTCAAAAAATTCACGAAGAGGCCATGAATTCGGTGTGACGTACCTAACGGATCGGGAAAACAAGTCGGATAGAAAAGTTTCCCGACGGATCTAAGTGACGTCATATTATCTGTCTAAAATCTCAATAAACTGAAGGATTTTCAGAAAAGTGGTAGATGGAAATGGTTGATAGGAGGAGGAGGAAAGAAAGATGGAGAAGGACAGATCGAAGATTTTTTTCTTGTTGGAAATTCGTATCTACTTACCGATTTCGTTAGCTCCTCTTTGGTATGGGTTCATGTCATCGAGGCTATCATCTTCCATTTTAGCCAAATTCGTTAATCCGTACACCAATAACAGTTTGCTACAGTCAGGTTCTGGTCTCGATGAGCAATGTTTCTCCACTTGTTGGACGAAAAGATTGAACAAGTGGCTCATCTGGAAGGAAAAGAGAGAAGATGAGAATGTGACGATATTTCTGGAGGGGTGTTGAGAACTCCAACAGGATTTTCAAGCCGGTCTGTGATTTTTGGTTGACAGAGTGTTGTTCAAGAAAGCGCAAGTTTCACGCAAGGACACCTGTACGAAAGCTAAGTTCAACAACTCCGTCATGGACGTTGGTAGGAAATAGGCGGAAGACAAAACGCAGAAGACAATGAGGGGATTCATCAAAACGTGGTAGAACGGATTTGGTTTTGACGGAAGTTTCACCCTGGCGAAGAAGTGTTGAAGTTCATTGTCGCATGTTGGCCAAGTCTTTCGTGTGCCCGCTTCACTTTCTACCGTTAAATTAGAGAGCGGATAATTTCACTTGTCTTTGTCTCGTCTGAACTCTCTTCGATTTATAGACGATTTTAATTTTTAAATAAATATTATCTATCCACTCTGCTGCCACGATTCTCACGAATCTTCGAATATCGGGAAGGGTCTCTCTGGCGATGGTGACTACTCACTACTTCGAATCGTGTTTGCCGATTTCTAGGAATTCGTCAGTAGTGAAATCATGGATTCTCCCTAGCTCGAGACCATCGTCCAAAATGTCTACTTTCTACATTATTATGAATTCACTCCAAGGAATTTCTGATTGCATCATTTTGAATAAAAAAATCCGTTCGACGGTGAAGTATGCGATTGTAATGTTATGGGAAGTAGACACCTTACTACGGCACTGCTCATAAAAGTTGATGCGATTCGTGACCGACTGAATGTCTTTTTTTATCTCTGAATCCTTTTAAACCCAAAAACCCAGACGAACATTATCATCAATCACCTCTTCATCTTCTAATACATCTTAATTGCTTATTAAGCAGTCGATAGTTCTGAGCGAGCTCGAACCACCAACCACCAAAACCTATAAAAGTGTAGAGCCTGAAGAAAATAGAGGACAGAATTTCGAAACGGAAGAAGTATATACCCAACAAGAAAAAAGGAAGACCAATCAATCCAATACCAACAAAAAATGTTAGAAACTGAAAATCTGAAGGCGATAAAGAAGAAACGAACGACAGAAGAACAGTGAAAGATTCAAATGTGGTTCAAAACAGAAGCGACAGAATGTCTAAAAATATATCTAAAAACCGGAAGACCAAGAACAAAATATACTTTTCAGAAAAGAAGATAAAGAAAATGTAGAAGGGTCAAAGGTGAATCACATAGCTATGGGTCTATGAATAGAATTTGACAGTTACAATAGGTCAGCACTGAAAATGAGAGGAAGGAGATGAAAACTCAGAAAGAGGAAAAAGAATTCAAAATTCAGAAGGCGGTGGTATATTTTGACAGGAGATGGTAAACACCAGACAGAAACAAAAACAAAACACGACGGGAAGTAGTAGAACCTAACCAACAGCGATTGCAACGTCAACCGGATAAAAGCTTTCCCGAAGTCCCGTTTTTATTGTTTCCGTTTCCGCCATTTTGTTGGGGTTTTACGTTTTTGTTGCGAACAAACCTTTTCTCCTCTCGACAAATACTCCCACATAGGAATAGCGGAGCCATGTATGCTCGGAAGCAAACACGCCGCGATCACCAACACCGACGCGCTCAACATCATATATGACCGTAGAGACACACACACACTCGATTGAGAAACGATATCTAAAAACACATTCGACTATGCCGACGCGAGAACGTGGACTGAACACTGGTGCCGGACAGGTACACAGGTACACCGAATCATCATTCATAAAAAGTGGAGAGAGAGTGTGTCGGTCAGAACGTGATAACTCCAATTTGAGGCTCTCGTTTGGAAATTCCCTCAAACTCAAACCGACCCCCTCAACCTCCAGGCTCCAAAAATTCAGGTTTTAAGAATCCCGTTCCGTAGATAAATAAAGTTTTTGGTCTTACCTCCCTAGCGGAAGGGAAATTTTCTCATGACGTCTATCAAAGGGTCAAACGACGCCATATTTCTTTCAGGGAAAAATGTCGTAGATAATTTCCCATCTCTTGTCAATGGTGTCGAATATTTAGGATGCCCCCTTTGACCTCCCTTATTAACTTACAAATTTATTTCTTTTTATCTACCCATCCACGTTTTTATCTTTCTCCATTTTCTGTCATCTTGACTTATCTACCTTGCACTCTCTGAATTTCTAATTCCACGAAAGTTTTTTTAGATAAAAATTTTCTCCGTCTTCACGTCATTTCATTCAGATGAGAATATTTTCTGACCGTAAAACTGTCTTCCTGAGTTATGGTTGGTGAGAGACAAACAAAATTATCTTCTGGTCAATTATCTGTCCTCGGTATCTAATCGATTTCCGGTTTTCGTCAAGAAATTTTTCATTTTTGCACAATTCCCATACCGTAAAGCTGACTTGTTTAAGGTTTCCATGATGGTCACGTTCCCTAGTTATCACGTCTTTAGTTTATAGATAATTATTTAGGGACTTCAGTATCACTCTAATCCTCAGCTTAGACTGGATTCTAGACTCAGACCTCTTTATATATAGCGCTATAGAAGAATTAGTGTTGAGGAACAACCAGAAGATAAGGATGAGGGACTATAGACGGGAGTAGGAAATGGAGCAATAATAACACTCAGAAGCTTTCATTTCATAAGTAATGCACACTTTCATGCAAGATTGGGTCATTTCAGAAATAACGCACAATTCACGGGTAAACCATTTCTTAAATAATGCACACTTGAATGAAGAATTTGGTAAAATTGAACTTTGAGTCAATTTGGCTCATCTCAATAAACTAAACTCTGGTGGTGTGAAATATTTTTTTATATTAAAATTATTTGAAAGTATCGACGTCAGTATAGGGAAAGACTGAGAAAATGTGAAAGAATCAAAATGGCGGCGGTCGCCATCAAATTTGTTTTCACGTTCAATCAAGTGAGACTCGACTCTCATTTTGCGATAAATAATTTCGAAACGGTTGCGTCAACCGGGTTTCGAATTCCGAATCGGCGCTCACGCTTTCCTTATTTATTTATTGGCGCGATATTATTTATTTATTGATTTATCCAAATAAGACTCGAATTTTAATCTGAAATTAGATTTGGGCGCCATTGTTTAAATATTTTGGCGGTTATGAGTGTTTTTTGGGTTTCAGTCGCGTGGGCTTGTCTTTGTCGGAATTTTTTTTTCTTGACGTATAAACATGTCAAAATAATTCCCGGAATCCGTTTGGGATGGAAAACGCCAAAAAGGTGACAAAGGAAAGAAACAATCGTCGGCGGCTAGACACTGTAAATTGATTTTTAATCGGAGAGCTTTACCCGCCCACGTGACACGGGAAAATGGCAAGAAAACAGGTTCAGGCAGGGTGCCAGGTCGTTTGTTAACAAAAAACGGCGCCGTGCCGATTTTGAAAGGTTAGAAACCATCCTGGATGTGTTGTATGCGTAATGGAAACCGTGGAGAGGGGGTGGTGGTAAGGACACATCATCGCTTTCCCAATCCAGCTACATTAACTAAGGCCAGAGGTGAGGAAAAGATTTGGCAAACGCTTCTTGGTGAGGTTGAATCTCAGACTAAGCCCAGATAGCTCGGAGGAGGATTTTGAAAAGAGAATTTGACAAGCGACCGAAACACAGGTCGTCGAGTTTGAGTGAGACTATGACTACCAGGTCAGTTCGAGGAAGAAGGTGATCGCTGAATACTTCACAATCCAAACAAAATTTAGGTCACAGGCGGAAGTTTATGTGGAAACGTGTTAACTGGTTGAGATACTTCCGTCGTTTTCACTGAGCTCTAACCAAATGACACAAGACGTCCTCGGTGGTATGTTGATCTTGGCCTAGACGAGCGTGCTCATGAATCTCTCACCGGAGTTTCGAGTCACATGGTGACAATAATAAAGGCAACGACTTACGGAGGGAGGGAGGAGAAGAACAAAGTTTTAAGCGCCTCTCTTTTGTCGTACCTATTTTTAGGTACCAAAGCGGATAGGCAATGAGCCACATGATTTATTTATTTATTTGGTAATAAATTTTAAGATGAAAACTTATTTTTTGCACTTCATAAAGCCTCTCTCTCTCAAGATTAAACCGAGAAGACGTGAAGATTAAGTGAGGTCGTGCCTTATAAAACCGTCGGCATTAATGTTCTGCCATTTTTGGTCGCGGATTTTTAGAAAAGTCGTTTTTTATGTCTTTCGCCCCTTCCCCCCACCACCCATCCATTATCTCTTGGTAAACGTGTCCGATTCCAAATAAGCCTCAAATCCTGGAATTGATTTTCTAGTCAGCGTTTTCCCCAGAAAATTTTCTATTGATACCTTATAGGTATTTGTCAATGTCCCACATTTCTAAGACCTAAATAAGAGTCTCGAGAGGTCATGGGCGTAATTGCGATTCGTTACCATCCTCTTACACACTCTCACCCAGCCCTCGTGTGATGTTGTTACACCTACAATTGTCATTAGTCTTTGGTTTTTGAATGAAAGACTTGGAGGATGTGATGTGGAAAAAGAGAAACAATTTAGTCGATTTGGTGTTTATTTATGGAATACAGAAGGAAAAGAAATTTGGAAGGGAGGTGTTGTATTGATTTCTAGTGAAAATACGAGTTGGCAAAGAAAACCAACCCGATCGAGGAGGAAATGAGGAAGAGAATCAAAAGAAACAAAACAAAGGAGGATAGGGAAAACGGAAACTGAATAGATGGAACTCAGAAATTGGGTAGATGGAGAACAGAAAAAGAATCAAAAACAACTACAGTATTAAAGATAAGAAGAATTAAAGAAAACAGAGGAAATAGAAGAAAACAAAACAAGCATCACAAACCCACAACGAGGAGAGAAATAAAGGAAGTAAACCAACGAGAGTAAAAATGAAATAAAGAAACATGAAAGCAAAGAAAGAAGGAGGAAACTACAACAGTCAAAGAGATACAAAGTCAAAAAGAAATCAAAGGAAGCACAAAAAGCAGAGCAAATCGAAATCGAGAAAGAAGGCGAAGAGAGAAATGTGTCAAAGGTAACACCAAAGAATAAGAGAAAAGGAAAGCAAAAGGAAACAGTAAAAGGAAGGCAATCAAAGGAAATGGGAAACACTCAAAAATTGAAAGCTCAACGAGCAGATTTGGTGTTTTTGTCTTCACGGCCGCCATGAATCTAAAATCGACTTTCTTACACAATCTAGAACGGATTCGGATCGATTTGAACCAAATACCAGGCACCTGTTAGAGTGAGAAGTTGATAGGTTCGATTACTATTTCCAAGAATTATTAAAACAAACATGGAGGCAGGCGGGCAGGCTTATTCGCCTAAAAAACCATTCGACCTGACAGACCCACACACACACACCACGCACTAACTACACTCCGGGGGAGCCATTAAAAACAAAACATTTACAATGACCGTTGTAGTGAGTTTCAATGTCAGACATTCCTCTCTCTCACTCGCTCTTTCGGGTAGCTTCCTGTCCGACCCCTTTTGACCCGTTCACACTCGCCTACAATTCAACACCGTAAATAATCGTTGATTGGTTTTAAGGTTGAAATGATGTTCAATTATGGAAATACAGGAACAGATTTGGTTGCCGAATGAGAACAAGGTGGAGTGAAGGGGAATTTTCGGCTGAAGAACACCCTCCGAGATGAGCAATGAGGATTAAACACAATTGGCACACCTGAAATAAGATCACCATTTGAACCAAATTCCCCAGGGTTTGGTGATAGCTCTATGAAGGACCGCTGTCGTCTTTGGTTACTTAAACTCCTGTTGGTTCTGTTTCCCTTCAACCACCCAAAATCGAGTTCTCTGACCGTTCCTCAACTCGATCAAAAATGGAAACGCCGTGATTTTGCATTTTTTTGTTTTCTTCTTCTTCTTCTATTGCAAAAGCATAAATTTAAATGTTTGTCTATAACACGATTTGGATGAGAATCGATATCTTTCGTGACTTTTACCGACTCTGGTCTTAAGAACAAGGAAGCCGAATCAATGAAGTAAAGAATTTAAATGAAATTCGGTCCACAACAGTATGGAAAAAAAGGAAAGACTAAGAGAACTGAACGTAGAAGAGCTTAGAACTGTAGAAATCCCAAGATAGAGAAGATAGCTTAGGAAATAAAATATTCGGAAGCAAGAAAATCTATGAAATCAGAAGAAACCATCAAAAACAGATTTGTGTGTTACAACAGAATAAAGAAGAATCAACAGAGAGAAGCCAAAGGAAATATAATAAAAAAACATCAACAGAATGTCGAAGATGAAGAAATAAAAAGGAAGAAATAGAAAAGTATAAAGAAACAAAGGAGAGGTAGAAGAGTGATGACCAACACAAAACAAACCAAAGGAATGTAGGAAGAAAATGACGAAAATAAAAGAAATGAGTCAGAGAGATCAAAAAGGAGAAGAGAAGAAAGGGAATGTAAACAGACAACAGGAAAAAAGGAAATAATCACAGAAACTAGCAAAATGAAGAAAAAGGAGAGGAATCAAAGGAAAGAAGGAATCAAAGAAAATGAAAACGAAAAAGGAAAAGAAAGTAAAAAAGCAGAAAAGAAAATTTTAAGACAAAAGACAATTGACCACCATTAACTGAATCAGAAGCAGCTGTTGAGCGTAGCAAAAGAAACGAAACTAGGGGGAGTCGACGAGGGCAAGTCCAAACCTGCACGTTTCGGGTCGCCATTTTGAAACCTCACACGAAGAGAATAAAAAGATTCCGAGCAGTTACGTGATAGCAAACAAAAGAAGATCAAAAACTTCCTAAAAACTTGTGATAAGCTAATCTTATCTAGTTAAGAGTGGAAACGGGATCTCGGGGAAAAGTTTTTGAAGGGCCTTAACCCTTCCTTCTCCGAGAATCAGGGCCCAATGGAATAAAGCAAGCAAATTCCACGGAAGGCGTGGGAACTGGATTTCCGGAACTTGAGTTCGTTGCCAAATTCAAATTCGTCACGCATCACTGAACCAACGCAAAAATATTCGGTTGATTCGAGCAAAAGGCATCAAAACGGACTGGTTTTCTGGGTCATGTGTGTGTTGTTATCACGAGAACTCGTTACACCGGAAATTGAGGAGGAGGGAAGGCGGGAGTTTTGAATAAAAAAAATTTTTTTTCTTTTTTTTTTAATTTTTGCTAATTCTAGTGTCTACCGGCCACATGTTGGTAGGTTAACGTCGAAGAATACATTCAATTCAATAAGGGATGCTAATATTAGAAATACCGCGTACATGAGCAGACATATCTGTCCGACTTTACGATCCAGTTTGAACTTGTTGCTGTAGAACGTCGCGTAGAGGAGGAGAAGAGACGATAGGAGTGAGATAGCGCTGTATTCGAGTCCTCTCGAATTGATGCCGACGAAGTGACGACCCGGATTGATCGGGAGGAATGATGATTTGATGAGCCACGGAAGTCCCAAGCAGAGAAGAATGTCGAACGTGTTCGAGCCGATGGAATTGGAAATGCCCATCGAACCGTGACCTGGACACAGATAAAACAAGAGCTGAGAGAAATGATACAGACTGACATGAGTCACAGAGGAAGTGACGTGGCACTAGTGAGCTTGTCCTTGTTTCTTTCATGTCGCTCCACGACTGCAGTGATTCGTAGTTAACTTCCTAAAACCTAATCCTAATCAGCCATCTTGATGTCCTAAATCATCCCTTCAAGCCCTCATTAGGCGCTGGAGGACCGGTTGTCATAATTTGTATAAATCCGAGCTGCCTTTGATATACTTTTACGTTCAGGTCTTTTTTTACGCGTTTTGTTCAGGCACATTGTTTTGAAACAACAAATTTTATTTAGAGAGTTGAGAAAATCAGACGGATAAGCTTTCTTTCTTTCAAAAGTATTGCACACTACTAAGAGAGATTCATTTCAAAAATACTGCACAATTTAAGGAAGAGCTCGTTTCGTAAATATCGCACATCAGGACTAGTATGGACAATTCATTTCATAAATATTGCACACTCTCGTGAGAAATTAATTTCAAAAGTACTGCACATTAATAAGAGACGCCATCTTGTGATGGAATAAAATGATTTCTGGTCTTTGACTCTCTTTCCTTTTGGTTTCATAAATACTGCACACTTTTTGGCTTTATTTTAAGTCGACAACTGGTTTTATGGGTCTGCTGTCTTATCTCTTTATTTGTACTTAGGTCTTGTTTTATGCGTCTTATTTTTATGCGTTTGGAAAGCTGGGAATGAGTCTCGAACGTGTTACAGTTATAAAAGCTTTTTGAAGGAGGTGCTTCAATGAATTATCAGTCCTTCATCAGATAGCTGCCACTGATAACGGAAGTCTGAATAGGGTTTTGTACGGGTCTCATAACTCTAAAAACAAGGCAACACACAGGAGTGTGTCAGCACTCACCTTGCTTAGCGACAATAACACTTGACACGGCTTCAGGTACACTGGTTCCAGCTGCCAAGAACGTAATACCCATAACGGAATCTGGGATTTTTAACGTGTCACCTGGGAAAAATTCGTTGCGTTCGTTAGAACAAGTTTGAACAAATCGGAGGCCAGGGATCAAGTCAGCAATGTACCTATGATTGTGATCATCCAGGCGACGACATATGACAGGCTACCTATCCATATGATGCACATGATGAACGTAAGCGGAAACCATTTCTTGTATTTGGGTCTTTCGCAGTCAGGTATGCTGATTAGGAATATAATCCTCATCGGCCAGACGGCGAGCCAGACGATTTGCTGCCAGCAGGATCGTTTCAAAGGCCACTCGAAAAGCGTTCCAAACCTGGGATCTGAAAATCCAAATCGGTTTTGGGTGTCTTTGGTTATTTAAAACCTTAACCGGAAGGAGGTGGTTAAACTCACTAGGTTCTTCTTCCGATTCTGTTTTCCCTTTCACATCTTCTTCCTTTAATTCCTGAGGTTTGACGGTTCCATTTTGCTGTTGTGTGGTCGCCGGTTGCTGAATCTGAACTTGAGGCGCCGTTTGAGCGGTTAAATCTTCCATGGACATGATTCTCTTGGTGTCGCTATCTTCGCTAAAGGTCACGGACGTTATCTTCTTAGCTTCAGTTTCGTCTAAAAGAGAAAAATCAAAATTTGAGTTGATTGGGGCTCCCCTCCTTCCTCGATACAGCGATAATGAGGGCTAACAAAAGAAACGTGTCAAAAGAAAAGGAGCTCGTTACTGGAATTTGTCTTCCGTGCCTCGGAGGTGTGTTTTCTCTCAAAGAGCAAGTTAACACGACTCAAAACGCCTTCTTCTTCGGTACCGATTAATTTGGAACAATCAAAACAGGAAGAGTTTCTCGGATTGAGTAACGAGGTCTTCGTCTGCTAATTTTAGGGAAATCAACCTGAAAATGCGGGTGAAGATAGGGAAGAGGAGGAGAGAGGAAGAGAACAGATAAACCGTTAAATGACAATCGTGTGAATATAAACACGGTGATGAGAGAAACCAGAATTGTTGAAGATGGTATACCATCGTACCAAATACCTGCATACCAATGAAGTGAACTAGAATCGTTGTGTAATTGGAGTAAGGACAAATCGTTTTGTGATGCTAATGGGAGAAAGGTGGAGGAGTAAGTGGTAGGGATAAAGGTAGGAAAGGAGGATGAGGACGTGGAAGCAGGAGGTAGGAGATGAGGTTCGCTTTCGGTTCGGCCATCTTACTTTTAATCGACTCCACATCGACGACGACGATGGATTTGTCATCCAGTCGCAGAACTCTACGTGCGCACCTTTGAATCGCTTTATCCCAGTACATGACCGCTATATAAACAATATAAAGTAGAACGAGAACGAGAGCCTCGTACCATTCGATCCTCTCGTCGTGAATTATGCATATTAATATGGCAACGGTGACGCCATAACCGAGACAATCTCTCGTGAGAGGCCACCAATCCAGAGGTACCACCTAAAACAGAAACAAAGAGAATCCTCACTTCCGGGAAACGATTTCCTTCCCCCAAACACGAGAAGACATGCTTGCGCACTCACCGTTCCTGCACCTATTCCGCAGCAACTGGCCACTGCAAGAATATTAAAAACGGCGCTGCCGACTATAGTACCTACACCGATGTCGCCTTCTGTGATAAACGTTCCGATGACGTTTACGAAAAGCTCCGGAGCCGACGTGGCAGCTGCCATAAATGTTGCTCCCGCCACGTCTTTTGACATGTTTAATGCTGTGAACAGAATTCTTGGGTGTTTTAATGGTTTCGTGGGAGACATTATGTCGGATATTGGTTCCAACACTCACCTTGACAGATCTTTTCGACGGCAGGAACAAAGTACTTATCACAGACTATAGCGAGTGCTACGAAGAGATACAGGGACGCAATGACGTGGAGGATGACCGCACCATCCTGCCTTTGTTTTTCGGTGAAGACATCTTTTGGGAAGTCGTCTATAGCAGGTGGGGTACAGTTCATACCAGCCGGACTGTGAGATACCTGGTCCCACACTGAAAGGAAACGACAGCAAATAGGGAGTGAGGGAAAGCAAATCTGTCATTGAATCGCAGCAAAATTATCCGATGATTTATGCTAAGGCAGGCTTATAAATTGAAGAGGTTCATTTAGGTATAATTGAAAACGGTGACCTCGTCGGTTGACCGTACCTGATTTTTTATTTGACAGGAGGAAGCGCCACCCATTTTCATTTCATCCAGGGGTCACTATGTGAAGGTCCTGGTTATATATAGAATTCGTCCTTTGGGGAAAAGGTTTCGAAGGATGTGGAAATTGGGTCCTCCAACCTTCGGGGACCATTAAAAGACGTTTTGCTGTTACGTAATGGTTACGCGCAAGTTTGGAATTGGGACGGAAACGAAACTGAAAAGCTTTCAAAATGGGGTCAGGGTTTTCGGACATTGTGTGTTGCGCCTTTTTCTTTAATTAATCTAACCACTCTACGGCTATAAACTATAGTCATCGTCGTAATGATTCTACAATAACGCCGTCATCATCTTCAACGACTCTTCTATCTGGTGTCACCTTCTACCATCTTGACACACCCTCCTACATTCGATTGATACTCTAGCTGGCCATCTTTGGAATGAGCATTTCCAGTATAGGCCACGTGATGACAAATGGCTGGGATAGGTTTTCGGTATAATTTTTTGCTATAATCACGACTTTGCGATCAGGTCTTATTGTCCTAAACTGAATTTGCTACAATAAATGTTTGTTATTTGTCAGGAATCATTTTTATTGGAATGAAACTTATTTGGTGTCGTTTTTGCTGTTGTTAGGATTTAAGATCAGCGAATAGTCGTCTTTGCTTCATCAAAATTTTTTGCTACCATTAAAATTTGCTAGCGAGATATTATGATCGGTTGGACTGTTAGGCTAAAAGTTCGGCTAATACGGTTTTGTGATTTTTGTCAAATTTTCCTTCCAAATGGATTTTTGCTGAGGTTAATCAAACATTTGCTACAGCTTCCATTTTTTATGCAATCATGATTTGTTGGTGTGATATGAGTTTTGCTAATTTGGGTTTCTATCAAATGGAAATCTGCCACAATTTTTGCTACCATTAAAATTAGTAGTAAATACGATTTGCTATAAATCAAAAGTTTTTGAGATTTTAATTTTGATTCGGAGAATAATTGGTGAGGCATTTCTTTGCTACGAACGAGTTTAGAAATTTCAGGATAAACTGTAGCCTGTTGAAAGTTTGCTGTAGTTTATAATGAAAGTTTCCAGGTACAATTATAATACACATAACCTAATTTATGCTACTCTCAGTCAAAAGTTTCCTTAGGTTTTAAGAATTTATTGATATCATGAATTTTTGCTGTAGGTATGTTCTCTCATAATTTTGTTTGCTATTATTCGGTGAGAGAAACTTACAAAAGCATTCGGATTGAATCTACTATCTACACATTTAGGTACAAGCCTACAGGTTGTTCTTTCAATACTTCACCCGAGTCGGTATGACACTATGATGTCATGAAAGGCTTGAGATTGTGGAGTGAAGGATGAGGAAGATTTTTAACAAATTTTTGCTGCGGTTTAGTTTTACTCCCAAGTAATTTGACACCAAAATAAAATTGTATAAAATGTATAAGAGACAGTAATTTGGCTAAACTCTACGAAAGACTATAAATTTTGGAACGAGTGTATTTTGCTACCGTTCAAAAGGATATTTTATGAATCAAATCCCGAAATAGGAAAGTGTGAAGTGTTTTCTTCCAAGTCGTCATTGGCTACGGACACTTCTTTGTCCCAGGAATCATTCAGAGTCTGTTGATGAAAGCTCTCAAAGCTCCATTTTCCTTTTTCTTATAATATCAAAAGCCATTTTCTAAAAGGACACTATACCGTCATTAAAGGTAATTTAACCAATCTCGCGAGGACGTCACGTCCCAGTGTGTTTACTAATCTTCTTTCGCCTCTGACTCGCATCTGGGCCTTCTTTACACGAATATCGAGTCTTTTGCACCCCGAGGGTTTGTCTCCCTGACAACCAAACCCCTCCCCGAATTAAAAATGAAGCGCCAAAGCTGGTGGGTATTTGGATGTATAACCTTTCATTCCCTCTAAGGGGGTGGTTTAGGGTTGATACCCAAACCCCTAATATAACAGGGATGTGGTTGGTAATAGCGGGGTGGTGGGTACCTTGTTTGTGGTGTTGGGTCTGCATCGCTTTCAAGCTTATTCTCTCGACCCTGATTATGTCCTTCGGTTAGATGACTACAGGTCGGTGTTGAAATATAAAAACGATGCAGGAGCGTGTGTAGGTATTTGAATAAAGTGATAATCCCCCCCTCGGTTGGGGAGTACTACCCGAACCTGAAACCTCGATGGAGTATCTTAGACGCAATAGGATTGGGGTTGGTGATGTGTGGAAGAGAGAGACAGAAACACGTACACAAGACAGACAGACAGACACACAGGCATAGATAAATAAATAATAATATGTGAATTAATTACCTTGTTCAAAGTCATCCATTGTTTAATGTTACAGAGATTGGACGCCCTAAAACCTAACATCACTTCAAACTGAAAGGAACATAAAATGATGGCGAGTCTTAGGAGCACTACGTTGATTGAACATAATGCACAGGAGCGCACACTGAAGGACTGACGACGGACGATCTTCACCGAAAGCTCTCGATACGAAGGTTTGACAATGACAAATTGGTCCAGAGCTTTCCCTCTCTCGCTTCTCTATTCTCTTTTCATAAAATATTCAGCTCGGCTGTTGTGTGTCTGCATGTGTCGGTTGAGTCGCGATAAGAATTCAGGCCTCGAACCGACATTTTTGCGGTTTCATTTTGTACTTTGGGTTTGGTTCGAAATTGAATTAGGTCAAAGAGAAGGGTTAGATGATGGGTTAGAAGGAGGTGGTTTGATGTGGGGTATAGCTGAGGAAGTAACTACAACACCAGAAGTTAGTTTGTAGTAGTCGAAAATCACAAATTTGGGTTAGGGGGGTGTATGAACTAAACTACACAGGGAAATGGGTCAAGGTCACACTAACCATAGAAGGATGTGTGGTCGATATGGTTCCCACGACCTGGAAGGAGCTACAACCTTAAATTCGAAAGAGAAGAGATGACTACAACCCTACTAGTTGTTGTAGTGGTTCCGGATTACAAGTCAAAGTCGTGGCGAATTCCACAAGTTCGGAGACTTTGAGAAGCAAAAATGAAAAACCGGAAGTGCGAGATGAGGAGAAGAAGAAGATGGTACGATGGACGTTTGAAAAGGACAGGCATCCAAGTTGTCACGTTTCCTGAAGGCGAAGGCTATTTAAATCTCGTTTCAAGTCCACTTCAGTCTGGCAGACTCTCGTACAGAAACCTCTGGCTGGGTGATTATCCACTTAAACCGTCGTTTTCATCCCACATTGGCCACACTTTTCTCACTTTTTTCCTACTTTCTAGCTCTACGTCGTCAATTCAATGCTTCGCTTACCCGCCACTCCTCTACGAACAATTTCCAACATGGCCGACGACGACTGGGTCACCACCAAACCCCGAAATCCCGAATCATTGACTCGCCTCTTTGGTGGTATTCGTGGATTGACGGTAGCAAAACCTGATTACCCCATCCACCGCCTTGTTGGAAAAATGTTTTTTATGATCTTCGTGGTTTATTTTATAAAAAATTTTAAAAAGTTGACGGTAGCAAAAAATGGTTTCGAGTCCAGTTTTTGCGGTGCCATAAAGCGGTCATTTGAGTCAAAGGGAAATTTGAATAATTGAATCTTTTAATCGATTTTGATTGGCTCCGATTGAATCACGTTTCGCGAATAAAAATTTTAATCGGTTTTGATTGATTTACGGCTTCCATATTGAAATTTTTGTCTTTTGGATTTTTTTCAAGGCGCCAACTTTTTTTCTTTCTCCGTTGGAGTTCTCGAACGCCATCTTTCATTCACTGCTACCACGTTCTTGTTAATTCTTGGTGACAAATTTTTGTTTCTGGAAAATTCGATTTTTTATTAATTTCGAGTCCGAGTTATTTATTTATTGTCAAAATCCGATTTTTTAAGGTTTCGAGTGTACCCTCACCTCCAAAAGTTTTGCCCAAAGTTGGAAACGGGACGGATGATGGAGGTTTTTGATTGGTTGTGGTCTTTGGGCTCGTTAGCGTTTTGTCATTTTGGTTGAATGAGGCTGTTGAAAGCTGTCAGGAGTGTCGTCAAGTCGTTTAGGTCAATTTTAGACTTGTTCCGAATTTCGGTGTCTTCGATGTCTGGTTTAAAGTTATTTTGAGGGTCATGGAATGAATTAGTTTGAATCCAAAAATGGTTTCAAGGATAGTTTTGCGCAATTTGTATATATCTCGTTGGTTATTAGTTTCGTTTCAAAAGTCTTGCACACTTAAATGAAAAATTCATTGCAAAAGTATGGCACACTAAGATACCTCTAAGACTACTAAGATACACACTAAGATTAGACACTGAGATACACTTAATTCCAAAATTGTTGCACATTAATGAATAACCCATTTCGAAAATATTGCACACTAATGAGGAATCTATTTCAAAAGTATTGCACACCTAAATGAAGATTCCATTTCAAAAGTACTGCACACTCACATCAAGACTTCATTTCAAAAGTATTGCACATCAATGAAGATTCCATTTCAAAAGTACTGCACACTCATCAAGATTCCATTTCAAAAGTATTGCACACCTAAACGAAGATTCCATTTCAAAAGTATTGCACACTTTCATCAGGATTTTCTTTCATGGGTTTCGCACACACTTTTAGAAAAAGTTCATTTCAAAAGAAATGCACACTTCTACGCACAATAACAAACAACTCCTGAGTGCTTTTTGGGAACCAGAAGAGAAGAGTATACCTGAATGAGGAGGGTTAAAGAAGCATGGAAACCTACACTCGAGCAACTGGATATACGAGAAACTCGTAAACTTGGAGTCTAGTTTGCTAAATCTTCAAATTATGCGAGTTCTTATTGCTTTTTTGAACACGCGCAAGAAACTGGTATAATAAGTGTCATCCCGAAGCAGATCCTTAAGCACAAATCATCTCCAAACCGGAAATGAATCGGCTGTACCACGTCTTTGCGTCTCATATTGTTCGGGGAACTTGATACTGGAAGGTCTTTCAGACCTGAATCATTCCTGTGGTGCCTCAGCATGAGTGTAACTCCAACGGACACCCGTGGAAATCGGATACACAGCCATAATTCATGTTAGTCACACTACGAGAGGTTTACGAGGGATCATAAGAGCGTGACATGCGCGTCTCTCTCAATTAATGAAATTCACAGATAATATTTATTGTCATTATCTACTCTATAAATAAATAAATCCAACGCTTTTCTCGGTTTACTTACTGTTGGCTTTGATAACGGACGCAACGTGACAAATTTCATTTCGAACGAATAAAAAAAAAAAAAATTTTTTTCTTCGATTCTGTCGAAAGTTTTCATTTTTCGCCGCTAGAGTGCAGTAGTAGAGGGAAGGAAAAAGAAAATGTTTTTACTGGAAACACACAAAATGAACAAATTTAGAACTAGTAACCGGAAAAGTGATTTCAAATTTAAATTTATTGTGATCGGTTGTTTGTTTTTGTGTTATTGTGCTGTCGGAAGTATTTTATCGACAGGAAATGACGGAAATGAGATTTTGAATCCTTCTGGTAAGTTCTTCTGGCATCTGGGAAGAGGAGGCTTGGGTGGGTTGGGTTTGTGTAGGTTGGTGATAATTCCGCGTAACTTGGAGACCTTTTGCGAAATGTCATCCATCTTTGTCTTCTTCCTGTTATTGTGATCGGTTGTTTGTTTTTGTGTTATTGTGCTGTTGGAAGTACTTTGTCGACAGGAAATGAGATTTTGAATCCTTCTGGTAAGTTTTCTGGCATCTGGGAAGAAGAGGCTTGGGTGGGTTGGGTTTATATAGATCCGCGTAACTTAAAGACCTTTTGCGAAATGTTGTCGTCTTCTTGTCATTGTCTACTTCATAACACTCCCAGGTCTGCTGTTGTCTTTAGTCCTGTCACCAACTGACCATCTGTTATGTTCTGATTTCTGTTATCTTCGTCATGAGAAGGTGCGTCATCTACTTCTCGTCCCGTTTTCTGTTTCCCATGCTTACCTTTTGTATACGTGATCTATCTTCTGCTGTTTCCTTTGGTATACATTCTAAACCATATTTTGGGGAAACATGGGTCAGTGACTAGCATTCTACGATTTTGCTACGGTCAAGAAACCACCCAACATACTCATGGGAATCGTCTTTTCACTTTCAGGCCGGTCTCTTCTCTTCCACGACGACAGCGAACCCATCAACTGCACGAAACCGGCAGTAGACGAGTTCCCGCCGGATCTACTCACTTTGGAGCAAAGACGGAAGGGCGGAATCCTTCTTCATTTCCTTCTCGCTTGTTATTTATTTATACTGTTAGCTTTTGTCTGTGATGATTACTTCGTTCCCAGTATCAAGACACTCTGCGACCGTAAGTATGCCACCTCCATCATCTCTCGGGTAGTGGGGCTGAGTCCCCCGAAAAGGCTTCACGTCTCCCAAACTGATATTAGATCTAAGCCCCCTTCTTCTTCACCTTTTTTTGAAGTCTTTAAATAAAGTAAACACAAACTCCACTCGTGGTTGTAGATAAGCTATCAGATAAATAGAGAGAGAGAGAGAGAAGTCAAAAGAATTTAAAAAAATAAAAATCAAATAAAATGAGTGAAGAGAGAGAAGCTGACATAAACTATTTGTGCTGTGCGAAAATGTGACTTCTCTCTCTCCTCCCCTCTCTTCAGGATTTCATTTCATAAATAATGCACACGCATACACTATGAGAGCTTAGTTCTGGAGTTTTAGCCTCATTTTGTATATATCGTTTTGTTTGTTAGTTTCATTTCAAAAATATTGCACATTCTCATAACGAATTCATATGAAAAGTACTGCACACTCGCATCAAAACTTCATTTCAAAAGTATTGCACACTCGCATCAAGACTTCATTTCAAAAGTATTGCACACTCGCATCAAGCTTCATTTCAAAAATATTGCACACTTCATTCAGACTTCATTTCAAAAGTATTGCACACTCGCATCAAGACTTCATTTCAAAAGTATTGCACACTCGCATCAAGTCTTCATTTCAAAAGTATTGCACACTCGCATCAAGACTTCATTTCAAAAGTATTGCACACTCATCAAGACTTCATTTCAAAAGTATTGCACACTCGCATCAAGACTTCATTTCAAAAGTACTGCATCCACTATTAGAAAAGTTCTTGTCAAAAATACTGCACACTTTAAGCAATACTTCCTTCAAACATGGCAGACTTCTAGAAAAAGTTAATTTCATAAGTAATGCACACTTGCTTCATTTCCTAAACACCGTTGTCAGATATCGTTCTCCTAATTATGCAGACAGCATAATTAAATTTTAAATTTTATTAATTTTTTTCCAACAAGAAGACCCCTTTCTTCATATCCATCAAACGATTCAAAGGTAGCATCTTACAATTATTTTTAAAAAATTGCTTTACTTTTTGAAAAAAATTAAGAAAACCTTCAATGCCATTATAATTATATGACTAAAATCATCAACTTATAAATTCGGTTTTTGGTTTTTGGATTCCTGGAATCCTGGATTTTGAATTCCGTTCTGTCGATTCATTTTTTAAAAGACACACACTGTATCCTCATTCACATATTAGTGAGGATGACTTGGTCTTTTTTTACGCGGTTCTTTTTTATGCGATGTGAAAATTAAACGATTTAAATAGTTAAATTCAATAAGCTTTCAGAGAGAAAACTCATTTTAAACGTCATAGTTCGGTTTGTTCGAATCAAGCGAATTTCAAAATGGCGGTAAATAAGGTCAGATAAGTCGGGAACGAATCCGTAAACAGCGTTTTCGAATTAAATGAAATAATTAGCAAGTCGGACAAAACATTCGGAACTTTGGTTTCAGGATTCGCTTTCATGCACATTCACGCGTAAAGTTGGACGGTGGAGCGCATGCGCCGATTCATTTCTCATCCTTTGTGAGCTGATTCAGTGAATGCGAACTGTAATTGCACTGTTCGGGGGATTTCCATTGCGAGGTGGGAAATGAAAATCCGCGTTTGCTCTTTACCACCTCGCCATCTGTCGGCAGTCGTGGGAACTACTCCCACTTTCCTGAACAGCGGAACTGTTAGCAAAATGTCAGCTCTCTCTTGTAACTGACTCAATTAAGCGAGATTGTTTATTATAATCTGGGATGATTGCTTGTAAAAAGTGTGCAGTATTTATGAAATGAGTACTCGGAATCTTGATTAGGATTTGTGAAAGAGATAGGACATCGACACCAGGGAATGGGTTAGGTATGGGTTAATTAGGGCGATGCTGTTGGGTTAGGTTAGAGAGGGTTGGTTATAATATTATAATAATATAAATTTCAATATATACCCTCCTCGAGTGTTACTATATTCGCCGGAAAATGCATTTTGCAAGGACAAAAGGAAGCAAGTGAGTATAAAGAGCACTCAACTAATCATTAAATTAATAAATAAATACATAAGTACATAACACAAACACCAAACATTAAATAAATTTTTGAAAAAGTGTGCAATATTTATGAAATAAAGCTCTGACGAAAGTTTACGAATTACTCACGCCATCCCGCGTCGGTTATGGGAATGAAAACTCCCTCCAAGTGTGCATTACTTATGAAACCGATCCCCGTTCATAGTGTGCAAGACTTTTGAAATAAGCTTTTCTTCAACCAAAGACTTTAATTGTTTCTCGACGACAGTCAAAAGAGAAAATCGGAATCGGAATCTGTTTTTATCTCGATTTGGGAAATTTTCCGTATCGCGGTGATGTAAACACTTTCGAAAAAAAAAATCTCCGCAAACAAATAAATAAATAAATAAATAAGAGTTGGAGAAGGAAGGAGATGAAGGTGAAAATGTCGAGCAAACACTTTAATCGATCGAATTTATTTATTTATTTATTTGGGTTCAGGGTTGCATCTCTCGGAGGATGTAGCCGGTGCTACGTTCATGGCTGCTGCCACTTCATCGCCCGAGTTGTTCATAAACGTCGTCGGAACCTTCATAACGAAAGGAGACATCGGCGTGGGTACGATAGTTGGCAGCGCTGTTTTCAACATCCTCGCCGTGCCTGCTTGCTGCGGTTTGTTCGGCGGACAGAGCGTCAAGATCGATTGGTAAGCACTCTCGAATAAAATTTTTATCTGCAAATCCTCCAAAGATAAAAGTTTATCAGGTGAGACGGTCGTGATCGGAGGACAGATAATAATTCCAAACTTGATCGTACCGGAAGTAAGTTGCTGTAGTGCATTAATTCGTCTTTGAATTTGTCAGGTGGCCTCTCACCAGAGACTGCGTGGCCTACGGTCTGACTGTCATCCTACTCATCATTTCCTTACACGACGGTCACATCGACTGGTATGAAGCTTTGATCCTCGTCATCCTCTATGTCTTCTACATAATCGGTAAGCTTCCTCATATTAACACCTAAAGACTAAGAGACTAAAAGACTAAAACCTAAACCCCTTCCAGCCATGTACTACAACGACATAGTGTCGAGCGTGGTCAAGAAATGCGTGAAGAGAAGGAGACGATTCAAGGAGGTCAATCTCCAACAAGAGGCCACACCACTCTTGAAAGACAAAACGAATCCGCTTCAACAGTACGACCTCAAGCTACAGATAGACCATCGAGGATCTCAAAGCTCCATCGCGACTTCCACTTGGGAATACACTCAGACGGATGGTAAGTCCGAAAGTGGGCTCCCGGTATGTGGCCATCTTCCTCTTTTCAATTTCGTCTATTTCTAGGTGAGGCTTTACAAGCTGTACCTGATGGATTCTGGTCGAAATGCTTCTTCTTCGTCTCGTGGCCGATCTCACTCGTGTTGTTTCTCACGATACCTGACTGCAGGCGGGAAAACCAGAAGAAACTCTGGCCGGTCACATTTATTATGTGTATCACTTGGATAGCCAGCACCTCGTACCTAGTTTCATGGATGATAACAGTGATGGGTGAGTGTTGAAGGTTCTTGTACCACCTCCCCCACTCCCCGAAGATGTTTGCTGTAATAAATTCTTCCGGTTCCAGGCGAAACTCTTTCTATACCTGATTCGGTTATGGGTCTCACCTTTTTGGCTGCTGGGATGAGCGTACCGGAAGCAACTTCCAGTGTCATCGTCACTAACCAAGGTTGGTAGTCCTCACTCTGTGAGTATACCCACTCCAAGAACACGACTAAACGGACTTTTGCCGAAATTTCAGGTCACGGAGCCATGGGCATAAGCAGCTCGATCGGATCCAACACGTTCGATATCCTCCTCTGCCTCGGTCTTCCGTGGCTCATAAAATCTGCGTTCCTTCCTGCGGAACCTGGGAACCACATCGTTAAGATCAACTCACAAGGACTCGGCTACAGCGCCATGTCCCTCCTCACGACTCTTGCTCTTCTCTACGCATCGTTTGTAGCCAATAATTTCACTCTCGATCGGAAAATCGGAATCGTTTGTCTCTTGATGTACGTTTCCTTTTTAGCTTTTGCCAGTTTGATGGAACTCAACGTGTTCTTCACGGTCAACTTACCCACCTGTGGAAGCTGACCTTCGCTTAAAGAAACCCTTCCATCGTTTCTTTAAGACTGATCACTAAACTAATTTCTCTCTCTCTCTGTTGTACGCGTTATGTTGTGTCCCGAAATCAGCTTTTTTGCTTTTTGTTTTTGTTTCTTTTTTGTTTATTAAGCAGCAATAAATATTATTAATAAATGAAGTACTTAAAAATGTCTGAGAGTTATTTATTGTAGCCTCTAATGTAAACTCCGTGTAACCGGAATTGATGTACAGACTCCTTTTCGACTTGTTGCCAAATGTTCGTTGGCGCCATTGTTATTAGAAGTCACCGCCTTGTTAAAAGGAGAGGAGAAGTAGCAGACCATTCTCTATTGTCTCGATAAAGTATGCACCGTAGTAAAAGATCTCTTTCAAAAGAACTGCACACTCTTACAAAGGATTGATTTCAACATTTGGTGCGTTATTTTTGAAATGAATTTTATAAAAGATTCCCGTCAAAGGTAAGGCACACTTTTATGACGGAATCATTTCAAAAGTATTGCACACATCTATGACAGATTCATTTCAAAAGTAATGCACACTATCATGACGGAATCATTTCAAAAGTAATGACAATCAAAAGTTTGCACATTCATGACAGAATCATTTCAAAAGTATTGCACACATTCATCAAAGTATTGCACACATTCATGACAATCAATTCAAAAGTATTGCACACATTCATGACAGAATCATTTCAAAAGTATTGCACACTTTCATGACAATCATTTCAAAAGTAATGCACACATTCATGACAGAATCATTTCAAAAGTAATGCACACATCTATGGTGGATTCATTTCAAAAGTATTGCACACTTTTACGACAAATTCATTTCAAAAGTATTGCACACTTTTACGACGAATTCATTTCAAAAGTATTGGACAGTTTAACAAAGGATTCCTATCAAAAGTATTGCACACTTTGATGAAAACTTGAACCCCTGATTTAAAAAAGAAAAGATAACAGAACAGTACAAGAACCAAAATTATTAAATAAAAAAGGACGAGAAGGCGTAGGAAGGACATTTTTGCAATAAACAAAACGCAAAACCAAATAAATTTGTAAGTCCTTCTGCATCTATTTCGCATTTAAACCTAACGACATACTTTTCCACCCTAAGACAATTTTTTTTAATTAAAAAAGATGTTACTTCCACTAAATTATTCAATAAATAAATTTAAAAGTAAAAGGTACTTGAAAATGACACAAAGACCAACTTTTTCACTCAAGCCAATCTTCTTATTATTGTCTCCCTTCTACGAATATAAAGAACAACCATGGATCATTTCATTTTAAAAATAAATTGTAATCCTTTCAAAATGACCCCGGATTCTATCGTTTTCAAATTAAAAACAAAAGAAAAGATTATTAACAATACAAAACACAAGAAGAATTTTACCTTTTCCATATCGAAAGATAACATTTTTCAAACTCACATCCTGACAAAATGGCACTTTTTTAATTATTTCCTAACAAACAACAATAAAATGTAATAATTCCGTTTGTTCGTGACGAAAATTAAAAGAAATATGTTAGAAAATTTAAATTACTATATCCTGTCATTGTTCACAAGCTAATTTCTCTCCTTCTCAAACGCAAACATGATCACCTTTCTATAGATTCACGTTCAAAATGGCTGCGGTTCTGTCTCCCCCTTAAAAAACCGTTAACGAATCTCTTAACGATAGCAAAAAGCAAACCGGCGCAAAACTCATTTCCACCACGTTCATTTTTACCAATTTCCTTTTGAAAACTTAAAAATATTTTAATAACTCTCACAATTAATCACATCATCTAATAAACAAAAAAACAAATATTCAATCAAATCAAAAATAAAAACAAAAAAAGAAAACATTTCGCTCCCTCCTTTCTCCCCCTTCACAGTTTCGATATATCGATTCAACTCGCGTTAAAACGGAAATCGTTCTATCTCGCTGACAACCGACCAATCAGAGCACAGCGTCGTCATTTCGAACGCGAACACTTTTAACGGTCGACATTTTCGTTTAGAATCAAATAAAATTACATAAATTAGTGTTTTAAAATGTTTTATGGTGACTTATTGTTTTGTTTGAAGTAATTGAATCGAATATTTGATTTCCAGACTAAAGAAATAGATTAATTTCAAAGAAAATATGAAGAAATAAAATTTTTCAATTCGTTTATAACGGTAGGCAATGCCTGGAAATGATTTTGCAAGTTTGTAACCAAAAAAATATTTTTTAATTATTAATTTATACTACTTTTGTAGTGTTGTCGAAAGAAATGTTGAAACGATAAACCGAAAGCTGTGAATTTTGTTTTTAAAAAGGAAAAAGAGATACTTCAACATAAGAACTGTGTCAGGTGAGTTCTTTTCTTAATAACCTTTTCAAAACTACTTTGCGAAATTTGTCAAAGTATCATTTGCTTTATAAATTTACATTCTTTATACATCACGGTAGTGATGTGAACATGTTTAAAAAGCTGCTCGCTAATTTAAAAAAAAAATAACAAAACAAAAAAATTATTTGAATAACAAATCTCAAATCAAATTTCATTTCTGCGTCTTTTGAGGTTGTTATAATTCATTTTAGGCGCCCCTACGCAGCCAATTTCGATTTCTTTCATAAATGCGAATATCAAATTACCATTTTTAACAAATTTTTTATTTACTGTACATTTACAAAATTTATTGACTCGTTTTATCAAAATACACGCGTTCAATGGATTCCATTTTCCACTTTGTACGGAGAATAAGTACCTATTAAGAGTGTTAACGGAGTGAGAAAGAGTATGAAGGAAGAGAATGAAATGTCGGATGAGAAGGCAAAAATGATGAAAGTGGGCGTGGGAAAGGAAATATTGTCCTAAGCAATTAATTCTTCGGTCCTAGTCGTCGCGGTTCATCTATGCTGCCTTCACAAGCTTCATTAGCCCATCCGTGGACATTGATTTGGGTCGTTCGATCGGTAGACCGAGTGCTCTGTCCCATACGAGGGATGCGAGGACTCCAAGCGCTCGGCTGACACCGAAGAGAACGGTATAGTAATTCATTTCCTTCATTCCGTAATACTGAAGCAACACGCCTGAGTGAGCGTCTACGTTCGGCCAGGGATTTTTCACTTTACCGGTTTCCATAAGTACGGGAGGCACAACTTTGTATATCGTCGAGACCAACTGCAAAAGCCAACAACAAAACGTCACAACTTTGTCTTAGGTCTCCTTCACCTTGACTCGTTCTCACATTTTAACCACAGACTCACCTTGAACATAGGATCGTCGGGTAGATGTTTTAATGCGAATTCTCTCTGACACGTGTACCTAGGATCCGTTTTCCTGAGTACAGCGTGACCGTAGCCGGGAACGACTTGACCGGATTTAAGAGTTTTCCAAATGAACTCCTTTAAGCTATCTTCTGTGTATGTATCTCCTAACTGTTCTCTGACTTTGGTTAAAAATATCAGTACCTAAAACAGAATAAAAAAAACTTTAGTAACCATCGTCTCTTGACACAGACTCTTCAAAAGAAAAATCCAAACTCACTTCTTGATTAGCTAAACCGTGAAGGGGTCCTGCTAGACCAGCCATTCCAGCCGCAAAAGACAAGTACGGATCGGATAATGCTGAACCTACTAGATGTGTTGCATGGGCACTTACATTTCCACCTTCGTGGTCGCTGTAATACCAAAAATTTTTATTACAAAATTGATGAAAGTCTTTCGAGTTTTGAACATTTTTGTTTAAGATCCTACCTGTGAATGGTCAGGTACAGCCTCATTAACTCGACAAATTGTTCATCGGTGTACCCTAACATAGAGGTGAAATTGGCAGACCAGTCTTTGCTAGGGTCAATAGCACCCACTCCTTTTCCATCTCTGTAAGTGTTACGGTATATCGTTGCTGCTACAACCGGAAGCTTTGCGATGAGATCCATGGCGTCCTCGTAAACATACTGAAAATCGGAGGGAAATTAATTTTTAGGGGAATTTCAAAACTCTGTCATATCGACATTCCAACAATGCTCACCTCCCAGTATTTGGATTTGTGAACTCCTTGAGAATAAGCTTTAGCAAACTTTGACTCAGAGTTGAGGGCGATCACGGCGCAGCACAATTGACTCATTGGATGAAGGTTGTGCGGGAAGTTGTTGAGCATGTTCACCACGTGAGACGGCAAACCAGCTCGATTCGCCCATTCTTTGGACAATGCGTTCGCCTAAAAAAAGAAACAATCCGTTTGCTATTCAATACTTTCAAGACTAAAATACCGATTTATCAAAGATTGAAGATAACCTCCTGGTCAGCAGAACTCGAGCGAACTGGTTTTCAATGTACGCAAATCACGTACGACATTGTGGACCATAATCCCCACGAACGCATTCCCATCACTCTCGAAAACCTCAAGGAAGGGTCCGAACACTCACCTGGGTTTCCGTCGGGATTTCACCAGTGATCAAAAGCCAGAAGAGACCTTCTGGCAACGGCTCATTACCACCGGGAGCCTTTGGAAGAACCTTTTGACATTCGGGTATAGACAATCCTCTGAAACGAATACCTTCTTCGGGATCGAGGACTGATGTTTCACAAACGAGACCTTTAATCCCTCTCATTCCTCCGTACATCTGAAACAGAAATTCGGGAAACTTCAAACAAGTCCAAACACAACCGAAAAGTCCCATTCGGGGGTCAGAAGGCTCTCGCAACCATAATCAAAATTATAAATAAAAAAAAATCTTGTCGGAAGAGTTCAAGATTAAGCCGCGAATTAGGTCACGAGTAACAAGGTCAAGGGTCTCCCATTTTTATCTGAGTTCAATACTCTTCACCTCATTACGAGCTCTTTCCCGGAGCAAAAATTTTGCTTCGCTCGGCGATTACGTCGTCTCAGACTTTTTTGACATGGGAAACACCAACCGTTTTTAGCTTTTTATCTCCGTGGGATAAATGACCACGACTACGACACTGATACTCACCATGTCAACGGTAACTTCACCGACTGGCTTCGATCCATGGGATTTTCGGAAATTTTTAACTCTTTCCTGCTCGACGGGGATTTTCTTCGCGAGGACTTCTTTAAGATTTGCACTTGCATCCGTTCTGGTACGCAATAAAACTGACACGGCTGGTAGAACCTGAAAACAAACAGAGAAACAAACATCACTTAAACAAGTAGTCTAGTAGAAGACTTCGGGTCAAACAACCACCTGCGAGAATCCGAATTCTCGTCCTTGAAAACCGCAAATTATTCAAGTCAATGAATAGAACATTTTGTCGAGTTAGGTAACAATCCCACTACGTCAGATAAACTTTCGTAGATAAAACAATTCGAATTCGGGATCCTGTTGTGAAGGACCTTTTGGACGTAACCACCATTTTCTCAACAAATCAGAGAAAATTTTCGCTTATTTATCAGAAAACTTAATTTCAAGGGTGGAGATTAGATAAAACACGATAAAGACCTTAACGACGGTAACGGAAATCAGGTAGACATGTTTGGAAGCTCGTGTGCTGATAAGCCAAACTGATTTGTCACGATTAAACAAATAAGAACGATCTCGACGAAGTGAGAGTGAGAGAGGGAAACAATATGAGCGGCTTAATCCATAAAATCACAACCAGGATGTGTTTGTTCGAACGTGCCAGCATAACTTCTAAGCCATCGATCGATTAAAACTTAACACAGCACTACATATTGACTACAATCAGATGATCTGGAGTATATTCTGTCGGTTATACTCGTTTAGTTATTAAATATAAAACAATGTCATCACAAAGACATGACTTCTAACTTTAAATGTAATAATTACATCATAGAATTTCCCAATTTTTTTATAAATGTAATGACATGTCTTCTTACATTTCATATGGGTTCAATATTTATTAAATCAGATTTGATGAGCGTTCGTTACCTATAAATTCCTCCTAAAAGTGTGCAATACTTATGGAATAAAGACATCGAAGACGAGTGATATTTATGAGATAAATGTTAACAACGGGTGTGCAATATTTATGAAAAATACGCCCAACGAGTGTGCAATGGAACAAATATATCCAACGAGTGTGTAATACTTAAGGAATAAATACCCCTTACTGGTGTGCAATATTTATGGAATAAATACATCCAACGGTTGTGCAATATTTATGGAATAAATACCCCAGTGTGCAATATTTATGAAATAAATACACCCAACGAGTGTGCATTACTTATGGAACAAATATATCCAACGAATGTGCATTACTTATGGAATAAATGCATCCATCAAGTGTGCAATATTTATGAAATAAATACATCCAACGGTTGTGCAATATTTATGGAATAAATACTCCATACTGGCGTGCAATATTTATGGAATAAATACTCAATGTGCAATATTTATGGAATAAATACACCCAACGGATGTGCAATACTTTTGGAACAAATACTCCATGTGCAATATTTATGGAATAAATACCCCCTACGGTTGTGCAATATTTATGGATAAACACGTCCAATGAGTGTGCAATACTTATGAAACAAATTATTTCCCAAAAGGTCATAAAACCACATCAAAAACCAACAAAAGAAATCTTCAAACGTCACTAAAAGCCATCACGAACATAATTATCCATGAGGAGATGATAATTAATTTAATAATAACACTAAAATAGCATTAAACATAATTATCCAGTCTCCAGAGACTACAGTAACAGACAAACAACAATCCAAAAAATTAATTAAAAATGGATAATAATGAAGAGGGAAGGAGGACGATGGGATGTCAATTACAATCAAAAGAAGACAAAAGGACCGACAAACTGTACGAAAACAGAAGGAGAACTCGGATTGTCACAAGACCAAGACAAAAATTTCAAAAAGGACAATAAAACTAGTCAAACGCGTCGGGTCGGGAAATGATGGCCGCCAAACAACAAAACTCCGGTCCTCCGATTAAAAATATTCGACCTTGGAAGGACGAAACTCACTTATCGTCACGAAAGACACATTCGTCTTCACGCAAGTTGAGGAAAACCGGGAACGAACACCAAAAAATTAATAATACTATAAACGACAGCAAAATTTCCGTCCCCCCCCCAGCATCCCAAAAAACGGTTCCTCTCCTTCACTTTGGCATGAACCTTGAACGGATATACCCGAACTATATTAGACACCAAAAGGTTTTGGAAATCTTGCCAACAGCAAATCGAAATAGGCCTACGTTTTGATTGTTGATAGCGGGGAGGAGCAAAGGGTGAAAACATGAAAAACAAAATCAAAAACGAAAAAGCTCAAAAGCTCTGTTTACATCCGAACGAGCAGTCTAAGATTTTCACAACAAATAGGAATCTGTGTCAAAAGTTGAACACGTTCACTTCTTCTGGCAAATGAAATCTTTTTGCTTACGTCATTCCCGTTTTTCCACTATATACACTTAAAAATAGGTTTTTCGATTTGAAAGCGGTAGGCGTGTTACCCGAGTTTTCATTTTCTCTTTTTCACTTTTTTATAAATAAATCCAAACGTTCTTCAAGGTCGAAGTCCCTTTTGATTCCTTCCTCTCTTCCTTTAACAAATCCTCCGCCTCTTATTTACTTATTAATCACGTTTTTGGAATAACACAACAAGTTACGCTCATCGAGTCCCGTTACGACAATAGACTTGTCCACCTCCTGCAGTCGACGCCATATTGAGAACGAAAAACACCGCTAACGGGACTCGAATGTTTTACTTATTTAAATAAACGGATTCCGGAACGTTCGAATGCCGACGACAAGTACTCTGACCAAGTTTGTCGATTTTCGGATCGTGAATTTTACAAAACAGCAGCGGACGACTCAAAGCAGTTGTGGTTGTTAAATTTCACCATAAAATTCACCTTACTGGACAGGACAGTTCGGAGGTAGTTGGGTACTAAACCCAGAAATCGAGTCACGTGACTGTAGATTAATAGAAACGGAACAGTTGTAAGGATTTCCGGCAACAGGTCATGTGGGTCAGAGAGCTACAGGTAAAGCAGCTGAAACCACGAAATTTCCAAATTTATACGTGTCACGTGACTAGAATACATTAAGAATAAAGCAGATATCTACATCTTTCCTGTCAGACAGTATCTCTCAAGGACTTGCCATGTTCCAACCATGGGACCCAGATATATGGAACATGATAAATCACGTGACTACAGCGGAAACAATCAGTTGGAGTCTGAAATGTACAAATTCGACGTAAATGTGTCGTTTCAATTATAATTCCAACAGAGGAGTTGGGTGGGTAGTTGAGAATCGCAAAATTTTCTGCAAATTAGTCACTTAAGCACACAACACATTCCACGAAAGCGGATGTAAGAACCAGGCCAGCAGTTGGATAAAAGTGCAACAGGAACGGGGTCAAGAAATTCAAACAAAGCGGAAGTGACAATACCACCAACTCAAAAAGCTTTGGGACTGACTGATCAAAGAAGACAGGCAACAGAAAAATTCTGTCAAAGGAATTTTCCTTCATGGCAAATATAACTAACCACTGCTGTCGATCCAAAACAGAAACTCATCGATACCTTCAGACAAATAATAAAATTGGCACATAATCGCAGCTTCAATAACCCAAAAATTTTTCTTTTCTTTCAAATAGCTGTAGGATGCACAGAAATAAACAAGATCTGTTTAGAGGTCACCTACGACAGCGGCGCCCAATTCAAAATAAATAAAAAAAACAACAAGAAAACCAGATGTAGGACATTTATCAGATAAATCAGGCCTTCACAATGTTTTCAAAATCCCAAAAACCAAACCACACCGCCCTTCTCCTCCAAACCTCAATTTGCTGTCGGAAATTTCCTTTCCTGATTTAAACCTAATTCAAAGACATTTCCTTTATCTAGTATCAAGAAGGATCTGAAAGGGATCTTATCTATGTATAAAAATTATTAATCTAATCTCTTTCAAAAACGAAAAAGAATGCAACAGCAACCTTCTGCAAGGTCGCTGTTTTACACAATTTGCATACAAAGATATTTTCGAGTGTCAGGACCGACGACAGCAATACCGGGAATCCCTTTCTCCCATTATCAAGACTCGGAAACAATTTTTTGAGATAGCAACAGCCAAGAAAGTCTGAGATAATTTTTTTTTTGAAACTAATTTCTTTCTTTCAAAGCTTATCAAAACTTCTCTGTATTTCGGCGTTCGCTCCGAACGTCGAACGCCCACGCCGATTCCGCTAAATGTACAAAAACGATTTTCTTTCAACAGTAACAGAAGTTTTAAGTTGTTTTATGAAACTTCAAGGTCGGCGCCTCATGTCGAAGATTTATGAAGAGTGGTGGTGGTGGTAGGGGGGCTAAAAGCGACATTTCCCACCGACTGATTAGCTGAGAGACTTCACAACCTGAACCTTGAAACGTGAACATATGATCGGGGAACGAGGAACCTTGAAATTGTCTTTCCGAATTGTTTTGTTAACTCATTTGAAACGTTCCTGGGGGACTGGGGAATGATTGATCGGTTTTGAATAATCTAATCCTCCTCAGTCAGGATGGGTTAAATCCCTTAATCCGTGAGATTATCCCCTGATTTGAGCAGGTGACAGGTGGCAGTGTGGTAATCCGGTTAGTAAACCCGAATTGTGAGCGAGACACGTGGACACTTTTGAGAAAGCAACCTGGATGACCGTCCTTCCTCAACTTGGCCCAACCAAATGTCAAGGTAACATTACTCGATCAACTGAAGGTGTTTCAATTCTTTGGAAATCTCCACCTAATAACCCAACCTGTTGACTCAGTTCAAACCTTAACCCACCTCAAAGCACCAATACCAACATTACAACAAAAAAGTAATTGATAAGCCTGTAAAGTAATTATATCACACTTCGGCTAAATTCTTTACATAGAATAAGGTCAAATTATTATCACATCAGCTGATTGTAAATCTTGTCAACCAAACCAGCCTATGCTTATCTTATAAAAGAGTCAAAATTGATATTCTAACAGGTCATCACTTCTCACTTTTTCCTTTTTTACAAATTTTATTTTCACTCAATGAAAACTCCAAACAGCAAAATGAATTGCTAACAAACAAGGAAGTGTTTTAACAAGAAATAATAAATAAATAAAAAAAATTTGGGTTAAGGTTGTCATCAATTTAAAAACCATTTCAAAACCAATTGAAAATAACATCACCGACAATATGCTTCAATTATAATGAAAAATCCGTAACAAATGGGGCCCTTGAAAATCAAAAACATGGTAGTCGATTATGAAAAAAAAATTTTTTTTTAATAAACGAAAGCAGTTAATAAATTAAATTTTCTCTTTTTCTCTTTACAAAATTGTTTATCTTATTTCTCAACAACACAATGTTGTGACCCTTATGAAAACCTTGATACAGACACGAGTTTTAGAGGTGACCAACCATTTGAATTTTTCCCAATTTTCATTCATTTCCAATGAGACAACGCCTAAGCATGCTTTCATACAATCAGATAAAACAAGTAGGAAATGACTTGGCTGTGGAAATTAAAAAAAAAATTTTTCAAAAGGGCACATTTCAATCAAAATTTTCACAAGGTCAACAAAAGGGCACTCTTCAGCAATAAAATTCTCTCTTCATTTCTCCAAAGCTTCTTCCACCAAAAACGCCCACAACCTAAAAGAAAACTAAGCACAAGTGATTTTAATAATTTCAACCTCCCATGATAATTAAATGTTTAATTAAAACCGCGCTCTTTGAGGACACAGTATCAATGATACAACTTCATTCAAGGTTTCTTCATTTTTTCTCTCTCTTCTTTTTATCTTTACAAATAAATACATAAAACTAGAGAAAACCTTTTTTGCAAGCCCACAAAACACCCAAAAAGTTAGTTTGTAGATAATTTTTTGGGGGGGTTTGTGAAGAAAATGAAAAAGCCGAATAATTACAATCAATCACCTTAAAATACCTGTACGCGTTTTATGTTTAGCTTACGTAAGGACTATAAAAAATAACCTAAAAGAAATTGGCCATTTTGAAGCACATTCACGAGACCATTTACCGATGGGGATTAATTCTGGTCGTCGCGTTGCGGAAACGTGAGGATTTGGATTTTAAATAAAAAAAACAAAAAACATTTCACCAAAATCTCATTACCTGTTGGGTTTCTAATAATTTAGTTGCGGAAATACGAAATAGTGCCATTTTCACGTAAAACAACAACACTCACTACCGAGAACACCCTAAACACACACGAAAGCGATCGGTGAACGCCGAAAGTCGAGTAGCGTTCTGTAACAAAATTTTTAGCAACGTAATCGTTTCGAGTGCTACGTCATTGTTATCGATAGCGAATATTTCTTATCAAAGCAAATAGCGTTCGCGTCAGGTTATTCCTTTCCCGAAATTTATTTCGTTAACTGATTCTTATCGAGACTAACTTTGTGAGAAACATTGTCGGGAAATAACTTTGCCACCATTAACGGATGTATTAGCTCCGATTAGAAAAATTTTCATTCTGGAACACAGTTTTTGCTCCTGTCAAAAGTACCCCGGTGAACGGTTTATTTTATGGAACTTTTCGTTTTTTTAATTTCCAATTTTCTTCCTTCATATTTATTTTTACAAATTTTTCTCCTCCAGCAGGATTTGTAAATATTATTTTTGTATTTTATGCTTGAATAATTTTATTATTTTAATAACCAAATTCGAAATTTTAAAAGTTTTTATTTAATTTCTCGAACATTGGTAAACACGAGCAGAGAGTTCGAACATGCCTACAAACCCTAAGAAGACTGGTTTTTTCATAAAATTAATATAAATAAAAAATCAGTAACTAAACGATCACGTTCCTGAGGCCACACTTAGGATAAGTTCTGAAAATCGATGAACTGCGTCTAGACGTCATTTTTAACTTTCACAACAATTAGACTTTGATGTCTTGTTATTATACTTGCTGTTCGTTCGTTGTGAATTTGATTAGATTTAAATGGTGGTAATAAACTCCCTACCGACTAATTTAAACACTTTAATACGAGAATTGGTGCACGTCAGAATTCTTTTTTAACTTCTTTTTGGGAAAATTGATCGTGGCAGTTGATACGAAAATGGAAAAAGGGTCCTGTAACACTTTCGTCGTGTTACCACCTCTCACTCGGAAGGGTTCTGTCATTTTTGGTAAAAATTCAGATCGACCTGCAGGAGAGGTTCAGGAACTGATTTATGAGTCACCAAAACAATGCAAGGCTGGCGAGCCTTTGAAGGTAATCTTTCCTTCTTAAAGTCTTTATGTTTACTTTGGGGAAGGTGTAATAATTATTCAAGTTTACTGTAGTAATTACTGGAGAGTGTGAACAGTAGTTGACGTTAACAAATACTTTGTGGATAAACTTTCGTCATTCTTTTAATTGTCATTGACCCAGAATTTGTTTTGTTTTAAGCTTTTAGCTTTGCTAAGCACATTTATGTGGGGAGTGGATAATGAGTGTTGGGTTTCAATTAATCAGTTCAAAGCTTTTTAAGTAAACTCCCTTTTAAATACTTTCAGTGCACTTATATTGAAGTAAAACAAGTAGATCAAACTTACGGTGTGATATTAAGCAAACCAGCCTGGATGTGGGGATGTGAAATGGGTGCCAACGATCAAGGAGTTGTAATTGGGAATGAAGCTGTTTGGACCAAAGTAGAGGATGAACAACAAAAAAGTTTATTAGGAATGGATTTAGTGAGGTACCTAAAAAATAAAAGCAAAAATACTTACAGTGGTTATATTTTAATAATTTAGAAGGAGATAAAGATATTTATTTCATTTATTGTTCAGGTTAGCACTGGAAAGGAGTAGAACAGCAGAAGAAAGTGTTGACGTGATTAGCCAATTGCTCACTGAATATGGCCAAGGTGGACCCTGTTCAGACACCATGCCCGACTTCACTTATCACAATTCGTTTTTAATTGCTGATCCAAATGAAGCTTGGGTTTTAGAAACTGCTGGAAGGCACTGGGTGGCTCAAAAAATTAAGTCTGGATATAGAAACATATCCAATAGCCTTAGCATAGAAACTCAGTTTGATAAATCATCACCTGAACTGATTAGTTTCGCTAAAGAAAAGGGGTTTTGGAATGGAGAGGTAGGATTCTTGAATCTCTGTGAGCTCGAATTTTCTGTGTGGTGTTTATGCTACATCTTAATCGATTTCAGGGAGATTTCAACTTTGCAGCTGCCTTCAGTGCTGGAAGTGATGGCAACAGTTGTAAACCGACTCAGAAATACCTTGCTGGTCAAGAGCTTTTGAAAAAATATACTGAAAGTAGTGATTTTAGCATAAAAGACATGTTCGCTATATTGAGAGATAAGGAAAGTGGAATTTGCAGTGGGTTGGATTCTGCTTTCCCGACAACTGCAAGCCAGGTAAATCGCTGAAGAGTGAATCCTGTTTATGTTACTCTCCAACCAAACTTAAAGTTTTAGTCATTCGACTGATGTTAAGGAATAAAATGAAACACAGAGAGAGATGCTAATCACAATCTAATCCTTGTTAAGTCTCTCAATTCCCTTCATCCCAGTTAATAGATCAACGAAAAAGAAAAATGATAAATGTGCAAACCAGTTTGAAAAGCCTCTTGCTACCAGAATGAATTTATTTTAGTTTAAATGTTTATCAGAGCATGAAAAGGAATTTTTAAAAAGTTTTCTATTATCATTAACCCATACATAAAAATAAATAAACGATTAATTGGGGTTGAGTAATTAAAAGAAAAATTTTTTTTCTTAATTAATTTCAGGTCTCAGTGCTTTTGAAAGACAAACCGTGTTGTCATTGGTTCACGGCAACTCCTGATCCAGCGATTTCCGTTTTCAAACCTTTTATATTCACTCCGGATGTGAAAATATCGTCACATACGAAAAGCCCGGTGAGTATAGGTTCTGGAAGAGGTGGTGGAACTAAATCCTGGAAAAGTGTGTGGGGCCTCGTCTCGAATTCCTTGGCTTTTTAATATTTTTCTGTTAGATCGGTGAAATGGTTCGTTACGTGATATTTGCACGGAATTACGTTTCGCTCGACTGAAATTGTGAGTTAATAGTAATAATAATCAATCGTGACGTCGATCTAGGTCAAAATGGCTCCGTTATTGGTATTAGAGAGAAAGGAGCGACTGCGTAAAGTTTTGTGAAGGAAATTTGTTCTTAAACATCAGTTTCGTAAGGGATTATAAAGACTCCACCGCCTTCTTGAATTGGTTTAGAGTCTACTTTCGGGTGGTGTAGTAGTTAAAGCGTCCGACTATAGTTCGAATTCTCGTCCCTCATACCCACGGGTGACACAACTCAAATAAAAAAAATTTTTCAGATGGAATCGGAACAGGAGACCGTCGTCACGTGTTGTATAACCTCCACGCGGCGGCCACTTCGAACGAGGACAACAAAGTGACATCCATCCTTCAGGAAATGGAACAGAACTGTCTCGCCGAAGTGGAGAAGTTCATAGACGACTATCAGGAAGGTCAATCGTTGAGCGAAGTCGACGAACTTCTCAAAGATGTCGTCGAAACGGAAGTCAAATTCTACAAGTAGACCATTCGGAATCGGTAATCAATTCCTCCATGACAAAGGCACCTTTAAGACTTAAATTCTGGAAGGCGGTGACATGATTTGGAAAACATTTAAAGATGCCTTTATCATAATATAAACTCCACTTTGACTTTATTTTAAATATTAATTGCTGAGGAAAATTTTTTCTTAATCACTTTGCTTAAAATGAATTCCTGTGGAGCTCTGACTGCGATATTATTATTGATACTATGATATTATAGTTACTCGTAAGCATTTTTTGTACCACAGTATAAAGTAGTTTTTAGAGGGGGATAAGCTTAGATAAAGAGAAATATTATCTATCATTTCGTTTTATAAAATTTTTATATTAGATAATCATAATATGAATTTAAAATTTTGAGAATCGACGGTTATAGTATATAATATATCAAAAGATTCGGAAGGTTATATAAAGGAGGTGATTTATATATATAAAATATAAATGCTTAGGGCTGTGAGGAGTTTCTTTTGGCAATTTTTTTAAATGAAAATATATAGTATAAATATAATATAGTGAGAGTTTGGTTTTGTGGTGATCGGACCAAATTCTGCTGGTGATTGTAACCATACTGAAGTGAGTCATTTTGACTCTTACAAACGAAACTGAAGTTTGAGTAGGTTTTGTAGGCGATGAAGAAGTTGTCGTATAAAATGATCACTTCGCGAAAGTGTGCAATACTTTTGAAATGAATTTTTTTCTATAAGTCAATTGATTTTAGACGTTTTTACTGAAGTCGGTTTCATTCGACAGACTTAGTTTTGTTAGAAAACGAAAAGAGTTCATTTCGAAACGGGTTCTGAGTGTGCAGTATTTATGAAATGGAGTCACCGTATAAGCGTGCACTGTTTAGGGAAGTGATTCATAACTGCTTTGTGCTCTGGAATGAAAGTGGGCGCTGTTATTGGAAGATAAGTGGATGGGCTATGAGAACATGCTGATGATTTCGATGTTTTAAAATTCGTCTTTGTAGTTTTGTTTGGTTGGCAATAATATCGGATGAGCAGAGGTTAAATATTATCTATATATCGACTGATTAAATATAATAATCGCGTCATCATGACCAATCATCACTCATTCTATAACCGTCGATTTACTCACAGATTCTCTTTATAGGCTTAATGTCTTTTAAAAGACGATAAAGGTCGAGTCCGGTATTGACACTAGACATACGCGTGTTTATCTATTTTGAGTCAGTTTGACTCATCAAACTAAGCTAGGTTTTAAACAAACCAGAAAATATTTGGGGTCGTGGAAGTCAATTCTTTATTTGTATGTGCACTATAAATAAAATGGGTTGTTGATGGTGTGCATTAATTATGAAATAAGGAGGGAAATGGTCCTTCATTCGAATGTTCACTATATGCAAAATGGGTTACTGATAGAATGTATGTGATAATATCACTCGACTCCTCAATTACAATTGTAGTTTGTAACATCTTTATGCAAACACACTGTGTGTGTTATGTGTATAGGAAATGGTCTTTCGTTTGAGGGTAACTGTATACAAAATGTGTTCTTGATGGTGTGCATTAATTATGAAATAAGAAGGGGGAAATAGTTTTTCATTCGAATGTTCACTTTACATAAAATGGATTGTTGGTAGCGTGCATTAATTATGAAATAAGATGGAGGGGAATGACCTTCATTTGAATGTTCACAACATACAAAATATGTTATTGATGGTGTGCATTAATTATGAAATAAGAAGGAGGGGAATGGTCCTTCATTCGAATGTTCACTATATGCAAAATGGGTTCCTGATAGAATGTTTATATTAATAGCACTCTACTCTTCGATCACAATTGTAGTTTGTAACATCTTTATACTAACACACTCTGTGTTGTGTATAAGGAAATGGTCCTTCATTTGAATGTACATACATGTGTTATTGTAGTTATTAATGGTCCTTCATTCAAATGTTCAATGTGTTAATGTATGTGATAATAGTACTCGACTCCTCAATTACAATTGTAGTTTTAACATCTTTATGCAAACACACTGCATGTGTTATGTGTATAGGAAATGGTCCTTCATTCGAATGTTCACTACATACAGAATGTGTTATTGATGGTGTGCATTAATTATGAAATCAGAAGGGAAATGGGTTTTCATTCGAATGTGAGTTATTCATAGAATGTATGAGTTAACAGCATCCTACTCTTCGATCACAATTTTAGTTTGTAACATCTTTATACTAAAACACTGTGTGTTGTGTATAGAGAAATGGTCCTTCATTCGGATATTCACTATTTACCAAATGGGTTATGGATAAAATGTATATGTTAGTCACACTCTACTCCTCGATTAGTTTGTAACATGTTGATACAAGCACACTACAAACTAAACACAAATCACACCAACCAAATCCAAGTCTAGTGTCAGACCGGCCGGCCTTTCATTTAAAGACTTAATTGGTATTACTAAGAACACAATGATTTTACACGCTTGCAATATTTTATTAACTATAGTTATTAATTATTATCATTATTATTTTATTTTATTTAAAATTTTAATTTTAATTTTCGACTGAATAAATGTGGACTGTAGCAGCAAAATAAATAAATAATTTGAAAAAAAAAATTATTTTCCTTTGTTGCATTATTAAATTAAGAGATCTAAGTAAACACGTTTCGTGCTCTACTTTCAGTATACTTTTATACTATTGTGATATTCTCGTTTGGATTTCTTTTATTATTATTATGAAACTTTTTTTGAAATTTTTGTTTTAGTATATATTTATTTTTATTTTGGTAAAGTAGATAATGGAAGCTTTTAAAAGGTTTTATCTATGAGCATTCCATATTATTATTATTATTAATTTATGTATATCAAAGTGAATTGTGTTTTGTGTTCCTTTATTTAATTTGTAGAAATTTATTCATTTTTAAATAAATATTATTTGGATTTATTTATTTATTGTCTTTTCCCTTCTTTCTTGCAATTATTGGAACCTAATCTTGTGCTGAAGTAGGCTTCCACGGGAGTCGAACTTAAAATCCGTTGAAAACTGGGTTTTTACACCGCCTTATATTGTAACTAGAAACCAACGTTTCGTCCACTTCGGAAGCTGTGGACATCATCGGGGGGCCCTGAGTATGAAGTTGGAGTTAGCTGCCTGAATCTAGTTACAATATAAGGCGGTGTAAAAACCAGTTTTCAACGGATTTTCTTTAATCTTGTATACCTTTTGTTGTTGTTAATTGGTTTGAAGGATCATATTAGGAAATTGAAAGATGGCGAAAATTTTTGGTTTTTGGGTATTAGGTCGAATCATAAATAATTTCCGTTTTTAGGTGTTTTTGTAACATATTTTTAAGATTTTTTGTTTCATAAATTATGAATATTCGTGAAAAGGCTTTAATCGGTAAGTAATGCTCAATTGAAGGAAAGCTCCATTTCAAAAGTAATGCACAATTGAAGGAGAGTTTCATTTCAAAAATAATGCACAATTGAAGGAGAGTTTCATTTCAAAAATAATGCACAATCGAAGGAGAGTTTCATTTCAAAAATAATGCACAAGGAAGTTTCAAAAATGCACAACTGAAGGAGAGTTTCATTTCATTTCATTTCAAAATAATGCACAATGAAAGGAGAGTTTCATTTCAAAAATAATGCACAATCGAAAGAGAGTTTCATTTCAAAAATAATGCACAACTGAAGGAGAGTTTCATTTCAAAAATAATGCACAATTAAAGGAAAGCTCCATTTCAAAAATAATGCACAACTGAAAGAGAGTTCCATTTCAAAAATAATGCACAATATAACAGTTCTCAACTGATGTCAGGGATTGCTCTTCTTATTTATTTAACTCTATAATTTTTCTCCTAAAATTGAATTTGAAAAGATATTATTAATTTAGAAAAATAACTTTGAAACAAACGACACCTTAAATTTTGATACAAATTAGTGTGCAATATTTATGAAATAAATTCTACAAAATCTTTTGATTTATTTCCGGCATGAATTCTTTATTGACTGTGCCTCTTTTTTGAAATGAAGGTGTCTTTTACCTATTTCAGGTTCATCGGAAGTTATTTACGATAAAATCCAAATTCTAATGAAATTTCTAAGACCAAAAACATTTCTCAGACAGAAAATATTTTCTTTTATAATCTTAACATCGAGATGACTTCCATATTTGATGGGTTATAGGAAGCTGAAGGACCTTTTTAAATTTTTTTTCTTTCAGGTACAAATACACTCTGTTTAGAAGCTTTTTTTGTGATACTTTAATTATCGTGATTTGTTTAAATTCAACAATTAAACTTTGTTTCGTGTCTACACCTGAAAAGTTTAAACACATCAATGGCCGATTATAAAACAAAAAGTCAAATATTTGACATTATTTGATGGATATGTGATGAAATTTGAGTTTTGATTTGTGATATGATTTAAAAAGGTCATTTTTACTCACTTTTGGAAATAAATTAAGTCAACGAAGGTTTTTTTGAGTAAAAAAAATTCAAATCCTGTCAATGTGACCGTTACAAAGACAAGATTCGAATGGATTTTTAAAATTGAAACCAATTTCATTCGATTAACACTGATTATTTCATATAAATAAAATTAGGATAGTTTATATGAAGAAGAAAAGTTTAAGAGTAGGAATATTGAGAGAGAAATTGTTCATCGAGAAGCTGAGAAGTCAAAAATTTAAAGAGAATACGATGACCGGGAGGCCATGAACTATCGCAAAGTTCGTTTCTAAAAATTTCAATATGGAGTATTTGGCGTTTGTCGTGAATGGAAAAATCGATGATTTGTTTTATTGAAATACTCACCGCGTTAATTTTATTCCGAGAGCCGTCTATCATAAAAATGTGACGGATTTCAAAATCGTAACAAATGTACGAGTGATAAAAATGTCTAAAGCATCGCCTGTTGTTAACGGTGAAAACAATTGTGGCGGCGGGGATTTCGGGAACGCGAATGTCAACATGGTTGCCATAATGGATTCACGTTCTAACAAAAACCAGGATTTCCCCTCAAATCAAGATAAATGCGCTAAGATGTATTCGTGCGATTTCGACCACATGTATGCCAGTGTTAATGATGTCTCGTGCACGACAAATCAAGTTAAAGATAAAGAGACAAAGCATTTAAAAGAGCTTCTGTTGTTGCATTTGGATTTGATTCAACAACAGTCGGAGCAAATTGTCACTAAGGATAAACAAATAGCGGCATTGAAACAAGATTACGAAACGGTAGTCATTTTATTTATAATCGTTTCTTTTATTTGGCGTTAATTTCGTCTCCTGAAACAACCTCGACTGGGATTTATTTCCTATTTTTCGAGTCTTACCAAACTTTTGTTGTTGTCCAATTGGAGATTTAATATGGTCGCTTGTAAACATCGTTACTACTTTCGTTGTTTTTCAAATTATTTTCGCTGAGAAATGCGTCCTAAGTCTTTTTTTAATATCTATTTTTAATTATAATTTAATGATGGCTGTGTTTTGATGAAAGTTTGAATCGATTTGGCCACTTTTGAGTTGTAAACAAAGTTTTATTTAATCTGAAATCATTACATAATTATCTATTAATTTTCGACCCAAATAATTTTAAATTAATTTGAACTCCCAATATAATGTTTGAAAATCCTTTTTTTCCAGTTAAAAATGAGGTTTGAAAGGATGGAAAGAAGAGTCACACTCAAAAAACACAACAAACATAGTGGAACTGAACAGTCTGAGAGCGGTGTGCCTCAAGTATCATCAGACAATGCACCCATAGTACAAAATGAGGGAGACGAAAAATCTCCATTGACTGCTGGAAGTAAAGAAGAAGGTGAAACTGTGAAAGATTCAAGTGAAGTTTTGAACATTCGTAGGAGAATGTGTAAGCGGAACAGTCAGGAAAGTGAGTCAGGAAAAAAGAGAAGAGTTAGCACAGGGTCTGGGACGTTAAAGTCTTTGACAGGTTTTGGTAAAAAGAAAAGAACAACAAGTTTAAGTTCGGATAAGACAAAACAGTGCTCTGGTTCAATGTCTGATATTGGGTACAGTGAAACTGATAAAAAAGTCAAGGAAAGATTAAAATTGAAGACTGATTCTGCTTACTACACAATAATTGGAGAGTGTGATAGTTGCTGGTCAACAAGAGAAGCAGAGAATGTCAAGAGAGATGATCAGGTCCAGGTTCCAACTTGGAGGGAAAAGCCCATCGCTCCTTGTTATGTGATGGAGGGAACGGAGAATTTGGGGGATGATGTTTTTAGTAAACGACATCAAAGGCTTGAAATAGATGAAAGAAGAAGGAAGAGGTATTGATGACTAAATATATTATTTATTTTCTTAAATCATCATTATGGTTCTCATTAATACAAAATTCAATTTTTCCAGGTGGGATATACAAAGAATTCGAGAGCAAAATCATGTGGACAAGTTAAAACAAAACTAAACAAACATCAGAATGCTCAGTCGTCTGAACACCCTCTTTCCTCATTTTTCCCATCGATTGATGATCTTGAGGAAATTTCAATCGAAGATGGACTTCCAGTTTTAGCTTTCGGTTTGGAGATACCTCTTTTCGAAAACAGGTATGAATGGGTTATTCAAGTTTTAATATCACTGGCTGTAAAACTCAAATCTCTACCATAACCCAAATCCACCTATAAATGGGTTACAACTATTTGCACTTATTCGAAACTTGTGATACTTAAAATGATTTGTTTAAAGGTCTAATGTTCAATTATTTTCTTTATTACAGTGAGTTCAGTTTACCGTGGAGCATTCACCTGCAAGAAAAACAGAAACCATCATCCGGTAGCTAGGGCTGGTTGTCATGGGCTCACCATTTGCCCTGCAGTGTGAAAGTGTGATAAATCAGACTGACTTGTATTTTAATTCTGGGTTGGCTCAGGTCGTGTTATGGAAAGAGAAGATGATTCTGGATGTTGTTTTCAGTTAAATGTTTTATATCAGGTTATAAGTAACACTAGTCTCGGTGAGGTTTACATAATACAATGACCATGGTTGTGCTGAGTTCACAATCCTCCCGAATGGAGGTGAAAGTGTTGAGGATTGACTGAATCATGTAGAAATTGTTTTTTGGTTTCTCCCAAAACCGTACAGTAGATTTTGCTCTGTCACTAAGGCATAACGATCATTTTCGGTGTCATTTTGTAGGAGAATCCCAGTTTCTGAGAAACTGTTCACTGTTCGGAGGATCGTAGTCTATTCTCTACTCGTAATTCTCTAGTTTCTCTAGTTTTAAGTATTTCCTGTTTTGTTCTGTTTTTGTTTCTAACACTAGATAATACGGGTGTTGATTGTATACCATAGTTATTAATGAAATGAGCCCAATTGACTCATGGCCAAGTTCAATTATTTTGGGACTGGGGGTGAAGGATCAATTTCATGTACTCTAAAATTGGTTCTCTCAAATAATTTATGAAATCAAGGTTTCATAGATAAATTCAGGTTTTTGCCAAACGAATACAGAAACTTGTTTGTTAATTGTTAATCGATTTGAGCCAATTTGACTCGTGACGAAATTAAAAAGTTTGTCAGAATCAATTTAAACGAATTCTCTGCTTTCAAGTTGGATTGGTCGCGACTGTGTGCATTATTTATGAAAAACCAAGGCTTGGAAAAGGTGTTCTGGATTTATGACACGATTCCCTCACGAAAATAGTGATAGTTAGAAAGTGTGCAGGACTTTGAGATTGTACACCCTGTCTTATGTAAAACTGAGCCAATTTGACTCACTCAAATAAAGTAGAAATGGATCGTGACGTAACGAATTCGGCGTGTGGATTGCTACTGAAAAGGGGTATTCGAGGGGGTGTAATAATCAAACGTATTCCACATAAAAGTGTGCATTATTTATGAAATAGGAAGGAGTGAGCGTGGGAAGGTGTTTAGGTTGTTGTTAATGATGAGGGTTGTTCGTGTAAATGAAGTCAAATGAAATGTTTGTTGTCCAAACTTTGAATGTAAAGGAAGCAAGGCAAGCAAACAACGAAGAAGGCGTCAAATTGGCTCAGGCCGTAAATCTAGTGTTAAATTTGAAGGATGGATTTGCATTTGGACAAGTACAATTAATTAGGTGATTAATTAATTAATTAAGTTTCTCATGGGAATTGATAATAATAATAAATTTAATGATAATAGCTCGAATCAAAGGTTTGAAATATCCGTTTTCAATTTATTTATTATTATTATTATTATTAATTGTAAAATTAATTAAAAGATAAAAACAAAAATTTATTTTTAATGTTTGAAATGTTTTAATAGGAAATTTTAGCAGAATTTAAGACAAGAAGATCCTTTTAAATCGTTTTCCGATTTTCTTTCTTTGGGCGTTCTTGATTTCAATTGATTTAATTGTTAATTGATTTTTGAAATTTAAAAATTTTTGCATTTTTATTTGCTTGATTGTATTGCCGCTTTTCATTTGTTTAGTTGGTAGTTTGATAAGAGATAGGAGAGACGTTGTTGTGAGTGGGGGGAGGAGGGGTAAAGGAGAGCCAACAAAATGTTTTCCTTCGAGAATGAAGAACTGAGCCGACTTATCTTCTTTGTGCAAATTGATGTAATTTGTTTATCTGATTTAGACAAATCCACAAAATAATAATAATAATGATTAATAAAATTTTGTAGTCAATGTATTGAGTAAGAGAAAATAAATAAATTGATGAAAATGATTTATTTAGGTAGATTTTGACTATTTCTTTGTTCATGTTGGTCCTTTTCCTTCTTGAATTTGGATGTATTAGGTGGGCCAGAAAATAATGTCGGTTCTGTGTATGTATACACCTGATGTATGTGTGTACGGTGAAAGTGATTAATCAGCTGAATATGTAGATAATTGCTGGCGATTATTTATAACCACCAACTAAGCTTGGTAAATGGAACAAGTTACTGAATATTTATCACATTTACCGGCTAGTTTATAAAATATTCAAGTCTTAATTTCAGTAAACTTCCCAATTTCAGTATCCAATTCCTAATTACACTGAGATTTTATAAACCAGCGGGTAAAAGTGATAAATTTGGTGAATTTATGTGTAATTCACCAATAATGCTTGGTAAATGGAAGAAATCACTGAATATTCATCATATTTACTCACCAATTTATACAATCTCCGTCAATATTCAACTCGTAATCTCGTCGAACATTGATCAAATTCTCAATTACACAGGGATTTTATAAACTAGCCGGTAAAAGTGATAAATTTGGCGAATATATGTGCCAATAAAGCTTGGAAAATGGCAAATTACTGAATATTTATCATATTTACCGGCTAGTTTATAAAATATTCAAGTCCTAATTTTGGTAACCTTTGATCGAATTCCTAATTACACGAAAATTTTATAAACTAGCCGGTAAAAGTGATAAATTTAGCGAATATATGTATAATTCCCGGCGATTATTCATACTCACCAATAATGCTTGGGAAGTGAAACGAATCACTGAATATTCATCACATTTACTGGCCAATTTATACAATCTCCGTGTAACGGGGAATTTGATAGAAGTTTCCTGAGATCAAGAGTTGGATTTTATAAATAAATTAGCCGGTAAAAGTGATAAATATTCAGTAATTTGTCACATTTACCAAGCTTTATTGGTGAATAATCACCGGGAATTACATATATATCTTCGCCAAATTTATCACTTTTACCGGATAGTTTATAAAATATTCAAGTCCTAATTTTAGTAAACTTTGAAAATTAAAATTTTATAAACTAGCCGGTAAAAGTGATAAATTTAGCGAATATATGTGCAATTCCCGGCGATTATTCTTAATCACCAATAAAACTTGGTAAATGTGACAAATTACTGAATATTTATCACTTTTACCGGCTAATTTATTTTAAAAATCCAACTCTTGTCTCAGGAAACTTCTCTCAAACTCCCCGTTACACGGAGATTATATAAATTGGCCAGTAAATTTGATAAATATTCAGTGATTTGTCCCATTTACCAAGCTTTATGGGTGAGTATGAATAATCACCGGGAATTACACATAAATTCGCCAAATTTATCACTTTTACCGGCTAGTTTATAAAATCTCCGTGTAATTGGGAATCGGATACTGAAATTGGGATACTAAAATTGGTGCAATTGGGAAGTTTACTGAAATTAAGACTTAAATATTTTATAAACTAGCCGGTAAATGTGATAAATATCCAAGAATTAGCCATTTGCCAAGCTTTATGGGCACATATATTTGCTAAATTTATCACTTTTACCGGATAGTTTATTAAATTTTCATTTAATTAGGAATTCGATCAGTTTGCTGAGATTAGGACTTGAATATTTTTATAAATTAGCCGGTAAAAGTGATAAATATTTGTTCCATTTTCCAAGCCCAACTGGTAAGTATGAATAATCACCGGGAATTGCACATATGTTCGTCAAACTTATCACTTTTACCGGCTAGTTTATAAAATCTCCGTGTAATTGAGAATTTGATCAAAATTGCTGAGATTACGAGTTGAATATTATGTAAACTAGTCAAAAATTGTGATAAATTCTCACTAATTTGTCGGAGACAAACCTTTTGTATTTTGTTAATAAGCAAATAAGTCATGTTCCACAGCTTAGGTTACAAAACCTTTTAGAAAATTGAAACAGGGAGGAAACATTTGAAAAAAGAATTAACAAGTCGCCAAATTCTAATTTCCACGGTTTTTATTCAAAAATGAGGTAACCTAAAAAATCTTTCAGACAAAACTAAAACATTTAGACGCGAGAAAGACTGTACAAAGACTTAAAAAATTTAATTTTAATAATCGGCGGAATTATTCGCCAGGTAGTCTCTTCTCCCGATGTTGCTCGCCGCTTTGGACTGAACCGCTTCCAATTTGGGACAATCCGTGATCCTGTGACCGAGTCCACCGCAATAACTGCAACCTCTTTCGTCTGTAACAAGATAAAAAAGTCAAAATCAAATCCTCCACCCCTTTTCCCAAGGTTCACGACTTTGAATGAATCTCTCCTTACCTCCAAGATCCAAATATTTTTCGTTTTCTGATTGAAGATTTGCTAAGAACAAGGGAACCTTTTGATTTGCTTCCATTAACAGATGCTTCAGATCGAGGAGAACGGATTCGTCGTTAGTTTTGTTCACGAAAGTCGTTGCTATTCCGGTTTTTTCTGATCTTCCGGTACGACCGATTCTGTGAACTGGAAAGAAGAAGTGAAATTGATAAGCATAATAGCGATTTGGAATTGTTTGCTGCGGTTAACATTAGTACTACCATAGTTCTCAACATCGTCTGGCATATCGTAGTTGATGACGTGCTGAACGTCAGGGAAATCCAAACCTTTGGAAGCTACGTCAGTTGCGACGAGAACATCCTTCTTACCACTTCGAAAAGCTTCCACCGATCTTGATCTCTCCTCTTGATCTGAAAATATATAACCAACATCAGCAAAAACTCTTCTAAACAACAAGAAACTTGAGCACCGGGTTCATTCTTACCTTTCCCTCCGTGTATGGCCACAGCTTCGACTCCTTTCAGTAACAGGTACTCGTGAATGGCATCGACATCTTGTTTCTTTTCGGCGAATATCAAAACGGGAGGAGCCGTTTTCTGAAGGCATTCCAACAGGTAAACGACTTTCGCTTCCTGTTTCACGTACTCCACTTCCTGTATCACGTTCATCGAGGCAGCTCCAGCCCGGCCCACGTTTATCGTGATCGGTTTCACGAGGGCGGACCTCGCAAATTTTTGAATTTTCTTCGGCATCGTCGCCGAAAAGAGAAGAGTCTGTCTCTGTCCTTTGAAAAATGAGAATATCGTTCTCACATCTTCTTCGAATCCCATGTCGATCATTCGATCGGCTTCGTCCATGCATAGATACCTGACAAAAAACCGACGAAATTATTTTCATCCAAGAGACTTGCACGACAAGAACCGGATGAACTGATTCAAGTTCCAACCTGCACACATCCAGTTTGATCATCTTCTTATCCAACATATCCATCAATCTCCCGGGTGTTGCCACCAGGATGTGAACTCCCTTTGAGATGATTTCAAAACTTTCTGATACGGGAACCCCTCCGATGCTCAGACAACAACGGATTTCCGGGAAACCGCTCTCCTTGAGAGATTTACAATAGTATTGGAAAATGTCATGAGTCTGCTTTGCTAATTCCCTCGACGGACAAATAATCAAACCTACAAAAATCACAGAAGTCATTTCAAGCTCAAGTTAACACCTCAAAACAAGACAAAGAGCAAAACCCACCATAAGGACCCTCGTTCTTGACAAACGGTAATTTATACTCCTGTTCCAGACAGAACATAATCAGTGGTAACACAAAGACAAGAGTTTTGCCACTTCCGGTGAAGGCGATGCCAATCATATCACGACCGGAAAGACTGAAACAAAATTTTTGATTTTATATTCAAAGAAACGACTAAAACCGACAGAAATTACCACACCAACAGGAAACTTACACTGTTGGAAGGCCTTGAATTTGAATGGGTGTCGGTCTGTATATTCCTCTCTTCTCAAGGGCGGTGATTAAAGGACCTGGAAACTTCATCGCTTTGAATGTTTTGATGGGAGGAGGAATCTCATCTCCTTCTACCAAAATCCTCAGTTTAGTTCTGACTCTGTTATGGCGATTTTCTCCCAAAGCCAGCACGCATTTTGGAGCAGTCCAGCTGTTAAAATCAAGACCACAATCAGTTATCGATTACAACCAATTTCCGGTTTAACTCAAACCTCAAAGCGACGAACCTGGTTTTGATTGGATCGTCATATTGAATTCCTTTCGCCAATTCGGCGACGCCCATCAAGCTTTTTTCTCAGCTACGCTTTCCAATATCTTTTCTTCTTCCTTTAATTGTTTCTCCATCGCGCTTTCTTTCTTAGCTTCCGCCATTTTTTTAAGTTCGTTATGTTGGTCAAGAAGAGAGATATTCCATTTTCGACCCCAAACCTGACAGAGAAAATTTTGTTAGACTTAATTTCTTGTACCCCCTTCAACATTAAAAATTTACTCACCTGTCCATCTTCTTCTTCATTATCCATTTCATTTTCACTCGAAGACCTTCCTCTGTTTTGTCTACCTTCATCTTGTTTAATCTGATTAACTCGTCCTAATTTTGCTAATTGCTGTCTCTTCCTTTCTTTCACAGGAACATACGGCACATAATTGTCATCAGAGTCACTACTCTCCTCTTCCTCTTCTCTTCTATATCTTTTCCTTTCATTTGTTTGATTTGTTCCTTCCATTTTGTAAAAATTTTTAACAAACAAACCTCACCACCGATCAATCAATTAATGCATCTGACAAGCCCTTGCAGCGAATAATTGAAGGAGTATGAATATGGGGCTCACAATCTCCGAATACTCTAAAGTGCTTGTTCCAGATAATTTTTGACACAATAAAACTTTAAAAATAAAAATCAGAGTCAAGACAGTCAGGCTCCAAAAGCTACACAAAACTCCGTTTTTCAACTGACCCGAAAGAACGAACCGAACAAATAAAATAAAACAAAAGTAACAGTTGAGTCCATCAGCTATGAATAAAGGAAGGAATATGCGCCACCAATTCTGCTCATTCATTGGAGAATTATCCAATGAAAATGGTAATAAAATAGCGAACACAGTTAATGAAACAACATTGAGCCAAATTTCAAACAAAGAGATACCCAAACAGTTGACAAATTCCTTCAAGTTGAAGAACATGATAATCCCCTCATCAGTTTAAAACTATCATCTGAAATTTAAAAGAAGTCACATCACATGAGTTTTCACACAGTGCTCATAACGATTCATAAAATTATTTTATTCCAAGTTAAACATACGAAATTTAAAAGTTGGGCTTCCTATACACTCTCACATGAATAGCTGAATTGGATCTCGATTTGGAAAAAGGTTCTTCACTATCATCAAGAGGTTCATAATCATCAATAATCTCAACTGTTGATGTGTTCACAGCTAAGTCTACAGTATGAGAGAGTTTTTCTTGTAAAATCAAAGCAACGTTTATGGCTGTGTTGACTGCAGCTCCCAAACCATGAATGATAACTTCAGAATGACCTTCTTGAAACAGCTTATGACACTTAGCTACTTGACACTGTTTAAGAAAGGAATAAACGACTCAATCAAATCTATGATACAAAAACCTTACCTAATAGCTTTAGTTATGTGTGAATACTCTTAACATATGACACTCACCTGGAGTTTGGTAGAATTATTTACGTAAATATCGTTCTCGCGTTTTGGGAGTCTAGGAGGAGCTCTCTTTTTTATTTGATGATTCGAGTGCCTTGGTCTATTTGATTTGTTCGATTTGTACGTCGAATGTTGGACGTCATGATCCCCCATAATTTGCTAAAACATTTCTACACGGTTTTATCAGACTCGAGCTTTCTCACACATTTAAACGTTTAGCTGAGGTTGGTGGTTCTCGCAGGGGAAATTTGGCTCTGGTAAGTTGGTAGTACCATTGTAAATGGAGACATGGCCGCTTTCCATCACAAATGCGGAGATCGGGTTATTTTAACAAACAATAATAAAACAGCCGTCCGAAATTTTTCGGAATTTAACAATGGGATAGTTTTAAGCAGCGAACCTCTCTCAGACAACCGTTTGTTTCAAGTTAAAATCGAGAAAGCAGTGAGTTTCATTTAATATCATTCAATTTATCGATAACTTGCTTTTGTACTTTTAAAAATACAAAAAAATTTATTTTATCTATTTTTTATTCATCGTCGGTGAATGAAATCGATTTCATTTCATAAAATTTGACGAAACCAGTTAATCACTCAACTTCAATTCACCGTTTAGATTGGTATTTGTGTCTTGTAAATGTTTGAAAATTTAGTTTCTAGAGGTGTTATCAACGCAAATCACCACGTAATCTTTGAATTGTAAAAATTCATAAACTATATTGAACTATACGCCTACTTGAAACAACTACCTGTTTGCTATTTGAATGTTTTAGATAAACTCATGGAGTGGTTCTATTGAGATTGGAGTTATTGCGTGCGATCCTGACGAATTGGAATTACCAGCAAGTGCAACAGAATTGAAACATGGGTGTTGGATATTGTCTGGAACATCCATTCTTCAGGATGGTGGAAGTGCTGGCGATGAGGCTTATGGGACAGACCTTGATAAATTGAATGAGGGAGATTTGGTCGGGGTTATGAGAACAGATAAGGTAAAATTCATTGTTGATCAATTATTTGTTGTCACATTTTGAAATGATCATTTTCAGTGAGTGAGAAATCTTATTTAAAGGGTGAATTAAAATTTTATATAAATGGAGAAACACAAGGGGTGGCAGCTAAAAATATTCCAGAAAAGGTTTATGCAATTGTAGACTTGTATGGAAGGTGTGCCCAAGTATCAATAATTCCTGCAAACGATACAGAAAGTAAGTTAAATTTTCCTTTAAAATATTGGTGTTCGATTTTATGAGAAAGATATTTATTTATTGATCTTTATTTTAGTGGATTCAGATTGCAGAGTTAATGATAAACAAGATGAATCTGTAGATCAAATGACAGATCTTGTGAGTAATCTGTCACTAAATGCAAACATTCCAAACACAGAGACACAATCATCACCTTTGGGGACTGAGCGATTAAGATTTCATCCAAGGCATGGCATGCTAGTCAAATTATCTTGCAATGGAAGGACTGCTGAAAGATTCAAACCTTTAGATGAGTTTAATAATGGCGTCGTCATGACAAACAGACCACTTAGAAATGATGAACTCTTTGAAGTATAACTCGCAGTTTCTTTGTAAGGATTTTCTTGTTGCTCATTTCCTTGATGAAATTTTTGAACCGATAAATCTATTTCCAGATTCGGATTGATCGCTTAGTTGACAAATGGTCAGGAAGTATTGAAGTTGGTGTGACCACACACAATCCAAATAAATTGGAATTCCCAGCAACGATGACTAACATGAGGTCAGGTACTACCATTATGTCTGGCTGTGGGATTTTGACTAATGGGAAGGGTACCAGAAGAGAGTATGGAGAGTTTAACTTGGATGAGCTTCAGGTAGATTTTGATTTAGTCAAGGAAATGGTCTTTGGTTTTGTTTTTGTTAGTAAAACTAAAGTTCAAAGTTCCTTTCAATTACAGGAAGGTGATAGAATAGGAATGATGAGAAAGAGCAACGGAAATCTTCATTATTTTATCAATAGTTTGGATCAGGGTGTAGCTGCTGAGAAAGTACCTGAAACCGTGTGGGGAGTCGTCGATTTGTATGGTACAGTGATTTTCAAATTTTGTTTTCTGCTTGAATTTTGGAAAAGAGAAAGGACACGTTAATTAAGGAACTTTTCTTTAAAATTTAAATCGTAGGAATGACCGTTAAAGTTACCATAGTAGATAGAGATGAAAGTGAGGAACAGAATCTAGTGACGAGAAGAAATGGTGAATTAAGAGATTATCAAACCAATATTAGCCAGTCCGAACCAAGCGATCGATTGACTTTCCACACCAAATGCGGAGCACATTGCGCCGTCATCAACAATGGAAGAACAGTTCACAGGCCAAAGTTAGCGTCTGAAAGACAGGTTCACGTTTCTTTTTCTCCCGAAAACAAAAACTCCTCTCACGGGTTCATTTTTTTTTACAGTGCTGTTGATGATTTCAACAATGGAGTCGTTCTAACGAACCGTCCGCTTAAACCGAATGAAATGTTTGAAATCCGCTTGGACAAACTGGTGATGAAATGGGCAGGATCCATCGAAATCGGTGTGACCACTCACAGTCCGAACGATTTAGAGTTTCCATCGACCATGACGAATGTTAGATCGGGAACTTGGATGATGACGGGGAACGGAGTTATGCACAACGGTTCCACAATCATCGATGATTATGGTCACAATTTGGATAGGCTGAAAGTGAGTCAAGTTGAAAGGAACATTTGTGTATTTATTACTAGGTATCTTAAGTACTAAGATGTTGACTCTTCGTTTCAGATCGGTGACAGGGTCGGTGCGTCTCGTAAAGAATCCGGAAACCTTCATTTTTACGTAAACGGAATGGATCAAGGTGTCGCTGCTATCAACGTTCCAGAGCGCGTGTATGGCGTCATTGATCTGTACGGTCAGGCGGCACAGGCCTCACTCATCGATGTTCACGATTATAGTCCAGATACAGATAATTCCAGTCTGTCCAACACAACTTTGCACAGGTGAATACTCTCAGACTGGCAACTGATCCAATTCTCTTAAGTTAACGATGACTTACGAAATTGTTTTTGTGTCGATTCAGCGATTTGAGGTTCTATCACGTCCACGGAAGAAACGCCAGAGTGTTTAACAACGGTTTGACCGCATCTAGAACGAGAACTCTTGGAGAATTCAATCACGGGGTCGTTATTACGAACAGGCCTTTGAAGGACAACGAACTGTTCGAAGTGAAAATCGAAACTGTCGTAGATAGATGGAGTGGAAGCATAGAAGCTGGTAATTTTGATATTTCTCTCCTATTTCTTCTCAACTTCTTGATCAGCCTTAAAAGGTTAACAAGGAATTTTTTTTTCAAAGGTGTGACAACCATTCGACCTGAGGATTTTGATTTTCCAAGCACTTTAACCGATATGAATAGGGAAACCTGGATGCTATCTGGTTCGTCGGTGATGCAAGACGGGTATTCATTAAAAAGTGGATACCCTTGCGATTTGGACACACTTCCCATCGGATCGAGGATTGGTAATAGTCAATATTCGATTTGAAATTGGGGATTTTGTTGATATTATTCCATCATCGATACCGAATTAATATTTTTCAGGATTGATGAGGCAAAGCGATGGAACTCTTCACTATTTCATCAACGGTGTGGATCAAGGAGTAGCCTGCGAGAACGTTCCTTCAGGAGTCTACGCCGTCATCGATTTATACGGTCAGTGTGCACAGGTGTCTATAGCGAATTCATTAGAGAGAGCTTCGAATCCGGTTACGAACACTTTGGTTGGAAGCGAATGCGTTTTGAGTGCAACTCAAATCCTTCCGGAGATCACTCACAGGTATTTTATAGAGAGATTCGTGATTTGAATGAAGTTGTTTTTGGTCTTGTCAGTTTGTGTCTTTGATCTTGCAGCTTGAGTTCTTGTTGTGGAAAGAATATCATTCTCGACAACTGCAATACGGTCGCGTATAGGAGTAAAAATTATGCTCACGGACTGGTCTTCAGTGCGCAGACGTTGGAAAACGACGAATATTTCGAGGTTTGAACCTGTTGGACCAAAGTTTGTTTCTTAAAATCAACATGGAGGATTGTATCCAATAATCTCTCTCGTTTTTGATTAGGTGTATTTAGTCGAATCCAGCAAACAGTGGTCGGGTTCACTTCAAATCGGCATTTCGACAATTCCAATCGCTGATTCATTCCTGGCGTCAAATTTGCCTCCCGTCATATCGGGAATCTCTTACGAAACTTGGTACCTTTCTGGTAGCGACGTAAAACGGAATCACAGCATTCTCAAAACGAATTACTGCCCTAGTTTGGAGTGGTTGACACCTGGACATAAAGTAAGTTGGAAGGAAGATGTCCAAGGAGGAAATAAAATTTAGTGCTGGTCACTTTTTCGGTTTCAATTAATTTCTCTTCCTTTTCTTAAACATTTCAGGTCGGTGTTCGAAGGACAAGTGATGGCTTGTTAAAATTCACACTGGATGGAAATGATTTGGGAGTCGCCGCGACTAATATACCAAAGGTAAACTGCAAACTATGGAAATCCTTTGTTCGTGTTTACTCTTTCTCATCTCGATTTTGTCTGTTTTTAGAAAGTTTACGCCGTAGTTGATCTCTTCGGATCAGCCGTCAAGATCTCAGTTACCAGCGTGAAGCAGAATATTCCTCCTCAGGTAACAACTGAATCACCTCTCGCTTCAAATCGTTCCGTGCGACTTCAGGACTCGTTAGAGGCTTTCGCGGAAAGTTTAATCACACCCACAATTTCAAGGCTGTAGGTTTGATAAATCGGGTTTGAAAATAACAGTTTTCAAAATGTCTGTATGAATCTGACTTATTTTTGGTTTGTTTTTTTAATCATCAGCGACTGTGGTGTCTATTCCGTTGCGGGTGGAGAAGGTACCGCATTGGCTTCTTCTGAAGCTTCGCTGAATTCGTTTCCAATACAAGGTAAGCGATTGATAGAAGAGCTCGTAAGTTCGGTTTATTTATTTTGGACTTATGATTTTGATGTATTTTGATTAGGTCAAGGGGATGAATTGGTTGATGTCAGCATTTTTCTGAGTGAACACCATGGAAGGAATATAAAGCTGTCGGAGCGAAGACTATCGGCGAGGAGAGTTGCTAGCTACAATCAGGGAGTCGTGGTCACGCAAAAACCTCTTCAAAAGGGACACCCGTTTCAGGTTTGTGTTTACACCTATATTTTGTATAATTTGATAAGTCAGGTGATAATTTTATTATTATATTCTGACTTTTAGGTTCGGATTGAAAAAGTCAACCCTGAATGGGCTTGTGGTCTGGCGTTTGGTGTCACTTCTCTACCTCCTTCTTCGATCCAGTCTCCAGTCAACGCTCTCAGTCTTAAAGAACATTCCTGGATCGTTTATAAAGACTGTGTTTTTAAAAATGGGAAGAAGGTGCGGGATTATTGTTTGATTCTTGTTCTGTTGTCTATCTCTTGTTCGAGTTATTAATTTAAAATTTGTTTTTAGATTCGTAACGGATATGGAATAAAAGGATTTGTTTTCACTGTCGGAACCATAATCAAGATATTAATCGATAACGAATCTCGGTTAAAGATATTCATCAATGAGTATTACCTAGGCGTGGCTGCGGTGGATTTACCCCCCGGCTGTCACGCTGTGGTCGATCTCAACGGTCGCTGCGAAGAAATTTCCGTGGTTCATTGGCCTCTAGAACCGGAGTCCGGAAAAATCCCAACGACCGAACGACAGGAATCTCAGCAGGAGAAAGCCGATCTCGAAATACAGGAAAAATATCCGGGGAGAGAGGAAACAGTCGAGGTGGAGAAGAGCCACAAGGCGGAGGTGAAACGTCGCCATTCGAAAGAGCTGACGAAAACGGAGCAGAAGTTGTCCAGTTCGGAGAGTTACAACTCCGGAATCCAACAGATTTCCTCCCAAGCAGCTTCTTGCAGTTTTCAAACGGATTCAGACAATGTCAACACTCAGATCCAACAGCTAACGATAGATCTCAAGACGGATCTTCAGAGATCGCTCGATGGAGATTCGACGACGGTGATGTCGAGCTCCGACACGTACAACACGGAATTGCAAATGTTGTCGGCTCAGGGGAATCCGCCGACGAATTTCGATGATGTGAACCTGCAGATCCAACAGTTAAGCACTTCAAATTCGGGGGGTGACATCTCGTCGAATTTGAGTCATAACATTCCGCGGAGTCAGAGTCAACCTTTTCTAAATAAAAACTCTAAAGAACTCTTGACGAACGATGAGAAAACCGACGAGAACAAGAGCGCGAGTGTGAATTCGTCGGAGGTGTCAAGTCCGATCATCGAAAACGTGGAAAACGTTGCGGCGGAAGAGGAAGAGTCTGCGAACGAGGTGAACGCAGACGAAAAGAACGAAAACCAATCTTATTCTAGAAATAGTCTGAAAAATAACTTTAAGGCCAAACGACAATCGTCCACGGCCAAAGTGATGAATGTATCTAATCAAAATCTCAGGAATTCTCATTCAAAAGTTAGACGGAATTGTGATTATTTTAATTTGTGTTCGAGGTTCAAGAGCTCGTTAGGACTTCCAGGTAAATGGCGTGACTCCTTTACACGTTACTCACAAACGACTTCTCTCAACTATTCAAATTTTCTCTTTTAGATGGTTTCTTCTCGAAAGAACCGGGAACCTGTTACTGCGATAAATGTTACCAAGTGGGAGCCGTGGAGGAAACGTACAAAATGAAGGGAGATCCACCGACAGAGTATTCAATCCCGATGGGATGGGTCAAGTTTCCGCTGAAGAAACACCCCAGCGCGTCTGATAAAATCGATACCTGGCAGGTAGCCTTCTACGGAACGAGACCAGGTGAGTTAATCAGTTTGATGGTTTTGTAATGAGAGGATCCGTTCCGACACTCAAACGTGTTTCATTTTCAGGCGCCATAAGGAGGATTTTAGACCACGGAGAATTGGTCATGCCGAGTTTGTTAGGAATGGAGAGAACAACGTTAAAAGCCAAAGAAGACGAAATAGATAATTCTCACATCGTTTTCTCTCCATCAATCCGATACGCAGCCTGTGATTATTTCGTGTCCAAGTTCGAGTAAGTTTGTTCGAAAGGTTTTCCTTCCTCTCCAGTCGATTGCTTTCTCGATTAAAAAAAATCTTTTTGGTTTTGTCAGATTTTTCGATCACAGGTCGAAGAGGAAATCAGAAGCAACATTGGCATTCCAGATATTAGTCCAGCCTGGAAGTTACAAGGTTGGACCTCCTAGCGTTGACGTACCTAATGAAATAGATCCGAGGTTCGAAAGAGACGCGACGGAATGGGTGACCAAAGAAAGAGGCGCCACCACACTTTCGGCCCTTCTCATCAAAATCGAAGGTAGTTAAAGTGTTTCAACAACACCAGTTCTCCCAGAATCGATTGGGGTAGTGTTTCCTGTTTTTGTTTACTAAGCATGCAACCAATACCACCAAGTCTCGACAAAAATTTTTGATTTGACTGAAGATGAGGTGGGTCTCCTCACCCACTAAGGCCCCAGTCAAGGACACCACCTAATCACGAAAAATTTTTATCTTTTCAGGCGTTAATTGAAATCAGAAACTGATTGGTTGGAAGAGTGTACAGATCAAAGCGGAATTTTTGTTTTGTTTATATATATAAATAAAAATAAAATCAACGTCAACGTCATTTTAGTATTTGGTCAAATTCAAATAATCATCGAGCACTTAAAAACGACTTATTTCGTTATCTATCACCGTTAGTAAAAATGGATAAATTCTCTTTTTCCTATTCAAGTCATAATCTTTAAACGAAATTTAATTTAATTGTCTAGAAACTTCCTGTGACTTGTGCACAATCCGATGTTAGATTTTAGTCGTCACTCTGCACGCCTCTTCAATTCTTTCCTTTTAGATTTTTGGAAAACGATCTTAGACTCAAACTTGTACTTTAAGATGTAGTATTCATCAAATCACTGAATTGAATTGATTGATTGATTTAATTACAATCGAATCTGTAAAGATGATTAAGAAGTGACGGAGGGAGGGAAGATGGATTTTCGTCACTTTGAGTGGGTGCAGGGAGTGCAGTTTTGATTGATCGAAATTTTTATTGACGTCTAATGAGATGTCTCAAAATCAATCAATCGAAAATTGATTTTTTTTTATTTATTTTTATTTTTTAAATATTGATTTGTGTTACTCAAAAATATATGCAATACTGAGTATTGTAAAATAAATCCAATCAAAGATATTATATTAGATATGTTTTTAATTAAGTTTCTTTTTTTTTTTATATATAAATCCTGTCACTCAAAATTTGTCTTGGTGGTTACCTTTCTCTATGTAGAACCTGAGGGTATTCATTTTGTATTGATACTATAATGTTGAAGCGTTGCGCTATATTGAGCGCAGTTCTCTGAAATGTTCTGTTACCGTCTTCTGGAATTTGTCACACAACTAAGGATGGTGGCACAATTTTTTATACAGTTTGTCGCAGCGGAAATACAAATAAATAAAACAGAACCAAATGAAAGGAAAGTGTTTCCTATGAATACTCTTAGTTTTAGACTTTCAGGGGGTATCAGACCATTTTCAACGACAGTAGATCATGTTTAAGGTAGACTTGCAAAGGTATAGATCAGTGTTTCCCAAACTCCCCACAGATGGGTTAAGGGAGGCATATATCAAATATGCAAGACAACATCTAAGACATCTTCATAATTATGAAAAACTTTATTTAATATTTAAATAAACAAATGGAGACTTGACTTGATTATTATGAAATTGGAAATTTTGAAATAAAGAAATAAAAATGACATTTGTGTAAATTTTTTTCAAAATTCTTGCACGGTTTTCTGAGAAATTGCTGTTTTCATTTGAGGATCTAATGACACCAAAATTTGACTGTGGCTCATTATGTTTTGATTGAAATTTCAATGATAAGAGTTTTATGGGTTTGTTCTACAACATCTTGAGTGTCTGCTAATTTTATTCCGCAGCCATACCTCCAACAGGATGTGAGAAAAAAATTTCCTATGAACCAATCCATTTTAGTGAAAATCATGCTGCTCTATCAAGAACTATTCTACAACTCCTGATTATGAGAAAAGTGAAAAAATTGTACCTACTTATAAAAAGATGGCTTTTAAAAATCCCTCCAAAAAGAACCTGAAAAGCTTTGAAATATCTAAAGTTAGTGTCCTCATTTGAGGACGCAGGAAATAATGGGTTAAAGCTAAGTAAATTGGAACCTAAAATAAAATCCCTGTGCAGCAAGAATCCCACTAAATGAATATAGAAAAATCAATATTAAAATTATTTTGAATCTCAGTTTTTCATTATATGTTTTGAAATTTTACCTCTAGTGTTTTGATAATAATTGCATAGTGATTTCTTCCCATTTATATTGTATTTCTTAAGAGAACAAAACAATTTTTAAGGGTCAAAAATTATGCATGGGAGGCACAAAAGTTTTAGAAATGTTAAGGTGGGGCATGGCCTAAAAAAGGTTGTGAAACACTGGTATAGATTGTGTCATTGTGTTTTGGTGGTGATGTGTTGGCAGGTTATCACCATAAACAGTTCAAGACAAAATTGATGAAACAGTAGTGTTATTGTTTTGGTATGAGTTTGAACCTCTGCACACTTATAAAAAATTTGTTTCATAAGTAATGCACACTTTTGAACCTGGAAATTAAACTTTAAATGTCATTTCCCATTAATTCTTCATGTTTTCTCATTGAGGAGGAAGACAAACTTGATTCATTCAAATTCTGGTGATAAAAGACTTCAATTTTCAATAAATAATAAAAATTTTTATATTAATATCAAATCATAAACAAAAATCAAGCCCAAACTCTACAGTTTGAATCCCAAGAAGAAGTAACGATTGCAACGCCGTTACTGGAGACAGAAAGTGAAGTTATTCTACTTTCATGACCGGAAAGATGGCCGTTGTACTGATTTTTTAAAGAATCCCAAATGTGAACCTGTAACAACCAATAAAGTATTTTGAAGTTTATTTAGTATCGGTTTCACTGGATTTGTTAATAATTTCTATGACACTTTACTTGACCGTCATCCCCTCCGCAGAACAGATATCTTCCAGACAAACTCAACCCACAGCTGGAAAATCCGACAGTTTTCTTAGGATCTTCGTATAGGGCTATCTGTTGGTCACTTCGAATATCGTAAGTTCGAGCTGTTTTGTCCTCAGACGCCGATGCAAAAGCGTGACCCGAAGGATAGTACTAACAGTGAGAGAACGGAAACGACGACATAAATTTGGGATTTAAAAAGGAAGAAAGAAAAAGAATTTTGGTAGTCGTTTCTTACACAAACAGAATTCACGTCTGCAAAATGTCCAAAGAACTGCTGTTTCGGTTTTGTATCTCTTCCATCCCACAACTTGCACGTTTTATCAACGCTTCCTGTTATGTATTGGTTATTATCTGGCGAGAGCGAAATGCACACGACATCTCCGTTGTGTCCTTCGAATTCTGCTGTTTTCTTTCCTGTTTCTAAATCCCATCTGCAACTATACGAGCAAAGCGTTTTCTCTTTGACGTTCCTTTACTTAAAGCTAAGACCACCTAGACTCCAAATCTGTAAGTCTTAATCGAAAGCTTACATTTTCATATCTCCAGATCCAGTTATTAGGTCTGTATCGCTGAAAAAACGACAGGAAGAGAGAAAACCTTCATACCCCAACAGCTCTCTCACTATCTTCGCACTCCCCGACGTGTCTCGGTTGTTAAGATCGTAGACCGTACACATATTATCCATTCCACCACAAGCTTAAAACATTGGAAAGAAATTAGGAAACCGGAAATGGGTTTGATTTATGTCTTTTCTTCTGAGAGTGGTTTATAAACTAACCAACAAAATTTCCAGATGGTGAGAAAGCCACACTCATAACCCACGAAGATCTCAAGGGTATGATTTGAATCTTGTTACCAGACCAGGTATCCCAGATTATGAGCTTCCCATCTAGAGAACCGGTTACGCAGTGCCTTGAAAAGTGACAGATGTGAGATAGTGAAGGTATTTTGCTTTCATTTGAATATTTGCACTTCCTCTCATTGTCCTACCTGTTGTCACCACTAAAATGGACGCTGTTGACCTTGTTAATGTGTCCTTTGAGAAGTCGTTTAGTTGTCAACCTTAATTTTGGCGCTTCTGATAGGTCTTCGGTTGCTTTTTCTAGGGTCAAATCAGCAACCTTTTGCTGCTCTTCCTGTTGTAAAAAGGGATTTTAATATCTATATTATATTATCTATTTAAAAACCCAAAATTTCAGCCTCTGTTGTTCTCTCTAGCAATTTTTACTTTTAGTTGAAAACTATATCTTGAAAACAACAGCTACAGGTTGATAGAAAACACAACATCCACCAAAGCTTTTGTCTTTGATTTTTAAAATTTAAAGACTCAACCTTAAATCTAATTATTTTGCTCACCACAGCTTCAAACAATATATAAGAACTTAACTTAGGAAGAAACTGTAGTAATCATAACACCTTCTACAGAAATTTCATTTCTTCCTACAAAAGGAGAGTCTTTCCATCCATCTATTTATAATAACTGTACAAGAAGAAGAAGCAACTCTACTAGCAGGAAAAGAATAATAAAACCACTGCTACCTTAATCTTATTGTACAAACTGTCTAGTTCTTCTTTAAGCTTTTGCCATTCTGGGTCCTCTTCCTTTTTAGACATTTTTATAATTTTATAAACAAACCCAATACCAAATTCAGATTTTGTTAAAAAACTAACAAATAAATAAGTTTGTTTCAATTTTATTTCACTAGTTTTTGTTGAGAATCATAAGAAACTGGTCTTTCTTTCAGTCAACTTCAGCTGAACGTAATCCATTTAAACATTGCATTAATTACTGCTGCAGTTGTAAGGTTTCTGTCGATCCTCTTACTATTCCGTTCCCCTATTTTTATGTAACCGTATAACTATTTCTTCCTTGTCGAATCGAAGCAGGAGGAAACCTTTTAAAAGTGAAAGACAAATGGATGTAGAACTCGAGTTTATAGGATTTTATGCTAGGTTATTTATTTATTGAAAAATTTAATGTCAATGGGAAGACATTTTAGTAGAAGAAAACTTTGGTCATCAGTTATCAAGTATTCAAGATTTGTTTAATAAAAATTTATTTTTTTGATTGAACTCTCCCTCAGAGTTGGATTTTTATGTTATTTTCAAGCCAGAACTGGAGTTTTCAGAATTTGAGAAGTGTTTGTCTAATTTTTTTTTGTATAATGAAATTCGTGAAAAAGTCGTGGAAGAAGAATGTGACTTAAGAAGTGCTTCTCTTAGGTTTCGTTAAAGCACCTTCGTCATGAAGTTGAATTTTGGAAAATAATGGTCTTAGGGGGTAAGTTATGAAGCAAATCTCTTTATTAATAAAATTAACATAAAATAAAATCGAATTATTTTTAAATACTCATTGCAAGAAAAAATTTTATTTTTTTGTTCGTTTTAGTTGTCTTAGCCAATTTCAGCATTTCATTTATGAAATAATCCCACAAATAAATAAAAAACAATTCTTGTGAGAAGTCTTTTTAGAAAAACATTTAGTCATTAGATTTAGTAACTTGTTACGAGGGCAGTTTGGTACGTGTCAAAACTCCGAAAAATCGAATTTGTTTGGTTCGATTATTCAGGACTTTTTTCTTCATTGGAGTGAGATGCATTGCCCAACCCCGCTCTAGATACGTTATTCTATATCCCTTCCCCAAAATTTTGATTAATACTCCTTTTTTATTTTCTCTTATTTGCAACAGTTTACTTATCGGTAAACAAAATTTCAGGTTTTATGTGTCAGTGGGAGGTGAGCTATTGATCTGTTAAGATGCTGGCGTTTGTGCTGTTTAGTTTCTTGTCTTTAGTTAATAGTCTTCAGTATTGGGATGAATGCACCGTTTGGGGAGGTTTGGACACCCCTAGTTGTGAGATCCCTGACTTGAATACTTATTTTGAGAAACAGATCGAAGAAACATTTTTAACAAGGAATTTGGTGGAGGAACTACTTCTTGATAAAGGTAAGCTTAATTTTTTTTTTAATGTAAGTAATTAGTAAGGTTAGCGCCATTTATTTGAAAGCACCGCCTTGTTGAGTGAGAGGTATGGAGGTCGTACACCACTCTGTGAAGCGTAGTGGTAGTCGCCATATTGATCTGCGACAGAATTTGACTAAGGCAATAAAAATAATTTTTCTAATTTCAATAATGTTGAGCTGGTTATAGTAAAGGTAATTTAAATTTTTTAATTATCTTAAATAATTTTTCATCTCAACCCCAAAGACTTTTCATTTTATCTGAAACTCTCATCAACTCGCTTTTTCAACCGTTCTGTCAAAACATCGACGTTCTGTCAAAATGTTTAACACACAAAACTCTGTTATAAAATAACCGACAACTTAAATTAAAAATAACAATTGGAGCATTGAATAAAAAATTATATAACTCTCAAATAAACTAAATGAAAACTTATTCAAACGGAACGATGAAAATAAACCGGTTTTATTGATTTTGAGTTGTCGGCGCCAAAATCTTTATTAGTAACAATTCGAATAAATTTCGAAAATTACTTTTTCAAATTTGGAAAAAATCAATAAAAATGTTAATAATCTACACAACCAATCGTCATGTATTGTTAATAAATATCTTTTTCATAAATCCCTAATCCAAAAATAAAAATTGTAAAAGGATTTAAGAAAAAACGTTTACAACGAATATCCTGCCACTTCAAACGTGTCAGAAGAATAATTGAGTTCTCGAACAACGTGAGTTTACAGTCTGAATTAAATCTGTTGAAGAGATGCACTGACTGTTGTGGGATTTTGTTTTGTTTTTAATGAATAATTTAAATAACCAAAATGAAACGAATGTCACGTTTTAAATGGTTTACTTCACTTTTACTAGTTTTATCGTTTTTTAATTTTATTTATACTGAAGAGGAGAAAAAAGAAGGTAAGAAAGATAAAAAAAATTTCACTTTCCAGTCAGTTCTTTCGCAATTCTGTTCTTTTCTTTGACATACGGAGATGAAGATCTGTGTTCGTTTGTTTCTATCAATTTCCGGTGGAATTTGTGGGTATTGATATTTTACTTCGTTGACGGTGGTTTGGATTTGAGAAGGAATTTTATATTTCTCAGCCAGATCAACGCAGTCTAATCATAATTTCTGAGCTTTTATTAGAAGATTTTTGACATTTGACCCATGTTTTGATTATCCAAATCAATTGATGTAAAGACTATTAATGTGACAAATAATCATTTAAGCACACATGCGCAAAAGTTCAATGCAATATTAATGTTCAATTTAAATTTGATGAAATTTTTAATTTTAAATGAAGGAAGAGATAATGGTTGTGATAAACAAAAACTTTCATTTATTCAAAAAGTACTGATAAACTTTTCTCTTCAATTCATAAATTTTGTTTTTGAGTAAAGTACTCGATTATTAAATACAAATTTAAATAAGCAGTTTATTAACATGTCAAATTATTCAAAAATGTTTTGATTGCCTGAGTTTTTTCCAGTATTAATTGAGACACAGCTGAGAAATTTTTTTGGAAATGGTGTGTGGAATTCGTTTCTGATACTCTGTCTTGTTTTTGAGGGTTCGATTAATTTTCTGATCTGTTTTTGTGGCATTGATTCATTCCGTGAAGGTTTTTATGTATTTTGCATTTATTTTGTCATCATGTATAACTTTTGTTTTCTGAGATAAATGCTTTGCTTGACATACCTGAGTCTAGAATTAATTGTCAGTGTTCACATGTATATGAAGAACTTATTTCAAAAATACTGCACACATACAGGAGGAATTTATTGCTAAGGTGATGCACTTATGTGAAGAATGCCTAAAGACTCCTTCATACAGTTCTGTGTATATTTGGAAACACATTTCTCACAAAAGTGTGCATTATTTATGAAATGAATTCCTCTTAAAATGATTTCATTGCTTTTCAAATGATTTCACTTGCAAGTGTGCATTATTTATGAAATAAACCCCTCTTAAAATTGCTGGATTACATCTTGATGAAAGTGTCATTGTGGTGTTGTCATACTTTGAGTGTGAACTTCTGAAATGTGTTCTTCCTCATTTCTTAGTGCATTGTTCATGCACCTTAACCATAGGTTATTGATGACTTATGACATTTTCCCTCTCCCAATTTAAATATTTGATCAAATTTCATAGTGAAAAGTTTTGACTAATACAAAACTGTCAAACACTTTTGTATAGTTCTTACAGTCAGTAGAAGGAAGTTGGAAGAAGGATTATTGGTTGGATGCCACACATCATTAGTTTGTTTTAGTGTTTTGTTGTTTTCCTTCGCTTAAAAACAATTTTTTTTCTCAAAAGAGATTAAAATGAAGACCTTGGAAATATATTCTCAAACTTTTATGGAAAATGATTGGATGTATTTAAAAACTGCCAAGTATGGAGCTTTCTTGGAGCGTGACCTAATGCAGAGCGAATGAGTCTGAGATGTAAACTTTACAAACAGTGGCGTGTTAACCTTAAAAATTTTTGTGCTCACTTAGAAAATCGTTGATGAGTTTATCCAAACCCAGCATGATCGCACTATTCTACAAGTTTTCTACGCTAAAAAAATTAAGAATTTGTCATATTCTAAAACGACTCCTTTGTTTTATGTTTGTCGACATAACCGCCACTCCTACAGAAACATAAAAAATAAAGTTTACGATTCAATCATGGACGGTTTTTCAAAAAGGGCGGAGGTGTTGACGCAATTAGATTCATTAAACGAAGTTTTGCTTATTTTTTAACCCAGCATTCGCTTAGAATTGGCCCGGAAATTAAAAAAGCCGGCTAACAAACACACATACTTCAGATTATGTCGATTTAAAAACTTTACGGTGATTGTGTCACCCGTGAAATTAATCGACTTTCCTTTGTTTCTTTTAAGCATGCAATCGGACGTCCTCGTTTATGTAATAAAAATGAAAGAAAAAAAGTTTCCGGTTTACTTGGAATTAAACACCCATAAGTTTTTTTTTTAATAGTTTTCTTTCACGTTTCATCTGTAAAAGTTAAATGAAAGAATTCCATTTTGTTTGATTGAGTTTTTTATGGTATTCAAAATGGCGGACAAAAGGGTTTTGTTTTGCCTTCTTTTTTGCTCATTTCCGGTGTGAAGCAACTTCAATCAACATCACAAGTTATTAATAACTGATAATTGGAAGTTGTACAAATTAATTATTTGTTTAATGAATATTCTGTAATAGTTATTTAATAAATACATTTGTTTTATTGTTTTTATTTTGCAAAATTGGTTGTTTGATCGGGAACCGGAAATGGGGATGAGTAAACTGAAACGGACATTTTGTTAACTTGAGGTCTGGGTTTGTTTTTTGATTTTTAAACTTCGGTTGTTTAGTTTAAAGAAATTTTTTTTTTCTTTCAGATGTTTTAGTTCTAACAGTCGCAACAAATGCCACAGATGGATATCTCAGGTATCTCCGATCTGCGGAGATTTTTAACATTCCTACTAAGAATCTCGGTCTTGGCGTCACTTGGACTGGCGGTTCGATGAAAGGAATGGGAGGTGGACAGAAAATAAATTTGTTCAAGAAAGAACTTGAAAAATATAAGAATGAGAGAGAGAAGATTGTTCTGTTTACCGACAGGTAGGCTTTTTGTGTGTTTGAGGTTTTTGAAGTGAATTTCGCGGCCATTTTAATTTTTGGGTTTTGTTCAAAGCTACGACGTCATATTCTTGGCTGGGCTTAATGAAATAATAAAGGAATTCCACGACATCGGAGGACGTGTCGTGTTTGGAGCTGAACCCTTCTGCTGGCCGGATAAACAACTTGCTTCGAAATATCCTCATCAGTCTAGAGGGAAGCAGTACTTAAATTCAGGAGGTAGGATGAGAGAATGATTTTTGAAAGAGTCGATGAACATAATCCAGACATGGCGCTGAAATGTTTGAGTCAAATGAATTAACCCGACGCGATTTTGTTCATCTATCAATAAATCGAATCCAACAATTGACAATTAATCATGTAAAGTGTTATTTGACTCCATCAAATATGTAATTTTATTCGTTTCAGGGATCATTGGCTACGCATCAGATTTATATGAGATATTAACTTTCAAAGAAGTCGAGAACGATGATGATGATCAGTTGTTCTACACGCAGGCTTATCTCAACGATACCTTGAGAAACAATCTTAAAATCAAATTGGATCACAAATCTCAAATTTTCCATAATTTGAACGGAGCTTTGGGTAAAGAAGGGTTAATTGAAATTTGGGGAATGTTAATTGAAAATTTGAAATTTAGAATTTGATCTTCAAATAATTTATTTACAGACGAGCTGTCTTTAAAATTTAGAAACAGTGAACCTTATTTAGAAAACACTTTTATGAAAACCAACCCATTGATAATACACGGAAACGGACCTACAAATATAAAGGTCGATCTTAATAATTTGGGAAATTATCTTCCAAAAGCTTGGAGTTTGGGAGAAGGTTGTCTGTCTTGTAGAGAGAACATGTTTTCATTAAATGACGTGAAGGTAGGGAGGAAGGTTTTCTGAATCCATTTTTGGAACAATCGGAACGTATTCAAATCGATAATTTTTGTCTGTTTCAGTTTGCTCAATATCCGAAAGTGTTTTTGGCTTTGTTCATCGCGAAACCGACTCCCTTCTTGGAAGATTTTCTCAGGAAAGTCGTCAATCTTAAATATCCAAAAGACAGAATGGAATTGTTCGTGTACAATAACGTCAAATATCACGAGTCCGAGGTGGATAAATTCGTAGATAAATACAAGCCCAAGTACAAAGGATTGAAATACATCAAACCTGAAGATGAAATCGTCGAAGCTCATGCCAAAACTCTAGCTATGTAAGTGTTTTGATCGAAATAGATCCGAAAATTGATCGAAAGTCGGTTTTATTTATTTCATTTGTCGGTGTGATTTCAGACAAAAATTTTTGACCACCAAAGCTGATTACTTCATGAATTTGGACAGCGAGGCTCATTTAGATAATGCTCACACTCTCAGGCTCCTGATAGAACAAAACAGGTTGGTTGAGGTGAGGTCGGTCGGGGGTTTTGGTTTTTGTTGTCGTGAAGATAATTTAAAATATTTTGATTGAAGGACCATCATCGGGCCCATGCTCGTTCGACCCTACAAAGCCTGGAGTAATTTCTGGGGAAATATCGCCGAAGATGGATTCTACGCGAGGAGTTTCGACTATATGGACATCGTTAATAATGAGAAGCGGTGAGTTGGGGAATGAGACTGAGGTGGTTGAAGTTATTTTAAAAAAAAATTTTGCACCAAAATTTGTTACACAACCACGAAATGGTTTGTATTGAGAAAGGAAAAGTCTCAATCCGTGTAATGAGGGATCTCGATGATGGCGGCTCTCAGTCGAAAGCAATGCTAAAATCAGTTTTAAAACTCCTACTGTCTATGGAATACATGTTGTTGGCTGAGCATTCGTAAATACCGGCGTCCATCTGCGTGGCCGGATCTATTTCTAGTTTGGATTTGACTTTATCACTTCCCATCTTCCATTCGTGAACCTGTTTTCAAAAACGAGATTTTACTCAAGGGAATCCGGATTAATAACAAACTCAGTTGGTCTTGTATAACTTACGTGACTCAGATAATGCGCATATAATTCGATTCCGTCTTTGAACCAGGTTATCTGCGGACGTGGATTCCCTCTCGCGACGCACAAAAATGCTATTTTGTGACCCAACACGTATTCATAATCAAAATGAGATGAGAGAATTATCTTGGCGCCCTTGAACAGACAGAAAAATTTTGTTTTTCTGTCGTTTCCGGTTTAACGAAAATCGGAAACTAGTTAAATCGACTTACGTTGTTGTTATTGTAGTATTGATCAGATTCCGGATCTCTGAATTTCCCGGTTATGGGAAGACCGTTGATTATCCTGCTTTTTGTTTTGGCTCTTGTCCTTCCTCGTCGACCCCGTGCTGACGTTATTAACAGCAGGAGGATTGTTATCTACAAGTTCAAACTTGAATTAGTAAGGTGAAACTGAATTTGAGTTTAGTCGAGGAAGGAACACAATCACGAATTCTCTACCAACCAAAATGAATTCTATAAATCACTGAATAAATTTATCTAGATTCATGCAACCGGAAGTAGATAAAGCTAGTTTAAACATAATACAAAGAGAATTTGGTGAGTGATTGACTCACCGATTTTGGTGACACCGGTTCTCGCCGGCTGCAAACCGGTCTTACTGAAAGCGTGGGATTTCAATTGAATTGATTCATTAATTAAATTATTAATTGTAATTTAATATTAATTAGTTTAATTGAATTAGTTGTGAGTAGATTAAGCCGGGACTCGAAGTCCCGGAAAGTTTGATTTAAAAATTTTTTCCGGGTGAATGAAAGATGTTTTAAAGATTCGATAACGCAACAGTCTATTTAATTAATTAGTTAATAAGTTATTTAGTAATTAATGAAGTCACTTACAAGTATCAATTGCTTTTTCATAGTTTAAGAGAAAACGAAAACAAATCTATTAAAATTTTTTTTTGTCTCAACGTTAAGACGACTGAAGACAACACGAACGAAACGTTAACTTTATTATAGCGTTATTGTTTTGACCCTCTAATGAGATTTTTGTTCGTTGTCTTGTGTGTCGTCGTTTCAAGTGGCGGCCTCACTTTGATGTGACCAGAGAAACATTCTTTCAGGGAGGAGGTGGAGGGTGGAGGGGTGAACTCTGAAGTTTTTGGACGAATTTCTTGATTCTGTGTAATTTTTCGTTGTAAAAATTGAAACGCAGTAAACAATTTTGTAGAAAAGATGAGATGAGAGGTTTGGCGGAGAAGGATGTCAGAGGCGGAAGTAGGAATGTATTGGTTTTGGTTTGTAAATGAAGCAGAATTCGTTTCGATGTGGTTTATGTAATTTGTGTTATGTTATTTATTTAATTATGTATTTATGAATGTTATTGAAAAGTGGACATTCTGTAGAGTGTCTAGGCATTGCTGGGACGTTTTGTTTTGGTTTTGATATGCATGTGGAAGATGGGACTGTTGCAGGAAGGAAGTGTAGGGGAGGCATGGCCTTGTCTTGTAAAGTTTAAAAAGCTGAGGCGACTTGTTAACAGTTTTTGTCCTCTCTTTCATATATACTGCACATTTTAAAAAGGGGATCTTTATTTCATAAATAATGCACAGCTTTACCGTTATTTCATTTCAAAAGTATTGCACACTTCTGTCAGTATTTCATTTCGAAAGTATTGCACACTTCTATCAGCATTTCATTTCAAAAGTATTGCACACTTCCGTCAGTATTTCATTTCAAAGTGTTACTCTTCCGTCAGTATTTTATTTTAAAAGTATTGCACACTCCCGTCAGTATTTCATTTCAAAAATACTGCACACTTCTATCAGTATTTCATTTCAAAAATATTGCACACTTCCATCAGTATTTCATTTCGAAAGTGTTGTACTCTTCCGTCAGTATTTCATTTCAAAAATATTGCACACTTTTAGGTAGAATAGTCAAAATTTTCTTGAATTTTCTTGTTTTTAAATCTAAGATGAAAATTTCCTTATGTTATTCCAATGATAGGACATGTCTTGTTACGTTTCATATTATGTTTCACCCTGGGAAGAAATTCGAACGGTCAGTTCTTTTTTATATTTGATTCGGCATTTTATAGAATGGCGGATTTCAGATATTATCAGTAACAATTATATTCTGTGTTATGATTGGGATTTGCTACCCTAAGCTTTACTCCTCTCCACATCCTTCCTTCCCTCCTCATTCTCCTGATCTCAACTAACGTCAAACCAGTCATCCCTACTTACACTTGATTCCACTCTGGACGCTGGTCTGTTCCCCAAATACCCTCAACTAGACCAACTACAAAATGTCTCGTGTTTGGAGACAGGTGGTAGTTAACGGGGTAAAAAAAAAATGATTGGATTTATACTTGAAGACGGGTTCATGACCCTGAGTTTTAAGTTACGCCACTGAAAGCGATTGCATTCGTGAAGTTGCAACCAAGTCATTTATCAAATCCTCACGATGGTTTGATTTTAATGAAGAGACACCGAAAGATGGTAATTTGAAGTTTCCGTCTGTTAACTATTTAAGGATTTTGTGACTTGGGTTTGTGGTGAAGGGGAGGAAGGAGGAAAACTCTTTCATAAAGAAGATGATTAGGGATAAGATTGAGTATCGAAGTTGAGAGTTCGAGGCCCTCACAATTTTCTGAAAAAGGTCATATTTGGAGGGAAGGGATTTTCAAAATCATCAAGGCATAATGAGCTCTGCAGTGTTTATTAATATTTTAGTGATCTACATATGTGATTCGTATACTGTTTTATGCCCCCAGTGCTTTTCCTTCACATTGTGTCATGTCAAGTAGCTGACAACTCCTGTACTAACTGTTCTGAATAGAGAAGCTGGTTTCGTGTTGGTTTCCTTTTCCATCGGATGGTGTCGTTAACACAGAATCCTGAAAGATGTTGATTAACGGTACAAAGTTAGACTCTTGGTTGTTTGGAAGGTTGAAGGAGTTGATTTAAATAAAAATTTTTGTGTATGGAACCAACCTGGAGATTTTTAAACTTGTTGTTAATATGTGTAAATGACATAGTCAGTTCGAAAACCTCTTCTGTCGATGGCGTACTGGTTGTCAGCTTGACACTCATAGTAGCCTGCATCTTTTTGTGTGGTTGGGTCGATCTCCATTTTGGATTTCATGGTGTCGTTACCCATTGGCCATTCGTGAACCTGTAAAGCGGAATCATTGTTAGTGAGTATGCTGTAGTTTGGGATGAGGGTGAGGCTCTGTATGAGTTTACCTGAAGTGAGAACGGTCGAGAGGAGTGAGGGAGGTTTGATTCATTTCTTCGCCTACCTTCTCCTACTTGATTCCGTGCTATTTGCATCAGTTCGCCTAACGTTTTCAGTACAGTACAGTCTCGACAAACTCTTGGATTTAGGTGCTTTCCGAACGAAATTCATTTTATATTGTCTGCACGTATCCATCTCGTTTTCGCATGGTTTCGTGAACTTGGTAAAAGGCTCCGTTTTTTCTTTATTTTCAAACATTCTTGAGGCGTTATGTCCCATATATCGGCAGTGATCGGAGGAGGAACGTATTCTTTGATGTCGACGGTGTTGGCCCATTTCCCGGAATCGCGGATCCTCGTCGCGGTCGAGAAAAGCTGCTGGAAATGTCTCTTGGCCAGTTCGTGTTTGGAAATTATTTCGCCGAGCAACTGAGGCTCGTAATTGTCAGCTGGATTCGTCTTCAAATGAGCTTCGCTTCCTGTTCAGTGAGTAGAATACAATTCCAAGGAGTCCAATCTTTGTCTTTGTCCCACCTCGGCATACGAAGATCGATCAAGTTTTCGTTTTCGGAAACGGCGGATCGATTACGCCAGATGTTCTGAACGAGGAATCGCATGTCTTCATCTTGTAGGATAAAAGCACAGGAGGAGTAACAGTTTCGCTTCTGTTCGTCCCGCCTAACTGTTTTCAGTATGTACCTGTACGGATTGAGATCTATTCTAGGTACGGCTATGTTGTGAATCCATTGACAAGAAGAACAGACGTTGACGGATTTGTCTCGAGTCGTGGCTGAGAATTCTTCGAGGAGTTTCATCTGGTGACACATTTTGCAGAAGAGGATGTTGTGCTTGAGAGGTCGTTTGTTGAACATGGGGTCGTATTTAGCCGCTTCCGGATTGAAATATGGATCCTTGAAGTATTCCGTGAATAAATGTTCGATTCGCTGACGTAGGTATTCCAAATCCTTAGCCTTGGCTCCACGGATGAGCATCTCACATTCTTGGTTAATCAGGTCCATGAGTTCGTCAGTGAGTCTGGTGCCGTGGACACGGAGGGCGTATTTCAGTGTTGTGAGTAGTTCTATTCGTTCATGATGGCTTAAATCGTGTCTGGACAGACTCTGATACAGTTCTTTGAGCTCTCTGGCTCTCTGCGTTTTGAGAGTGTCCATTTTGACGTTGAGACCTCTAAATCCGGTCCAGGTGATGGGTTTCGAAACTTTTTCCATGAAATTCAACGCTTTGATTCGTTTCTGTTCTTTTTGACAGCGATTCTGTGGACTTCGATGGCTTCGAGGAGTTTTATTTCTTTTTCGAGAACGGAACAGAGTTCGGCTTTTTTCGGAGCTTCCGTTTTCAAGTTGGTGATCCTTTCGACTTGAGCTTTCCTCCATTTTTCGACCAACGCGTAAAGCATATCGAAATGGGCTTTCGTTTTCGGATACGTCATGTTGATTATGTCCGTTTTGATTCTGTTCTCTCTCTCGAGTATTCTCTTTTCTTCCTGTTTGACTTCCCAACAGTGACGCCTACGGTATTCCTCGCTCATCTGTTTGAGAAATCTTCGGATGATCATCGCCCGAACGTATCGTTGTATCGTTCTCACCTTCCCCTCGATGTCTCTTTGTTTGTACCAAGTGTCATAGTCGATGTATGGTTTCGCCGTGATGATCTTGTCTTCTTCTGTACTTATGTAGTAGTCTCTTCTCGCCATCTGAGTTGCCTTGTCGTTGGTCGTGTCTATCTGTTTCTCGTCAATGAATGCTGTTTGAGTGTCTCTCGATACTCTCTTATCCCAGGGGAGTTTGGGTGGATGAGGAGCTGATTGGGAGAATGCGTGGTGGTATTCGATTCCTGTCGCGCAGTCTCTATAACCTCCGACGAACGGCTTCTTAATGGCTCGATTTTCTATCTCGACGACGACGTCCTTATACTCGGCTACTCCATTGTGGTCTTTACCTGTCTCCACTGTGCATGTAATTATGTCAGGTACGGGAAGATCTAAGTGATCGCTTTTTAGTGGCCAGCGATCGTTGTCTAGGGTCAGAAGTCGAAAGGTGACGCTGTCGAAGGGTTCGATTTCCGGAACTAAGTCGTAAGCGGTTTCGTCGTCTTTGACTTCTACCTCGTCTCTGTATATTATTAGAATATCCGGCGGGACCTTGAATATTCCGGAAATGTCTTGTTTGATTTCTTTGAACGGCATGAAATACCTGTAGGCGCACGTGTAGACGTCTCCAGTGTTGAGAATAAACTTCATCGTGACGTTGAGGTTGAGGATTCGTAACATTTCTTGTGGGTCTGTTATCTTTTTGTATTGTTCCTTTCGGTGTCTTTTTTGTGCCTGGATCTTTTGCTCTTGCAGGATTTCTTCCTTTCTTTTGGCCAGGTATTGTTCCATTTCTGCCCTAAGAACAGGATCTATGGATAGTTTCCTCTCCGATTCTGTTAGATATTCGAGCCAGTTTATCTTCTCGTATGGCATCAATTCTTCTATTTCTCCCTCCTCTTCCTTTTCCTCTTTCTCCTCTTCCTCGGCTCTTAGTCTGGCTATAAATTTGACTGGCTCTTTTTCCATTTCTATCTCGGCTCTCGTTAACTTTTCCTTTTCCTTGTCTTCGGAGATTTCTTCTGGTACTTCTTCTAACAATATTGTTTCGTCTATTTTCTTGGTCGGCCTCGATTTTGAAAATCTTTTCGCTCTTATCCGTCTCATCTTTTCATCTTCGACCGGTTTCCCCTCCTCGTCTTTCCCCTCTTCCTCAGTTTCCGCTTGGGTTTCCACTTTTTCTAGTTTTTCTTTCATTCGGATCACCAAAATGTTTTTGAGGTTGGTCTTGAAAGTCGGTAGATTTTCGTTAACTTTCTGCGGTATGTTGACGGGAAGACCTTTCCTAGCTGTGGTGACAGTTTCTTCGACGACTGCCCTCACCTTCTGGATGGACTCTCTGAGGTTCTTTACGAATATGCTTTCGGGATCGTATCTGAGACTCTCACGAAGGACGTCCATGATGTGTTGAACGATGTCCGCATCCGTTTGAACGCCTCTCTGACCTTTGTCACCTTCGTCGTCTTCGTCAAAGGCGAAACTTTCCTCGCTTTCGACGACCTTGGGCGTCGGATATAAATGACTCACATCGAGTTCGGTTATGAGAACTTTTTTCTTTTCGATCGGTTTCCGGTCTTCTATCTTCTTCTCCTTTTCCTCCTCTGATTCTGGCGGACGCATAATCTTTTTTAATTTCTCTTCGACGACTTCACGGTAATCTGCCTCGAATTGAATGTCGCTGAGCGTTTTCTCCTGAGGCTTGAAGAAGTATTCGGAGAATCTGGCACCGTATTCGAAGGAGCTTATGCTTTCGAGGCTTATCTTCTCCTGACCTGTCTTCGTGACTTCTTCTACGACTTCCCCGATTATGCTTTCACCTCTCCCTTCTCCTTCCCACGATTCCGCACTTTCGTCTTTGATGTGTTCTAAGTCTTCAACGGGTTCCATGGAGGCAGGCACCTCCTCAAAGTCCGGCTCCGCGATCTTTGATTCCACGGAACCCATAAACAGGCCCAGGCTCGAAGGGGGAGGATAGAAACGGCCCTCTCCTCCAAATTCCTCCCCGTAAATCTCGTCCAAATAGCGTTTAGGTTGAGGGACTCGCTCCTCTTTCTTCTCTTCTTGTCCTTCTTCTCCCTCCTCTTCTTCATTTTCGTTGTCTTCCTCGTCTTCTTTCTCATCTTTTTCGTTTTTCTTTTCGTCGTTTTTCACGTCGTCCTTCGAATCTGTATCATCCTCGTTGTCTGCCATTATTTTTGTGTTATTCGTCAGATTTCAAAAATAAAGAAAAAATTGAAAAAGTCACACCGACGATATTGTATACGATATTTATATAAAAACACGCACAAAATAAGTCCTGCAGGGGGTTGCCCACAATTGTTTGCTGATACCGACTTGGTCGGTTTCCGCGACAACGCGATTTATCGAATGACGGTATCGATTCGACGGATTTGAATTTTCGCGGGCTTTTGAGACTTTCCAACCGGTCGTGAGTGCTGGAAGTGACAGTGTATGATCCTGCGCTTTCTTCTTCGTATTTTGATTTCACTCCTTTGAATGCGGGCGGTATTTGGGTTATGACGTCACTTGTGGGTTCGAGCTTTTCAGGAAAGGTAGATAGAAGAAGGCGAAAGGATTTTCCACGTACCTGGAAAAACTTATGAGCGTATAGTTCGATTCCGTCCTTGAACCATGTTATCTCTGGTCTGGGCAAACCTTTGGCCATACAGAAGAACGTGATCTTTCTTCCGAGCATGTAGTCGAGTTCGAAGTGTGAAGATTTTATTATCCTAGCTCCCTGGAAGAAGTAACCGGAAGTCAAAAAGTTCGAGGTGTCTGAGGGATGTTTTGGGGGGTGGTTGTGTTACTTACATCCTTGTGCTCGTAGTAATTTCCAGCCTCTTGATTTCTCGGCCGTATAAGAATGGGCATTCTCATTCCGTATTTCGTTCCTTTCCTTCCTCCGCCACGTCTTCCTCCTCCTCCGCCTCCTCTCGCTGACTCGCTCACATCTATGACAAGAACCAAGATGAGAAGACATGCGAGAGCGGCGGTCTTAATCGATTTGAAAGTCATTTTGTTTATCGCAGGTGACGATTAAACGCCTTCTTGAGAAAGCGATCTATCAAAACGAAAACAAAATGGTCGCCCCCGGCCGAGTTAAATTAATTAATTAATTAATAAAAGAAATTTAATTATGAAAACGAAAAGAAGTGTTTATGTGGACTCACCTTCCTCGCAGCGACTTTGTTGTGCGTGTGACGTCATTTTCTGTTGTTGTCTTGCTGTTCGTTGTTTTTATTGGGTGATTGTGGGCAATTATGTTAACGTGAGTTCAATTCGGTCGGCTCGGAGTTAAGCGATCTTGATTCCGGTGATTTTGGCGGGGGGCGAATTGTTTGTCGAGCCTCTCTCTCTCTCTGTCGTGAATGTTTTATTATTATTATCATCTCTTTTCAGAGGACTCTGGAACGTTCCTTACCTCAGCGGCTGTTACCTCATCAACGGAAGTCTCATTCGAAACGAAGCGACGAGACCACTTTACGTTCAAGGTTCCCTGGATCCCGATATGGCGTTCTGTCACCACATGAGGGAGAAGGTGAGTCAATTTTCGTTCCCGTCTGGATTTGGTGATCGGATATGGATGATGGTCTCAATGTCTTGATTGTTGTTCCAGGGAATATTTATGTACGTGAGCAACCGTGTCGACTTCGGACACTTAATAAACGCCGAAAATTATGACATAAGTCGGACTCATCCGGACTTTTATCAGATTTTCGACAATAAGTGGGACTGGGAACAGAGGCAAGTTTGTCTTGATTGTTTCTGGAAACGGGAACCTGGAATCAACTTCTTGAGTTTGTGTCTTGTTTGGATGTGTGTATGTGTGTCAGGTTTGAATGAAATTTGTGACTTGATGGAGTATGTCTCCTGATGTGTTTCGTCAGTTGTATTTTTGGTACGACAGAAGAGAGAGAAGAGCGAACCAACATTGGAAAACTATCGTGAACAAGGCGAGGCTTTCTTGTTTACTGATCGATGGATCGATATCGGATTCTGTTTAACGGTATATATGTATATTTGATTGTCCTCCTCTATTTCATAAATACTGCACACTTTAATGAAGTGGTCGTTTTAAAAATGATAAACAATTTGAAAGAGTCGTTTCATAAATTATGCACACTTTTACTATTATTTCATTTCAAAAGTATTGCACACTTCCGTCATTATTCCATTTCAAAAATATTGCACACTTCCGTCACATTATTTCAAAAGTATTGCACACTTCCCTCATCATTCCATTTCAAAAATATTGCACACTTCCGTCAGTACTTCATTTCAAAAATACTGCACACATCCGTCATCATTTCATTTCAAAAATACTGCACACTTCCGTCATCATTTCATTTCAAAAATATTGCACACTTCCGTCATCATTTCGTTTCAAAAATATTGCACACTTCCGTCATCATTTTCTTTCAAAATTTGTAATACTTCCGTCATCATTTCATTTCAAAAATATTGCACACTTTTAGGTAGAATTCAATATGAAAGTCGAAATTCTTTGTTAAAAATCTAAGATGAAATATTTCCTTATGTGATTGCAATGAAAGGACACGTCTTGTTATGTTTCGTAATAAATTCCACCCTGGGAAGAACTCGAAATGGTCATCTTTGTCTTTGATATTTGGCTTAGTTGACTAAATCATTTCAGGTATCTCCATGAAAACTACACGGAGAACCTGAATCCGGATAATAAGCCGTTGATGCCTTGTCCAGACGTCTACTGGTTTCCAATCGCTTCACCCAGGTTCTGTCGAGAGCTCGTCGAAATCTGCGAAGCCTATGGAAAATGGTCGGACGGAAGCAATAAGGTATGTACCTCTGTTTATTTATTTATTTGGAAAAAGGTTTTCGTGATCGAGGGAGAGGAGAAGAAAGAAGATGGCGACGAGGCGGAGAAATCAGTTTGTTGAATAAATTATTAATTAATTAGTTAATTGGTCGGAGGAGATAATTGTTTGGCTGTTTAGGATCTTCGATTAGATGGCGGGTACGAGAACGTGCCAACACGTGACATCCACATGAAACAAATCGGTCTGGAGTACCACTGGCTGTTCTTCCTCAAAGAGTATGTGAGACCTCTTCAGGAAAGCGTCTTCCTCGGATATTTTCATAACGTATGTCCTTTGTCATTTCAGGAATGTTGACCGCTTGATTCAGCCTCCTGCTTGCTCTCGCCGCCATTTTGTTTGATTTATCATCACCTTTTGTCTTGTTCTGTGTCAATTTTTCTTTTTTTTTTCGTTTGGAAGAAGAGCGAACGCGTAACCCTTTCCCCAGAGTGAGTGACACGGACTTTGATCACTGGGGATGGTGGGGTTCTGTGTTCGCTCGTCTCACGCTTTTGTTTGTCGTCGTCGCCTTTTTCTTATACCAAATGAGAGAAGTTAGTTGCATGCTGTGTATGTTTTCTCGGGCTCTTGAAGGACGACCGACTTGAGGGCGGATACGAGGCAGTACCGACTCGAGACATTCACATGAACCAGGTGGGGTTGGAAAAGCATTGGCTTCATTTCTTGGAAAAGTATGTCGCTCCGTTAAACTACAGAGTTTATACCGGTTACCAGGACGAGGTAAGATTTCCTTTCACGCTTCCTATGTTTAGCTTTTGAATGAGTCCTTCGCCTCGTGTTGGTCCTTTCTGCAGATTTACAGCTCCAATGTAGTTTGTTTAGGTATATGAACACCTCACTCTATAAAACTTGTTTAATGATCTCTATGGATTCTATCATCTCTATGACTTGGTAGTAAACCTGATAGAGTGGGTGTGTTAGTGCTCTGGGTCCGTGGGCCTAGAGTTGATGGAAACTTTTTATTGAGTCGTGAATCTGCAGAGGGTTTTGTCTCAAATCAAGGTACAGTATCGAGTTTCTTTTTCTTCGTCTTGTCTGTATGTCGTTACTAGTCTTTGTAAAAACAGAAAAACTAAATTTTAGGGAAAATGTCATTTAGAGTTAGATTTGGTGTCATTTAGTGTCACTAATACCGGGTTCTGTGATGTAGATTAGTCACTAATCCACTATTAGTGTTGAGGACTCACTGTTACCATCTTTCCATCTACCTGTTCTCTCTAATCTGTTTCTAATGCAAGGCGGTCGGATGATGGAGGCTGGGGGGCGAACTAAGGATTTGTGTTATAGGTCGTTGCTTATCACCGGGTTTGTCAAATTTGCGATTCGGCGTTTTTTGTATAATTGACGAAGTGGGTTTATGGGTGGGAAGGGCATAGGGTGGCCGACGAATTTGGTAAGATTCCTTCAAAGGTATACTCTAACTATGGCCGGTGTCTTAATTTGATTTCTTTTGACACTATCAGGCGGCAGCATGCAACAGAGCATGTCAGAAAAATTTAGAGTAGTGGGTATGTCATACTAGATTAATGGGTGTTGTTGTAATGAGCCAATTTGACTCAGGGGAAGAAATCCACAGAATTTCAAATTGTGATGAGATACCTCAGTTAAAACCTCCTGTCGAGTCAAATTGGCTCAGGGATAAGGTTTTCAAAAAAGTTTTATGACGTCGACGGAACAGATATCCGGTTCAACTAATACAAAACGGTGACATAAAATCGAAACGACTCAAATTGGCTCAATTGGGGTGTTTAGTTATGTGATTTGGGGGTGTAACAATTAATTTTTCGGAAGGGGTTGGAATTTGGAGATTTTTGGATTGAGTAACTGGGGAGTTTTGTCTGAACAGAAACAGAAATGACAGATAGTCGCTGCTTGGCATTTTGGCAATGATCATTTCACGCCTTTTTATTTATTTGTTTGAATTAAGGTCTGATGTGATTGGTATTTAAATTTCAGCCACCTCGGGCCATCATGAATTTCGTGGTTCGTTACAAACCCGATGAGCAACCTTCTTTAAGGCCGCATCACGATTCGTCCACGTATACGATCAACATAGCACTAAACACTCCCAAAGTTGATTACGAGGTAAGTAATAACAATTTACTCATACTAACTACAATATTATATACATATGATACTATACTATATTATGTATTAAATATATAGTCTATTAAACACTAAAGGGTGTGGCAGAAATCATTTAATGAAAGAATTTGGTCTATTTTTTAACAAAGTGAGTCAATTTGACTCATATACATCCTAATTGATGTATTGACTCCGCTAAATTCAATCTAAATTAAAGGAGCTTTCGTTTCATAAATATTGCACACTTTTGTCTTATATAAGCAATCACCTCGCTAAGAACAAAAACCAGAGAGATACATAAACTGTGCAGTACTTATGAAAGAAGTGCTTGGTACAAGTGTAAATTAATTATATAAGACAAAAGTGTGCAATATTTATGAAATGAAGCTCCAAAAACCTTTAATTTGGATTGAATGTATTGGGGTCAAAACATTAGTTATGTTGTATATGAGTCGAATTGACTCACTGTTATCAGTCACTTCTTTCATAAATATTGCACAGTTTTTATTGTTGTTCTTAGGGAGGTGGTTGCAGGTTCATCAGGTACAACTGCAGCGTAACAGAAACGCGGATGGGTTGGCTTCTCATGCATCCCGGCCGACTGACTCACTACCACGAAGGTTTGCTCGTGACCAAAGGGACTCGCTATATTATGGTTTCGTTTGTCGATCCTTAGAGACAGTTCATCAAAGATGTTTATCATCCAATAACTTGGCAACAGGTTTTGTTTTGCTCACTTAACGGCCAACAGTTTTACAACAGGTTTGATAGAAAGATGGAGAAGAAGGAGGAGTTCCTTTCTTGTCGTCAATGTTTTTTTCTGTTTTCTTTTGAATGGGAGTTTGTAAAAGAGGAAGACTGATACTTAGCCCACCCACTCCTCCTCCTTTTATCTTTCTCTCAATCCGGATGCAATCTTATAGAGAAGAAGTTGTCAGTGATGTCTTGCACAATTGCCGAGTGAATTTTTGTTAATCCCTTGACACTGCCAAAAGCGTACTGATGGACGCTCATTTTTTTTAACTGTATTTATTTAGAGAGTAGATTCTTGTTAGATGTTTTTCTACAAAAGAATGCTTCAATTGTCTTCTAATCGGTTTTCCTATATTCTCAAAAGCATTTAATCAACTGTTAGAGATTATTTTAGATTTTTTTTGGATGTTTTTCTTGATCATTTCTGTTACCAAAATCAAGTTCTTTTTGTAGCTTTAAATATAATATGTGTATTTTTGTCTGTTTCTTTTTTATTTTTGCGTTTTCCTGTTCTCTAAGTTGATAAATAAACCTTTGGAACTGGAAATGTGTGGTTTTATTTATTTCCACCTTATTTGGAATATAGAGCGGGGCCTTGGCTGTTGTTCCTGCTAAACTGTGCAATAATTATGAAATGAGGTCCTGTTAAAAGTATGCAGTGACCCTAAAATACGCTAAAATGGGTTTGAAAAATATTTCAAAAGGACGCCATGTTTGTAACGATCGTTTTAGAGGAGAGCAGTCGTGCCAACCGTTGAGAAACAAAATTTCAATGTTGGCATCACATCAATTTATCGTACTGACTGAGTGAAAACAAAGTTTATTATAATTTGAGTTTGTTGTTACGAAAATGAAAAACAGTTCGATGGTTGATAAAAATTCGACAACGGGAAGCAATCCGCAGGAACAATTTGTTCTCCTTGCGAAAAGCGCGAAAGGAGCTGCAGCACTGGAGTTGATTAAGCAGGTCCTCGAAGCACCGGGTGTTCACGTATTTGGCGAGCTCCTTGACATGCCAAACATTTTGGAACTGGATAAAGGCCCTCACGCGAATTATTTCAACACTCTCAATCTATTCGCATACGGTACTTATAGACAGTATTTAAATAACAAGAGTAAGTTCATTGAATTGACTCCGATTCAAAAGAAGAAACTTCAACACTTGACAATTGTCACACTGGCCACCAAAATGAAGTGCATACCATATTCGGTCCTCCTTCAAGAACTCGACGTTAAAAACGTGAGAGACCTCGAGGACTTGATTATAGAAGCTGTTTATTCCGACATAATCCAGGGTAAGCTAGATCAGAAGAACAGTCAACTCGAAATCGACTATGCTATCGGTAGAGACATAAGACCTGAAGATATTGGAGCTATTGTCAACACCCTGCAAGAATGGTGTGACTCTTGTGAGGCTGTTCTTGCCTGCATTGAAACTCAAGTTAATAAAGCGAATAATGAGAAGAATCAGAGAATCAAACACAGGGAAGCGATTGAACAGGAAATAGCCAATATTAAGAAAACTTTGAAGACGAATACAGTTGACAATGAAGAGACAATGAATAATGACTCGAGAGAAGCCATGCCTCAATCAGGTGAGAAAGTGAAAAAGCAAGTTACCAAAACGAAGGGAGGACGAGGAAGCAGTAAGTTCTGGCAACCTAAAGCATAAGAAATATTGTGTTGTGGTACCCTGTTCTTGGTACTAGGTGGTATTTTGCAAATATTGTAATTATAAAAGTGATTTTGTTAATATATTTAAAGAAATTTTTTTGAGATTTCATTTACTTACCTGATAGAAATAAGTTTTTTTTTTAAATAAACAAGTCGATGTCATAATTGTCATTAGCCTAATTTTTTTAATACCTTTTCTGTGAACTCCTTCATTTGATGATTGGTTTGGCAAGAATATTTCAATTTGTGTTTTGATTTTAATGTTGAGCATCTGTAAAAATGGAGAATTTGGGTTTTCTGGGAAATTTAATTGAACGTCTTGAACCATAAACATACATAAAAGTTAGTTTACACATAAATTGGATGTTCTCGAAACCATAAATGTTGTGTAATACAAATTGGGTTGAGTCCAGGGAGAGGAAAGAAAATGGGTAACCCAATAACTGCCAAACTTTTTAGTCTAATCACCTGTCTCCAAATTTGTAATTTTAGTCTCGAGATCCTTAATCAGACTTCTTTAGTCTTGTAGTGAATCAAACTCTGATTCTATGCCTCAGTAAAGTAAAAGTAGCCAGTAACAGTACAAGAAATATTTACTCTAAATTTATGTACATACCTTCTTCAATGTCCATTATCATTGTTATAAGACTTCACTACATACAAACTCAAAAAATGGTTTCAAATATCTTGTTGCTGAAGTCAGAGGAGAAAAATTCACAAAACCAACATGTCTGACCTGTTTTCATGTTGGAATGGAGTTCATTGAAGCGCCGAAAAGACTTTTAGACTTTAACTATGTACAGAAAAGATCGAACTGTATGTTTCTCAGATGGCCAAAAAAGCCAATTTCGTAAGCGAGCTCAACTTCTTCACACGAAGATATCTTTCATAAGTAATGCACACTTCGTAAAATCCAGTTTATACCTAACATTTCTGAAAATGAGTGTCGTCTCCATTGTGCATTATTTTCGGGCAACATGTGCACAACTGAGAAATAAATTCCCCACGCAATTGTGTGCATTATTTATGAAATGGATTCTGCAAACAAAAATTTTCACAGCCTTCCAATATTCAACGTTTCATATGGATTCAAGTGAAATACAGTTTACTGCTTCCTGTTATAAACTTTCTGTTATACTTCCTTGTTCACTTGTCTTTAAGACTCAAAAATGAAGTGAAATTGTTGTGCTAAAAGCTTCTAAGATATAAGTCAATAAAGGCTCTGAGTTCTCTGACGTTGTACCAAGTCCTCTCCTCAAATTGCATTTGTTGGTGGTTTTCATACTCCACCAACGACATTACTATAAGCAGCCCTGTTCCACTTATATATTCATAATTGAAGACCCATTCTTTTTAAATTTAGAATAATAGTATAGACCTCCCTCATGGGAAAGTAAAAATTCTTAATCTGTCAACTGACTAGTTTTAAAGGAACAACTTCAAATCCAGGGTCAAACATTAACAGATCTTGTCAAAGACCTGATGAAATATTCACTTTGGGTGAAAAATAAGTAAAATTTGTCACACAACCTCAAAATTCAATTATAATAGCTTTGGATTATGTTTGAGTATATCCAAGTCTGATTAGTGACTTAAAGAAGATCCAGAAGGGTTGGGAATACAACACCAAACTAACTACAGCAGTCCTAGAGCAGTGGTCAGCAAACTCTTCAACCCAAAGAGCCAAATATGAACTACACAAAATCAAAATATATTCAAAGAGCCATTTTCTTTAAGCCTGCAGCAAACATTTTGTGTTAGAGCCACAGCCAAGGAGTAAAACAACCGACCACTGTTCTATGGGAACTTAGTAGATAATCAGAAGACAACAAAAAATTAGTCAAAACCATGTATATTGACCATTCCTTCCAACTAATCCTAAATCCTAAAACTTGAATCACTAGAAATCCTATACAAGTAGGAACCTTAAAAACCTTCCAAATCAATAATAAATAAATTAATTAATCAATAAATAATTAGGCTAAAAATCATTCATCCATTCATTTGGCATCTTTTATTTCATTGACAGTAATATCTACATAAATCATTTGATCTCTCACTTAAAAAAAAATAAAATAAAATAAAATGACACAGGTTTAGACACACTTACACAAACACAGAGAGTTGAATTCACTACTTAATCACTACAACTAAATACAGTGTGTGCCTATACAGAAACAGAAAAATATCAACAAACAGAAATCCGGCTACAGTTGAGAGGGTGTGTGGAACTATATACACAGACACAAAGGTGCACAAAAAAAAGAACCAAAATGCAACAGTTTGATTGGTGATTGAAGAAGAAAAACACCAAACCGAAAACTTAATATAAATCACTGTATGTAGATACTTTCCAGGGTTTGTTATACTGTAACTGAGATAATCAAGTGCGATTCACAGTAAACAGAGATTCAATTGGAGGCAGTGAAGATGAATTTAGTTTCAATCCCTCTCATCCAAATGTATAAATCTTTATATACAAATTTGACAGCTTGAGTATTTATTTATACGATTATATTATGCAATGAAAGAAATTTCACAGTTGTGTCATTTCGACTAGAAGACTTCTGGAAACATTGGTTACCCTGTTAAGAAATTATCACCGGCTAAAGATGAAGCTGAAAAGGCAGTTTTCATTACTTCCGGAAGTGAATTTAGGCCAAAACCTGAAACCTTCCACTAGTATAAAGGCATAAACATGTATAAAAACAAAATTTTGCGTTTTAAAATACCTCCCTGGTCTATTATGTCCATTTAAACATATACAAACCTGTTCCAACTTGCAGGTTTGATTTAACCATAACCAAGACCCTATAACCAAACTGTGTATAACTTTCTGGGGAGGCTTGTGATAAAATTTTCTTTATACTTTTATAAACCTTTTATGAGTAATTTAGTATCACTGGAAATCTTCATCAGATACACCCTCTGGCTGGAAAAATAATTTTGTTTCACTATACCCTCTGTGATTATATTTTTGAATCAATACTTTTATAGACAATAACTATAGTTACTGGTCTTTAACACTAGAAAGGCTGAAACTTAGTATATATATATGCTAAGCATATGTATAATCAGTTAGAACGACTGGGCAGTATAGTGTTAATGTTTTGGGTAGGAAATTTGTATGACCCAAGCTTACTTGCTCAATGGGTTAACTTAAACTCTGGGGGGGGATAAATTTTTTTGCTTTAATCATCCCCCTCTCAACCCCCAACTGTATCAGACATAGTTGGTCTGGCTATTTATATAGTGAACAGACCCTTGTATAACTGTTAATTCAAACTGGAGGAAAGGATGATACGGTAACAAGAGTGAAAGAAAAGTTGTCAGGATGAAGGAGAAATGATACAAATATACAATAGACACTTAGACCAGGGCTGACCAACTGGCGGCCCGTTAGTGCATTTTACTATGAATAAATTTAGTTGGCATAACTTCACTTAATATAGCTGTATATATAGTCAAAATATAGAAACAGTTTGAAAGATTCCACTCTTGAATGTATAATTAGACTTCTCACAACAAATACTGAACTGGACATACAATATATTGTTGCTGAACGAATATTTTAAAGTTTTCTTTTAGTATAAATAAAATATTCTTGTAATTAACACAAACTGACTTTTCATTTATCAACCAGGCCGATGAGGTGTTTGGTGAAGAGAATATAGCCCGCAGGCTATATTAAGTTGGACAGTGCCCACTCAGACTGTTTGAACTAAGAGAAAGAGGTATAATTATAAAAAGAGAAAAATTTCTTTCCAATTGTACTTTAACATTTATACTATTATCTTATAAACTTTGTCACAACCTGTAAAATCTTCAAAATTATTTGTTTTATGGGTTAAAAGGTATCATCCCCATAAAAATGATTTATAAACCAAATCAATTCCAATCCTGATCTCATTTTCAATCCTCTAGTACCTAACCAACAACCACAGCACCTACAGTCACCAGCTTTAGCTCCCACACCATTCAAATTATTTGCCACAAGTTTAACTTGACATGACTAGACAACACACACTTCTTAAACTACAAAAACTAACTTCAATATGAATCGCACTCAATTATATCGGCTACAATAGCATTCCAGACTCTTTTTACGCGGTTTATGATAAACACAGCGTAAACCATGAGTGTCTACAAACTATATGCAACGACCTGAGAGTTTATATGTCAAATCATTTCATTCCCTCCCACTCCTCCTTCTTCCATCATCTTATTCCCTATATACAAACACCGCACTCCGTCAAATTTATGCTTACAATGTCCCAAATTTAAAAAATAAAATAAAATAAAAATACAACCAAAAACAAAATGGATACCTTAAAAAAAGCTATCACGTGCGCAGTTCTCTTATAAAATAATATTCTTAAAATAACATTTATTTCCCTGTCACTACTACTTATGACAACGATTTAATGACTTCATCTAAGACTTTCCTTATCGTTTATGCTATTTTTATTTACGTATTTGAAGTGGATACAGGATTCCTTTTGTACGATACGCTTTATGGGAAACGATTCCTCTCGTTTCCCTAAATAATATTGGACACATTCAAACTGTTCCCCTGTTAAAGATTTTGATCGAGTGCTAAATTTGCAGCTATTCTATGTCTTCTCCTTGGTTTGTGTGCTTTCGATGAACCTCCCTGAAACTATAAACAGAATAAGAATCAAAACAAATTTTTGGATTTGATAGTCTTCCAATATCTATGACTCAAGCCTGTAACTCTGACTTGGCTGTTTTCAACTTTTTATAAATATATATAATACGGTACTGATATATACTCTAAATGTATAATATATAATTATTAATATAATAGTTATAGTTAGTTAATAGTTATTAAAATATAATATAGTAATAGTTTTTAATATATCTTTTTATATAATATTATTACTATATAAAATAATATTATATAATTTATACTATAAAGAAGAAAAATACATAAAATAAAATTATAAAAATTTTAATATCATTAAAAATTAAAATATTATTTTTTATATAAATATATTATTTTATATATATAATTTATTTTTTATTTAGTTTTAGTATATAATAATATAGTTTTTTATAGCCTGGAACGCCTGGAAGCTCTCTTCAGGTAATAATATAGTTAATAATATATAGTTATATATATAACTCCATCTCTGATAACCTCAAAATACCATTCTATTTATAGGACAGTGTCACTCAAACTCAAACACAACATCGAACGTTCGGATTCGTTTGTAACACCTTTCAGCCATCATACGTCCTTGTCTTATTTATAGGACACTAAACACCCCTCTCCTCAAAAAAGGGTGGAAAACTGGATTAAAATCACTATTTATAGAACACTTATATATAAAATAAATGTGTAATATACATATTTATGGAACTCTATCCCTGATTATGTTAAAACCAATGTCCTATTTATAGGACAAACTCACAAAACTTATAATAAAAATTGATTTGTAACATTTTTCCTAACCAATCACAATATTAAATGTTATATTATATAAAAGATATATTACGTAATATATTAAAACGATATAATAAAAACTAATAAAATATTAACCGATATTAAAATAATATATTATGTAAAAAGTACATATTATAAAATTAAACCACCATATATGTTATGTATTATATATAATTTTGACATTAACAATTGACATGTTACATATAAATTTATATTATATTTAATATAAATATTACTACATACATACATATATTAGTTTAATATTGTAATGTATAATTTTTTAGTATTTAGAGGAATGTTTAGTATAAAGTACGTTTGTAATTGGTTAGAGAAAAATGTTAGGAATCAACTTTTATTATAAGTTTTTGACACTGTCCTATAAATAGGACATTGGTAGAGTTACATATAATTGTATTACACATTTATTTTATATATCAGTATCCTGTGACTTTAATCCAGTTTTCCCTTTTTGAGGGGGTATATTAGTGTCGTATGATGGGTTAAAGGTTACAAAGGTGTTGATGGGTTACAGGTGTTACAGGTGGGTTCGGTGAATCCGAACGTTCGATGTGGTTGTGTTTGAGTTTGAGTGACACTGTCCTATAAATAGAACGGTATTTTGAGGTTACCACAGATGGAGTTACCTTGTATCAGAAACTTTAACCATTACACTAAGCCTCCCGCCAGTGTCCTATAAATATATATTATATTACAAAGAGTTGAAAACAACCTATAATTATACATATAGAAATATATATGACATAATAAAAAATAAAGACACGAGGGTATAATGGGTGTTGTGCTCGAGTTTGGAAATGAAGACAGAGATGAATAAAAGTGAAACGGTTACGAGTTATCTCGTGGTTAACAACGAAAAAGGAAATTTAAAATTTACCTGTGGTATGTTTGCTGTTGTGACTTCGGGTTTGCTCGCTGCCGACGGTTGGGACGGGAATTCCTTCTTCATTCGAGAATTGTGATGAGGTGGAATGACGCCTACGTTACGAATCCCTGTGATCGCTTGAAGTGGAACGAATCCGAGAGAAGCTTCCGGGACTCTTGGACCGATGTTGGGAAGCCGAGGAGGTTCCTGTCAACGATCAAATTCTATCATCTCTTCGACAACCTCTAAATAAAAGTAACAAAATCCGGCAAACTCACACATGGCCTGTTTGGATTCCCTCTCACATATCCTCCGTTCCAAGTTTGAGGTTGGTAATACTGATCATGACTCCTATTAGCAATTCTACTCGGACCGACCCACTGAGAAGGTGGAGGTGGTATGGGGAATGGGAGATTGTTGTTTCCGCCATGATGCCACTGATTCAAGCTCCTGTTTTCTTCCCTCCAATTGTTCTCAACTTCGTTTCTTCCTGGAGGAATCCCCTGGTGATGATTTTCTTTGTTCATTGGGATTTTCATTGGAAGATTCACGGGAGGGTTCATCGGAGGCTTCATAGGAGGATTCATTGGAGGCCTAATCGAAGGATTCATCGGCGGGTTCATCGGAGGGTTTGCTGGCGTGTTTACGTTGGGCGGAACCTGATTCTCGGTCTCCTTTCGAATCAACTCCTCGCGGCCATTGAGTGAAATCTGTCCGAGACTGACCAGCGCATGAAGAGCTGCACTTTCACTAGCAGAAACTTTCTCCTCGCATGGAAGACCCGAGAAAACTCGTCCGTCCCTCATTTGAATATGAGCTATGATTTTGTTACCGAGGTAAGTATAGTTATACCTCGGGTGTCCGAGATACTTCCTCTGGTAGAAAGAGAGCAGCTGAACACAATATCGGTTGAGTGGTTGGTTGTCACTTTGGATGATGCTGAGTATCTCGTTTTTGATTCCGTTTTGGTTATTCGTCGGAGGGACGGTCTTCGCCGAAGTCGACACCTTTTCGAAAAACGACTTCACCGGTTCCTCGATCACCGGACTCTTACCTTTTTCATCCCCTATTTTCAACATTTTCTTTAACACGTCCGTCTCCTCACTCGGTTTCGGACTTTGTAAATTCTGCCAGAGTTCTTTGAAGTGATCGTCGTTCTTCTTCTCCGGGATCGACGATACCTTCGCTTGACTCTCCTCCTCGATCCATCGAAGAAAAGCTGAGGGTGACTGCACAGTGTCTTCGACTACTTTTTGGGGAGGCGGTGGCGGCATGAGTGGCTTCGGTGCCGGCGGCATCATTTTCATTTGAGGCTCCAGACTCACGGACACCGGTTTCAAATTCACGACCGACTTCTGTTCGTTGCGACGTGCGTCAGATAAATTCACGAAAGAATTTCTCAACATGTGGAAAACTCTATCGCGCACGGAGCCTACAGTCGATCCTCCGATAAAGGGCTTGTCGAACAGAACGTCGTATATGATTTCCGATTCGACCTGAGCGGTGTGTATCCCTGGACAAAATATTTTACTCATTAAACTGACTCACTTTTACTCAAGTCACCTACTCCCTGCCCATCTATCTCACCTATGATAAATCCTTTCAGGCCAATCGGCACTGTATAAGAGGATCTTATGGACACGACTCTGTCGAACAATTCATGTTTGGCTCCAGCGACAGGAGGCATGTTTCCAGACGATAAATCACTCTGAAACAAGATAAATGAAATCTATGAGAAAGTGTGCAATATTTATGAAATATTAGGAGAGTTCTGTCAGTTTTTCATTTTTGACTGCAAATCTCACTTTGCTAGCCAGCAAATTTTTCCAGTCTTATTCGAATTAGTACTGTTGGCGCCAAAATAAGCGCGTGGTTGACAGTTAACACAGAGCTTGATTACATATCAGTAGACAGTTAGGAGTAGTAACGTTCTGTTAACGGAATAGTCAAGTTAGTCTAAGTCAGTATAAAATATTTTTAACCACTGCATCCAACAGCGTCCACTAATCTCACAATCAGTCGCCACTGATGAGTACTAACATGACTCATCGTCCTTTTAGTTCATTTCCTACGTCAGTATATATACCAAACCACAGTATTAACCATACACCACTAAGATGAGCCAAATTTGTGCTAACATGTTTAAACTTGCTGTAACATTATGAGTAGACTAACAGAAACGGGACTGTCTCAACAGATTTAGAAACCGAGGGCGACAATCACCTTATACAGTAAACGTGGTTTCACTTGCAGGACTCTAGTGACAACCTCCGGAGTGAACTTATCAACTAAGTCTGAAATTCTGGACACAGTCTCGCTTTCTAACACCCTACTTCCGACTTTGATGGGACTGACATTGTTGAATTCCTGCTGTTTTTTCCAAGTGATGACTTTAAGTAATTCAGCGGGGCCTGAAAAAAATTATTTATGATATATATATTATAAATTATATTTCACTCCCTCTCATCATCTTAAAATGTCTTTCTCTCACCTTCTGGACCAGGAAATAAATCTTGCAATAAAAATACATTTTTGTTCTGATGTTCCGACAAATACTCGACGACGTTGGGAAAGGTTTCCACGTACAAACACGCCAAATTGATAGCTTTCATCGAATACAGCCAAACGTCGTTTTCCTTTTTCGTGTAACCCGGCAATTCTTCGTTTTTAAAATTGTGTTTCAAATCTAATCCTATGTTCACTTTGAAAGCGTTAAATTTGGTCATTTTCGTTCCGTCTGACGTTCCCACGAAAACACAGCCGGTGATTTGTGACATAACCTTCGGAGTGACTCCGACTTTGGTCGCGGCGACCCTACCTGAAAAACAATCGGAAAACCTGACTGAGTATAGTGACTACGGTTTGGTGTGATGTAGTAAAGACAGACAAGATCCTTACACGGCAGATAGAGAGCTTTAGACTCCAACTCGAATATACTTTCCTCGATGACTGGGTCGGTGGCAATATCGAACGAGATTTTGACACGTCCGTTCTTCAAACATTCCGAATTGTCGAGAACGGTTCCCATCGAACCGAAATGTGGTTGTCCCAGCATGAACACTTTCGAACCGGTAGGAAAAGCTTCCTTATGTTCCAAATCCGGTCGAGTTCTCTGCTCGCAAACTTTTAGATCTTTTACGACTACTTGTAGCGGATGAGGATTATGAACCGAAGACCACTGCAAAGTTTTAAGTTCATAATAAACGAGGAAGACCAAATTCATGCTCGTTTCTTCTCTTTCTTAGGAACTTACGACTTTTTCCATCGTGACTTTCCCCGAGGAATCAGAAACATATCTATAACCTTCCATGACAGCCGCATAAACTAGAACGTGTATGTTGCCCAATTCGATACCCAGCTTTTTGAAATAGTGTTCACTCACAGCCGAACAACTTGCCTCGAACGTCGACCTCCCTTCTTTATCCTGGCTTGCCTTGCTTATATCTCCTTCTGCTGACACGGTATACTTGCATTCTTTGTCTGCAATCGCTTTCACCCTGACACAAACAAAATCAGAATTAAATTCTTTTACGTTGTCCTGGACTAATACCATCCTCTGCCCGTCACTATCACAATTTTCGGTTTCCAAGAACCACGTTCTCTCAGTTGACCTTTTGTCTAAACTCACTTCGACTCAACCAAATGAGGCCAATTGACATAAATGACTCGTCCCAAGAAATCTTTAGCTAATTGTTCCAACGATGGAAATTTTTTTTCTGTGACGGTTAGTATCATGTTGTCTCCACTGGTGACCCAATCGAAAACTTTTAGTTTGCCTGGTTTTAGTGTCGCCTAAAAAGTCAAAACCATAAATTTTAACTAACAAAAATGCTCGAATAAGGAAATTAAAGGAAATTCGTGTCACGTACCGTGTGTGGAATGTGTTTCAAACTTGGGAAACCGGGGAAGTAAACGTCGAGAAGGACACCCGGTCGAAGGCCGTATTTCAACAAGGACTTCTCGACAGCTATATCCTTCACGTCCACGTCGACCATTAGCGCATGATTGGCACTTATGCTCGGAAAATATTTCTCAGATTTATAAACACCTGACGGAAACAGATAATTAATTCATTTAGTAATACACAAATACAGGATTTAAGTCTTCGGGGTGGTAGGACATCTGAGAATCTCCCTCACAGAGAGACTGCTGAAGGAGAAGATGTCCCAGCTCCTGAGAGAGGAAGGGGACTAGAGTCAGGATGTCCTCCTACCAGGAAAATTTGCGGTTCAATATTATATTATGCGACCGGAAAGTATTGTAATATCGTATATATGTATATTGGTAAAAGTGATAAATTGGTTGACTATACAGGGAGAACCCCCAGTCGAATTTCTCGGAAACTATGGCAGTTGGTGAAAAAAACTTTTACAGAGGTACTCGGTTGCAAGGAGAAATATTATGATGACCTTGAGTGACCTTGAACACAGTTCAAAGTCAAATCAATGTCAAATATAATTAAAAAAATTTTTTTCTCTTAAATAACCAGGCAAGTGTGATGTTTAGTGAAAAACGTTTTCAAAAAAATTTCTTAGTCCCAAAGAAGTCACATTCACATGACCTTGACTATTACCTTGAAGGTCAACCCATTTTTCAAATTAAAACCTCTCCATTCTGACTACAGATTCGGGGAAATTCTACGTTCAAATGACGTAACAGAGTCGTGGTACAGATGATAGGTCAAAGAGAGGTCACTCGAACGACTATGCTACATCATCTGAACGTAGAATTTTCTTCTCTTTCCGAATCAGCAAACAAAACCAGGGTTGCCAACTAAAAAAACCAAATTTGACCTTGAAAGCACTACTCAAGGTCATCAGAATCCTTCCCCCTTTCAGGCCAACAACTCCGTAAAAAAATTTTTTTCGCCCACTGCCATACTTTCCGAGAAATTCGACTGGGAAGTTTAAAATAGTTCACCCTGTACACAATCCCCGGCGATTATTCATAATCACCAATAAAATTTTGATAAAACTGACCGATTAATGAATATTTATCACATTTTCCGGCTGGTTTACAAAATATCTAACTCTTAATGGGAAGTTTAATCAATTTTATTTATATTATTGGTAAGTATAAAACAAAATAATAATTATATATTATTATTATTATTTGTATACTTACCGAGATTGTCTTCCGTATAGGTGAAAACGTGCATGGGTCCGTGGGCATTACGCCTACGTTCTTCCTCAGTAAGTTTGTCGTTGTAGGGTATCATGGCTTCCAACAACCTTTTCTGTAAACAAATAAAAATTTACAATATTATTGAGTTGAAAATAAGTTACTGCAAATATTATAAAATTAAAGAAGAAAGAGTGTGCAATATTTATGAAAGTGACGGGTAAAGTTCACATTACTTTCTAAATGATATTAAAAAAATACTACACTTTTTTTCATGGAGACTTCATTCCATAAGTAATGCACACTTTCATGACGAACTCATTTCAAAGCTATTGCACACTTCCATGAATAATTCATTTCAAAAGTATTGCACACTCTAATGAAGAACTCATTTCAAAAGTATTGCACACTCTCATCAAAACTTTATTTCAAAATTAATGCACACTTTCATGCAGAATTCATTTCAAAAATATTGCACACTTCCATGAATAATTCATTTCAAAAGTTCACATCTGAACATTTCAAAAAATTTGCACTCATGAAAAATTCATTTCAAAATTAATGCACACTTTCATTCATTTCAAAAATATTGCACACTTTCATGCAGAATTCATTTAAAAGTATTGCACACTTCTATGAATTATTCATTTCAAAGGTACTGCACATTTTAATGAAGAATCCATTTCAAAAGTATTGCACACTTCCATGAATATTTCATTTCAAAATTAATGCACACTAATGAAGAACTCATTTCAAAAGTATTGCACACTCTGATGAAGACTTCATTTCAAAATATTGCACACTCATGAAAAATTCATTTCAAAATTAATGCACACTTTGGAAGAATTCATTTCAAATGGTAATGCATCCTTTTCTCAAAATATCTTAAAAGCTAAGAACACTTTTTACAGAGACTTCATTTCATAAATATTGCACACTCATCCTTTAATTGAAATAAGTTCTTGAATATGTGAGTCGGCTACCTAAGACTAAATCTTTTAGTGCCGAACGATGATATAGTGTTGCTGTCATTTCCATGAGTTTTGATGAGTATATTTAGTATGAAACTATTCTCCTACAATATGCTGCAGTAAAAGGGTTAAAGGTTACTAACTCCGGTTAGTCCGTCAGTCCGTTACTGCTTTTTCGAGTCTTCCCTTCTGTAGGATAGATCCGTGATTTTTCTATGACTTTTACTCGATTTGTGATAAACCCACAATAAACCCAATCATTCTAATAATAATAATAATTTTGTATGTCTCTCACCTCGTCGATGAAAGGAATTAAAACGACAGCTTCCCATTCCTGCGTTTTCCCATTTAAATCTGTTTCGAAATCTCCCGGATAAAAGTCTTTGATGGGAGAGACCGGAGATATCATCAGACTTTCATAAACCGATGGCAATAAGTTTTTGCTGTAAATGAGAACCATATTTTGAAAACAGTGATTCTAAACGACCATTTTGAACAACAGCAAAATTCTAAAGGATAGTGTTTGTATCAGGTAAAAAATTTAAGAACAAACCTCGCAGCTGGTAGGACAGCCAAAAGCTGTTCGAAGGGTAAAAACGGTTTCCCCATTTCAAAATTCAGTTCTAAGTCTTTGAAGTTTTTGATGTCGGAAATGTAAGGCGCATAATGATGTGGATAGTACCACGACCAACTCTGACATCCTTGATAATAATAATGAAGGTTCCACTGTATAGCTCGGATGTAGCCCTCCGCCTGAGATTTCAGAACTTCCCTACAAAACAAAGGAATTGATATTAGATATCGTCTCATCCTCTGAAATTTAAAAGTTTTATGTACAATCCGTTAATGCGCACATTACCTAACTAATCTACCTTACAGCTGGAGATTTAACTCATTAGCGACATTAACGTTAAAGAGTTTTCGGGGACTTATATTGTATATTACATAAATTATTACTGTCGAAATGAATTCCTAACACAAATATTGTTGCTGTTGTTCCAGCAAACAACTCATTTTCACTTTAACGAGTTTCTATTACATAAAGAGGACTATGAATTTCAAAGACGACTCAGTGAATCCATCAAATCATCACTCAAATAATTTTTAAAGACTAATTAACATCATGTTGGGTTAATGAATCACTCACTCGGTTACGTTACTATAATCAAGTTTGTTTGTGTAATAATTTTTCTTGTGTTGACAAAATTCCAAGAAGAAAGTCTCGCTATCATCCTCCAGAAACTCTTCCTCTTCGACGTCCTGATCCAGAAACAAATCGTTGGTTGCTTTTATCAATTCTTCTAAATCGCTCTTCTTTGACACTTTATTGTCAACATCATCTTTAGACTTCTTTGTACGAAAACAAAAAACAAAATTACAATCCTCTTACAGGAAACTGTCTGGTAATGGACGCCATTTAGGTGACTTACCACTTCTTCAGCATCGGCCTTTCCCATTTTCGACTCCAAAAACTGAAAATTCGCGTAGGTTTCTTCGAAAAACTTGATATCGCAATCACCCAACTTCTCCATGTATGCTTGGAATCTGGCCAAGTTCAAATAACCATTTTCGTTGAGGTAGCCATCTAACGTAGGAAGAACTTCTTTGTACGTCTTGTATAACATCGGAAGTGCTCCTTTGTCTATGTGTAAACCCGGGAGATGCGGTATGAAATCATTTCCAACCAGGAACCCCATAAGAACCTGTGAAAGCTCAAACTTATTTTCGAATCACACATTTATAAATAACTCACTCCTCCAAATTTAAGACCGATACAAACCCAGTCATCAATTATGTTCTCTAAATTAAATCCGAATGGTAGACTTGACTTTAATTCTTGAAATTCTAATTCTATATACTCTCTCATTAGAGATAAGTTCAATAAATAGAATTGTGTTTCATCTGGTGAAGTCATTTTTTTCCTAATCTTATTCCCAAATTGAACCTACCAACAGAAAATCAATATTCATTAATGTTCCTTCGAGACATAGTAAACTTTCTCGTAACAAAAACAAACAATGCTTACCTTCTCTCTCAGCAGAGAAAAATGAGGTTCGTGGGTGCACAGGCCAAGCATTACTAAATCTGCATCTAACCCATACAAGCAATGCCTTGTGTTAGGGTCATAGTCAGGTAAAGTTTTCAGGTACCTAATGTAGTCCATGATTTTATGTTCTCCTTCTCCAGGAGTCTAAAAAAAAAATAAACGAATACATTCAAATAAATTTTAATATAATTTTGTTCTCATGTAAGAAACCAAAACAATTATTTACCTGATGGCCAGATAATATAACTTTACACTGTCTCCAAAGAGGATCAGTGGAAATTTTACCAGATATAAAATATTTAAGATGCCTGTGAAGACAGTCCATGAAAACTGTACCTGGGGTTATGCAGTTTGAGTCAAACCTATAAGACAACAATTATTTCTTAAGATTCGATGCATCATCCTTTTCCCCAAAATATTTTCAACACCATTCTACAGTGCACATCACCTTTCTTTTGGTGGTTCTACATTATGTTCCTTTATATAATTCTGACGCATCATTTCTGCATCTTTAGCAGATCTAAATCTTCTAGCTCTCTGTTGATTCATTTTGGCTCGAGGTGCAACTCCATCAACGGCCAAAAAAAACAATTTCTTAGGTTTGATCATATTAAATAAAATCTGCAAAATTATTTTTCTCACATAAATACACAATCCACATATTAATAAAGGCTGCTCAAGACATTATACAGGCTGCACCATACAGAGTGACAAAACTTACTTCTATGTAGTGGAAAATACTGGCAAAAATAGTTTCTTCTTTGATACTAAAGGTCGGGTCAGAATCTTGTGGGTGAGAGCAGGAGTGTATGATACCATTCATGTCTAAGTACAGATTATCAAAATCTGGTACCTGAAACAAAAGAAAACAGCTGTAGTTCATATCAAAGGAGAGCGGATATGGTGTTTTTGCTTAAAATAAGTAAAACAAAAAATGTCAAACAGAGTATAAGTCATCTCGTATATGCCGTTTATTAGACATTTAAATGATCTCTCACTCTGTATATATCTACATAAGGAAAATACAAAAAATCTATAAAAACACAAACCCACCTGGAATTCACGCACAAGCTCACTTAAACAAGGATACCGTTCACTTATATAACAAAAAAACTTTGGAACGCCCATTTTCTTTGGTTTAAATCAAACTGAATATAGATTTCTAAAAAAATAAATATAAGTTTTCAAAATAACACTAAAAATTTTTACCCTCCAGATGACTTTTTTTTTCTTTTTTTTACATTTAAACTGGAGTGTATGTATATACCTAAAAGCCAGTTGCTGTTTATTACACTTAATTTTTGCTTTTATTTAGGTGGCTCATGAACCGTAGCAAAAACTTAAATCGATGATTCTAACTGAAATTTTGACATTTTGATTTAATGCTTTTAACCGAATCTTTTCGAATTTCCCTCTTTAATCTTTATTTCAACGACAGTTGAAGATTATTAAACCAATCCTAAGCAAACACTTTTAGAAACAGACTCACTAAAACCGATAAAACCAATCAAGAAAATAAAAATTTACAAGTCACTGACGAAAATTTGTAAATAAATGCTGGCCTGTTAACCAGTTGATGTGGCATGTTTCGGCAGGCCTATAGCAAGACGAAGGAATGAAGGAAACGTTATTATTTAAAAGAGACTAAGAAAAAAAATTTCATCAACTTAAAATTAAAGGAAAAATTATCGAAACTCGTTCTCCATCTCCCATTGATCTCCCCCAAAATTTGTTGTAGTGAGGCAAAGTTGTAAGACTACATAATTAAAGCCATAAATATATTTCATTTTCATTAAAAAATAAAATTTGGGTTAAACTACTCGAGAATGACTGGGAATGACTAGAAATTCAAAAATAGGTTAGTTTGTAGTCTTAAAAACTTTAATCAAGAAGCGAGCAATTCTTTAATGTAGTGTGCATTATTTATAAAATGTACCCTTCCTTCAGTCAGTATAAATTTCTTTCAATATTCAGCAATAAGGCCCACATTATTGATATTCTCATGAGTAGAGAATAGGCTGTTGTCTTGTTAACAAATGAGTGAAGGCCAAGGATGGTCATTGTCAAAGAGTTTAGTATAATCAAAATGTGTTATTCTACTTTAAATCTAAATAAATACTCAATCGAGTCATGACTAACTTTTCACTTTGTTAACAAACATTTATTTCGCATAACACACCTAAATGAACCTATTTTAAGGTCTCTAGAATCACACACTAAACACACTCAATTACAGGTTTAGATTCCTACTCACGAGAAACTCAAACCATACTGAGACACAACCTTAAAGATAAATTTGTGTCCATTGCTTATTTTTAAGAGTCTCAAAACTTTCCAATACTCTCCCTCAAAGACAATTTTGAATCATTACCTCTTGTTACTTCTAGTAAAACAGCAGAGAAACTGCATGATTATAACAACAGACCTGTGGTCCTGCTTGAGTAATAGTAGAGACTTCAAGTCTTGATAATAATAATCTTCAGATCCTTAATTTGATTTTGGCTTTGTTCAAGTTAACTGTTCACAGGAGAGAAAAATGTTTAGGAATACAGGCTGCTGTGTCTTTATACCAAAACAAAACGATTTAGACTTTCAATAATATATATTTGACTCGTGCACGGGTGTTTAGTGCAAGTAAGACAACAAATCAAGGAAAACTGTGTCTGTTTTCGCCGCCTTTTCAAAAGTCTCAACAAAGGACTTCCTCTGACTTTCTTGTTTCAACTGAAAAACAAAACAAATTATTACAAACACAAAACATAGAACAATCAATATTTCTTATAAACTAGAGCAGTTACCTGTTTGTAGAAATGAGAAGCGGAAAGGCATAACAACTTTTTATCTTCAGCCTCGGCCATCCGGATTCGAGACTGCACGAGAGGAAACAAGGAGCGTAGCCAAGGTTCACTACTGGCGCTGACGAAGAAGCAGTTTAGCGTCCATATAGACATGGCTATGGGTAGACCTTGAATGAAACTCGGAAGGGAAAACACGACCCAGTCTTCCAGCAAGCTAAGCTCCGCTCTTTCAAAAACCTTTTCACACAAAAATTTCATTTCTCATTTTCTACCAACAAATCCTTTAAAAAGTGTGCATTATTTATGAAACAACGTCTTTATTAAATCACCTTGAAAAGAAGACCGGCGAGGATTTTCTGATGAGGTTGATGAGATGACAAAAATTCCTGAATAACTTTCGTGAGGACGTCGGACGCGGTGAAATCCATTAGAACGTACGCGATTACGTCACCGATCACTTCCGCTTCCGTCGGATGACTCCTTTTCAATTTCTCGAACAATACGTTGATCTTCTCGACGTCTTTCATCACCTTCTCTGGGTCGTCTTGCCCCGTCACCAACTGTCTTATATCTTTGAGTCTTTTATCTGAAACGGAAGACGAAAGTTGTTAGTTTCGTTCCTGCCCCCATTCCTTTGTAAAGACAGTAACCGTTCGACAGCATGCCCACCTAAAAAGGACAGAACCATAAGAAGTTGAAGACCGTGTCTGGCGATGGTTATCGAATTATTTGAAATTATTTCCAACGAAACTTTCGATAATTGGTCCCTGAAATTTTCATCCATAACGGTCGTCAGCAATAATCGTTCGATGCCCTAGAAACAGGAGATCAATTTTATCAATTTCGCTTCCGCCATCTTGGTACCACGTTTTTTCAACCAAACACGATTCCAGGTATTGAATTCCCAGGTTGCTGTCTGGGGTAGCTAGACCAAACTTTACAATCTCACTTTCATGATTGCAAAACTTGTTGCTCACTGTGTGCATTACTTATGAAATGAATTCATCTCAAAGATGTGCAATATTCCCAAGGTTGTGAGCCTTGGAGGTGTGCCCTGGTTCAGGGATTGGGATTACCCCCTGAGAGAGGGCACTGACAAAAAATTTAAATAAAAAGAACACAGTTACCCTAATCAAAAGACTCATTATCGAATTGGAGCAATTTTTACTCCGCAAAGTGTTCAGAATGAAGTTGAAGGATTCTTCCCTGAGGTCACCCAAAGTTGGCTGATAGTGTTGCAGAAGGTAGAAGAGAAGAGACCAATGACATCTTTCATATTCCTCCATGAGTGGTTCTCTTTAACAAACAAAAAAAATCATTTAAAACTCAACCCCTTTTGTGCTAATAAATAAATCAAAACTATATTTAGAAAATGAGTCAATTTGACTCATCCAGCCTTTTCCCCTCTAAACGCAGACTTTTTCATATTCAAAAACTATTTTGATGTGATCTGTAGTCATCTCTAAGAAATGTTAGTTTTGATCAAAGCTTCCAGGTCTGAGTCAGTTAGTTGAATGATGTAGCTAAAGTTTGGGTGAAGTCTTGCTGTAGATATTCCACGAAAGTGTGCATTACTTTTGGGATAAAAAGAAGAAAAATTTAATGGATATCATTTAAACCGATTTTCAATAAGTTTTCCTTCTCAAAAAATTTGTTTTTATGAGTCAAATTGGCTCATTTCACTAAATCCACTAATACCTCTAAACTAACTAACAAAACAGACACAACAACACTCTTACGGTTTGAGTATAAACTGCTGAATTATATCGAGAGCGACGGGTAGAAATGTGTCGACGATGTTCGCGACGAAATTCGCTTCATCCGTTTGGAATGTCGAACCAGCAGGAGGCAACGAAGTATGATTGACCGCGTAGCAGACGATGTAACTCTGAAGGAGGTATAGGATACCTTGAATGGTCGCAATCCGACACGGTAGACTATTCGATCTCAGCATCAATTTTTTAATTTTCTCGCAGACTTCACTTTCCTAAGAGTGAAAATCAAAAATTAATCGAAACCCGAAAAAATCTGGAGACCCGCCCTCAAAATTCAAAACTTACGGGAACGACGATGGCTCCAGCTTTCGAACATCCGAGGATAATCAACGGAAGGATGACTGTGTCTTCGTGAATGACGATCTCGTCGATCCGGAAGCAAAAATTTAGCAACCACTGAAACTGTGCCATGTCTGTGAATAAGTCGGATACAACGATGGAGCTTTTCAGCGAAGATGTCACTATTTTGATGTCGGGCGAAGCCTACAAAATAAATGAACTCATTTCATAAATAATGCACACTCCTGTTATAAATTCATTTCGAAATTTTTAATCTGAATAATTCACACACTCCCCGCCAGCACCTCGTGAAACAGATCGTAGAACAGGACATGGGAGAGGGTTCGAACACATGACCATCACTTCTATAGTCGGGCGCTTTAACAACTATTTAACAACTAAATTAATGAAACTCAAAAACGACAGCAAAACAAAAGACAACCAATCACACTCACCTGGTAAATCCATTGGTTGTACAATTCCGTTAATAAATGTACACATGAGGGTAAATCTAGTCCGGCTGCGTTCAACTCGGAACAGTGTTTCTCATACAAATCAACCTGACTGCTTATTTGCTTTATAGCCGTCCACAAATATTCGACGGAGAGTAATCCATTAATGAATCTTCCAGCAGAAAATACAAAATGAAACTCAAGTAAAAAATGACAAACACACTAAACAAAAATTAAGAGAAGATGGAATCCAATTCACCTGTCATCCCTTTGATAAACCTCTAAATTATCTAAAAAATGATGAGTTCTGTCGCTAAATTGATCTCTTCTATAAATATTATTAACGAGCGGTAACTTTTCGTAAATATTTTTCATTGATAACGAATCTCGGCCGTGATGAATCAATTTCTTGGATACCGGATCCAACATTGTGTTCTTGAGCAAAGTCGTCATTCCTTCGACCGCGACCGAGCTTGCCTGAAAACGACCAAAATTTTTCCTGAGTACTTATTGTTAATTTGAACCACCCCTTAACAATATAGACGACTGTTAAATTATAAACTAAGGGAAGGAAATACCTGAACAATAAATCCCGTTTCTTCTGCAGAAACGTTTCCCTGGGTGTTCAATCCCAAAACAGCCAAAAGAGCCACCCAAATCTCTTCGAACTGCTGTCGACTGGTCCAGCCAATCAAAGAAAATCTCGAAATAAAATTCTCTAACAATTCTATATCTTGTATATCACATATCTCAGATACGTTCAGTACGTGTACACTCAATTCAGGTATACGACACAAATTAACTATCAGGTCCCTGTGAAAAGCAGACTCGGATTAAATAATTCAGCGGTTGGAAAACAGCAGAAATCAGCAAGAAATCTTCCAATTACCTAACGCAAGTCATTAAGTGATTTGGCAACAACGCATCATTCGATTTGGTCATAATAAAAGTCAAAAGGAACTCCAGTTGAGCTACCTCACTACCATTCATCAAGTCTTCGTCTCTTAATATTCTACTAGATCGACTAAAAGGAATTAACTGACTGACGATTGTGAATATATTTTTAACGAATATCTTTAGTCTTTCGCGATTCGAAGGCTGAGACAGGAAACAGCTGACTTTTCTGCTTTTTATCGCAACTGAACACCATTTCAAACCGTTTTCGAGATCCCGTTGCCACAACTCTCTCCTTCCTTCCGTTCTTCCCTTTCCCATCTTCCATTCGATGATCTGGAAAAACAATTATCGACATTAAACTGACATCGCTTAACTATTTCCACCCCTCCGCCATTTTCTTTTCAGGTTTTTTACCTCGGGAACCAACACTCCCAACTCGACGATTCCTTCCAAATATTCGCCTTCGATGTCAGAATTCTCCGACTCGATTATTTCCAACAGGACCGTGAGACAGGGAACGATTTCCCAGATTCTCTCGTAAAAATCCTTTCGGACGCCATTTTTTCCAAAACTTGAGTGCTAGTCACAACCGTCGACAGATCCTTTCGTGTTTGTTTCATCATCTCACTGATTTTGTTGACCGTTTTCAAAAGACATGACTTAGATGCTCTGTATAACGGATCGTCGATGATGAACGATTTGTATTTCTTATTGTCGAACTCTTGTAATTCGTATTTCTGTCTGAAAACCCAACAAAATGAATAGCTGACGAGTTTGAGCTCCCTCCCATCCAAGGGTAATGGGTGATTGATACTGAACTATACAGTAATTAGTATATTATGAAAACAAAACTTTTAATAGAGATACCTTAATGTTTCCGGATATATTAAACAGTCTTTTAAAATCCTTATATTGAACTCCGGAGCAGACATTATCTCTACGATTCTCTCATAGCTTAGTTTACTGAGTAAGCAAGCCATCTCAGAACCCGCCGATCTTTTCTGACAGCATCTAATTAATAAGAAAAAGATTTCAGACAAGTCAGCTGAGGAGATAACAACGGTTCCATTTCGGAAATACAAGAATTCACTATCCCTTCCACCTCCACCTATTTTCTAAATCCCCTTCAACAGCAATTTATTCAAAAAGCTGACGAAAACCTCTCACCTTTGCCTAACCTGATCAAAATACCAGTCTTCATTTAATATCATATTTTTCAAATCATTTTTATCAACAATATCAGATTGACTTAGATCAGATAGAGGCGACTCGAAAACCTGAATCCTCAGTTTGTTTAACAAACCCCAGAGAGTAGAATGCCTGAAACAAAAACAAACCAAAAATGTTTAAAAGGAAAACGAAACCAACAGCAGTAGAAGACCAAACAAAATGACCACCTTTTTAAATATTTTTGGTTCTTGAAAAACTCCATCAGCTGGGTGAAAGTTTCGCTGTTGATCTGTTCGCGTATCTTCTCATCAGGCAGTGTCAGGAGAGATTCGACTTGACGACAGGCTATGGAACCCGCCAACAGAGACAGAGTCAATCGTGGAGACGACAGGAATTTATTGACTAACAACACGAGTAGAGTTCCGCTGTGGGAACTTTCTGTGATTTCTAACAGTCTCAAAAGTTTTTCCACGAGTTCAGGTTCGGAGGATTCCAAACCTTTGGAAGAAATCGTTTCCATGAACAGACTCCAATCCGATTTCCGTTTGTGAATTGTCATCAAGAGCTCTTTGACGGGGATTTCGTGGGAGAAGACAACTATTTCGCGGATGTGATTGATCAAGAGATAACGAAGCGTTTCCGAGTCGCTTAAGTTGTCACACTGAAAAACAAGATGGCGGTTATTTTTTGCGGACGACTGGTTCAAAAATTTATACGCAACTTTACGTAGAATTCATTTCATAAATAATGCACACCCCCGAAGCTTCTTACCAAATAATCAGAGAGGCAAATAACTCCACAGCTCTGCACCAACTTGGACGACAGAGTTTCAGGTTTCCCAAGTATTTCATTCCAATAATCCTGATCGCAATAATTCAAAAGAGCGAGGAAGTACGAAAACTGACAAGTCAGCAAAGGACAGACGTGAAACATTTTCTGATAGACGGAACAAATCACTTGCAACGACTCCTGTTCCTTTGACAAAAGATTCTGCAAAGCGTTTGTTATCCTATGAAAGGTACCTACAAGACGAACACATCAAATTATTCACTGAATACAACCAATAGTCCACCAAATTCCTCCTTCCCTCCGGTTTTACCTGATTTTAAGATGTGAAAGCAACAAACGAAATACATAGAAAGCTTTTGCTGTAGGTGAACCGTTGAAGACGTTGATTCCAAAATTTTATGTCCGACGATGGACATGATTTTCAGTATGAAACGACCGGCAGCTTCCGACGATTCGAAAACTTGAAAGAATGACTTCACGTTGAACGGATCGGGTGAACCTAAATTTCTGGTCGGTATTAACGTTGCGAAATTTATTCCCGGAGTGATTTCTTCCATCCTGTTTAAGAGGGTGTCCTCTTTGACGAAGAGGATCGTTTCTAGTATGACAGTAACTCTAGAGAGCCATCGATTTAAAGATGTCGGACAGTTCTGGAAAAAGAAACCGGAAGTCAGGTAAAACTCTTCAAACCAAATTTTAATACAACATTTCAACCACTCACATAATCACTAGGCTCGACGAAGAGGACTTTTAGTAGAGGATCTATGGGTCTTAGTACGTTCGGCGAAAGTGAAGACATGACATTGACGAAAGAAATCTGTCCTTCGACAGTTTCGATATGTAATCGATCCTGACTTGCTAACGGAAGTAGAGTATCAATCACCTGGTAACACAACCAGAATATTTATTTATATACATTTTACAAAGTCCTCTGACTCGGTTTCACTTTCCAACCCCGCTCACCTGCCTCGACCACCTTTTCCACTTTTCCTTTTCCTCGATGGTTTTACTCTCATTCAAAATCCTAGTCAACAAGTCCATCACTTGAGGGAATTCCGTCAACCTTAACAACATCGACAGCAAAACTTCCCGTTGCGTTTCCAATTCTTTTTCCTCGGACGAAGACACGAGACTTCGAGTTAGGAAAACATCTTCGACGACCGGAACTAAAGCGGGAATACCTGTTGGAAATGTTATAAATCTTATAAATCGAACAAAACGGTAGAAAGTCTATGCGACAAAAATTTTTGATACCCACAGTGAGTCAGCACAGATTGATTGCTGGCCATTAAACCGTCGCACAACTGGAGGATTTTCGGAACGCTTAAAATTGGTTTTGAATGTTGCTTCTCGTAGGACAAGAAAATAAGAAATTTGAAGATGTGTGGAAGGAGAACTTCGACTCCACTGAAAAATAAAAATTTTGTTGAACAGTGGTAGTGCTGACAGGAAAGCCGTGTAGATAAATTTCTTAAGGTGAGGAGATAAGAAAAGAACTTACGGTATCTGACCATGTTCGATTAATTCAAACTGTTTTAACACGAAACCAACGAAAACTTGTTTCGCATCCAGAAGACAATAATTAACTCTGAGCTGAACCAAATGATTTAATAATCGTAAGACGTTTGACTGAAGTTTCACATTTCCTGTGATAGTATACAGCTAAAAAAAAAATGAAAATAAATCAGTAAGGACAAAGTGTACAACCCGGGGATATAGAATCAGGATAAACTCATACCTGCAGAGATTTAACAACCATTGGTTCAAACAGCCGGATGTAAGTAGCCAACCAATTTTTATCTGTATTTTTTTATGGTCACTTTCCTGTCGGTTCTTCTATGAAACCCGGACAAACTTTCGCTATCCAAGAAATTTAAATTAGTTCGACGTCGAATTTTTTCTGAAAAGTAAAATAAAATGTTTGAAAATATTTTCAAAGTTTTTTGGGGGAGGGTCATCCGATAGTCAAGAGTCTAAGTGATTGGCTGTCAAAAGAGACCTAAGGGCCGGTTCGCTTGTTTACACCCCCAACTTCTCCAAATAGCAGTCCTTTGTGGATTATTTATGAAACGAGTTTATTATAAAACAACGTGTGCAAGACTTATGAAATAAATTCTTCTTTCAAATTGGCAGTATTTACAAAATGAGTGTAGAAGATGAGTACTTGACAACTGTTTCAAGGGATAGGACGTTGAACACACGACTGAGAAATCGGTCTGTCAGTCAGATAAAAACCCTCCTCATCCATCGAGGACTTATTATCTAAACAGGTGGTAGATAAGAGATAATAATAATAATTATTAATCAAAACAACAATTTACCAGCAAGAAACTCCGTTGGCAATTGAAAAAGACTGTCGAACAAATGAAGACCACAGAAATTCGAAGGAAACAACTTTCCCTCTTCCCAGTTCAAAGCCAAATTAGTGCCGAAAAGAGATTTCAGCAACTGAATAACGCACGTCACAGTCGGATCAGCCTGTAACGAAACGACCGACCGAAGGTACGACAGGATCTCTTCGGCACATCTTCCCGTTTCTTGAACGGTCGCCACTTCGAGTAACACCGACAATGCGTACAGAGTTGATTCTAAGAGATTCAAGAATTTTTCACCGACCGATGTGTCCAGGGAAACCTGAGGAAATGAAATCAAAATCGGTCAAAATAAGAAAATAATTCTTCGGCTAACCAATCGGCTATTACAATTTCCAATCACCTTGTAATTGGTGTGAGCATTCTTCAACAACTGTTGTAGTTTGGTGTATTGAGTTGTTTGCTTGTAATTATTAAAATTTTTCAATTTTTTTTCCTCAATCTTATCATCTCTTCTTTCTTGTTTCTTTATCGGAGACAACAGGGGTAAGAAAGCGTTGGCAGTGATCGAAGAATCAGTGACTGTGTTTAAACTAACTTCATCCACGAGCCGACTATAGAAATTTAAAATCTTTAGAAGGTGTGTCAGTATCTCTTCAGCTAACAGTGACAACTACAAAGAAAAATTGGTTTTATATTTCACCACCAAAACACAAAATCTTCTTTCATTTGAAGCCAAACTCCCCACCTGTTCGCTTTTGAAAACGTCCCATAATTTGACACCTTCTCCACTCCCCGAACTCGACGAGATCTGATAATTTTTTTTCAAATTTGAAATGCTGTGACCTAATAAAACAAACAATCGATTAAAATCGAATAGTACAAACTGAATAAAACAAAAACCCGCAGAATGGGACTCACCAGCAAACAAATTCCCTAAAAGCCAAGTCCCGTTACTAAAAGCGGCCAAATCCAAGAGGTATGGTGACGTCACCAATAACGAAAACACCCTGACCATCAAATTGCTCGTTAAAACTTCATCTTCGGATTTTTCATTATTCGGTTTCCAACAATTCCAAGCTTTTGAATAAACGGTCGTTGGATACTTCTGAGACAATAATTTTAAAGCTTCTAAACAGCCAAACTGAAGAAAAGAAAAAAAATTTTTTTTGTACAAAACAGGCTCAGCAGGAGTTAGCAGTTAGTGACTACTGGTCTACTTACCAAAAAATGTTTGTTTCCTGGAACGAGAAGTGAGTGCGTTAATTTAGCCACGATTCTTGAAAGAGATGATTCTATTCTATCACTGAATCCAAGTTCCTCCTGATCCATGAGTACAAAAGAAAATGGCGGACAAAGATGTAAATTATTTGAAAATTCTTTCTTGGCCTTCAGCCATTTGTGCAAATCGTCCGTGAAAGGTTGAGCGTAGTTCAAAACGGTAGATTTCCCACAATTGAGACTAGGTACGATCCTTAAAATAGTGTTCGATGAGTTAGTTTATGAATATTAAAAGGTTTTAGGTCTGTTAGTTGTAGTGTAAGTGATTTCAACTCAAAAAGGGCTAAACTGATCTTAACCAGACTTGGCCTACATATTTATTAAAAAGAGAGAACTGGTTTAAAGTTTTCTTAGTAGCTTTAAACTTGAAATATAAAGAAAACAATCCAACCAAACTTTCATCCAAAGAAGCACCATACCTAACCAAAGCCTCTGCTGTTGCTAATCTCACTCGAGGATCTTCATCTCCGAGGAGAGGAATCATAACAGAATCGATCACTTCTTCCTGATACGTATTCGACCCAGTCAGTTCATTTATAGAGATGTATGGAAGCTCAGATAAAACTTCTACTAGTTTTACCTTAAAAGATAAAAACAGATAAGAGACAATAATTCAGAAACAAAAACTTCAACGCACTACATAAACAAATAACAAACATACTTTAACCAGCCAATAAGAATTGTTTGTCAAGGCAGGAAGATGCTCCAAAAGAGGTAGAAAATTACAATTGTACACGCTGAACAAACCCTTATCTATGCATAATTTAACAGCGGAGAGAGCTTGTCGAATGCACACCGAAGACCCATCCTTAAGACCCTGAAAAAGAAGACAATAATATTTAGAAATACCATCCAGAACCAAAACAAGTCTTTCAGAACAGTAACAATTTGACATACCTTCAAAAGTATACCAATCAAATTATCAATTTCCAGTTTTGATTTATCATCACTCAGCCAATCCGAAGTGTGTCCTTTAGATTCTGATAAAGCGGAATAAATAAAATGGCCTATTAACAAATTTGTGCTTCCTCTTATTTGAGGATCGCCATGTTCGGAGTAGAGAAGGACGTCGCTCATTTCTTGGATACAAACTGAAAGTTTCAAAATCAGGTTTGTTTTCTAGCGCAAAAATTCAAAGAAAATTTTTTTATTATTCATACGCACGATCGTTTTGATTCTTTCCCAAATTCATTTTCATAATTACGGGGTGCAATTTAATTATGGCAGACATGCAGGATAGTGCCAGAGACTTGATGGATACGCGCACGGTTCGATCACTTTTCAAGCAGTTGGGTGAGCCGTTTAGTAAGAACGAAGCGGCCAAATGTCTGGCACAGTATATAAGTGGGATTGCTGTGTCGGTGAAACTTCCAACATCAACATTCTGAAAAGAGTGAAATATAATAAAATAGGACTTTATTTAATTACAAGAAACAGTACTAATTAATTTACTTCTGTTTTGGGAGACTAACTCTTATGTTCCTTGATAAAGAAAAAATTGGCTCACTTTCTACTGAGGTAGACTTGATTGCATTTGAGGTTTCAGATAACAATAACAATTCTTTTGTACCAAGAAATCTTTTTTCAAAGTTTCTAGAGTGGAGGAAGAAGTATTGGATTCCTGGCTACATTTATTTATAGCCTTTTCTACTACTTGTAGGAATGATATCGATTCTTGGTTGTTCTCAGTCTCACTTTTTTCAGAAGTGTTTTGCTTTATAAACAACTAGACGATATAGTTTTATACAAAATAACAATTCCCTGCCTAATTTTATTGTTATTTTTGGTGTCTGAAGGAAGATGTTTATTTCTACGTCACTGTTCAAACCCACTTCAGATATAGGCGGTGTTTTGTCTCTAACTCCCTGTCTACCAGGTTGAGTCAAAACTGGTAGACTTTTGACCTAACCTGACTATAAATGACCTAACCTGATTATAAGCAAATGCATTCCATACCTTAAGGCTATTGTCTAATGCGAAAACACCTAAAACTTTAAAACTTTTTACTTATAAACAAAGAGAGAATGACGAAGATAAACTCACCACAAAGCCATTAAAGCCCTCACTCTCCGTCGGCGAATACAACTCATCTCGACTATTACTCCTCGAGCATTCGAAAAATTCTTCCTCATCTTTATCTTCCGTTTCCACTCGCATCAAAAAATTCGTCGGAATTTTGGTCTCGGACGTAGCTATGCTTTCTGAATCAGAATCAATGTCTAAAGTACTTTGACTTCCAAGGACTTTACCTTTAGACAAACAAAAAAATTTTTTTTATCATTAGGCTACTTAAAATATTTAACAAAATGAAAATTACAAATGTCTGGATTTACCTAAAGATTTATCCTTAAAAGGATTTTCAACCATTTTGAAATCATCATCGGGAAAAGTGAATTTATCCTTTGATTCTGAAACGGATTGTTTTACATCAAAGTTTTCATTAGTAGAAAACGAGGAGAACTGAGAAGAAATATCAAAATCCTCAAGTAGAAAGGATTCATCCATGGGAGGTAGAGAGCAGGCCACGCTCATTTCACCTGAAATGAAATAAACAATTTGTAAACCAATGGGGTAAATAAATAAATAAATAAATAAATCCAAACTCAAGAAGCATAATTACTTCCGCATCTGCTCCACAGTCTATTTTCTTTGGCTGAATGAACATAACTCCTCGAAAAACCAGCTGGAGATAAAAAAAATGATTCAAGCTGTTGAGGTGGATTCTGTAGAATTTGATTCAGAGCTTCCAATGAAGCGGCAACAATGTTATGATCCTTGCTGTTGGTGTAGTGGAGGCACAATTCATAAGTCTACATAAGAAAACAGCAATTATAAGTTTTCAAGTTGAAATTGTTTTAGAAAACCAAAAACAAATCATTAAGACATACCTGTATTAGCCTGTCAACTGATAGTACAGATTCATCTTGTTTTCGTCTCAGACCAAAACTGCCACTAATCCCTTCATCATTTTGTGCACAAGTTAGTGTGGGTATTAACAGTCTTAAGCATCCCAAAACACCGAGTATCAGTTCTGGAGAATTGTCTTCACAAATTGGAACAACACAATCTGACAAACAATTGAAAAATGGTTTAAATGATATTTTATCATGTGACCTTAAACATGATTAAGACTTTCATACTTTACCTAACAGCGAATTCAAAACGAAATAACTAAAAACATGAGGTTTCCGACAATACTGTACAATCGTTACAATGGATGAGGCAGAACATCTACGTATAACTGTATTGGCTGATGACAAGTTATGGAGAAATGCTTTAATTAAACTCTGAAAACAAAATCAAAACTGTTGTAGAATCATTGATCTTCTTTAATTTGTAACCACAAAATTATAAGCAAATGCATTCCATACCTTAAGACTATTGTCTAATGCGAAAACACCTAAAACTTTAAAAATATTTTCCAGACATGAAGCTAGTGTTTCATGAACACTTTCTTCCTCTCTTTTAGCTATTTCTATGAGACATGGAATAAGCATTTGTGCATGAGCCCTTCCTTTATTTGGTCTAATATAATGACTTAGTTGACCAAAACGACTTAAGGCAGCTCTTAAACATCTAGCAGGACCATTTCTCTTAATTGTTTTATGAAGTTCTGCCTGGACTTTAAGCATATTTGATTCTGATAATGTCTGAAATATAAAATTTTCCCATTCAAGCTTGAGATTCCTTCTTTTATCATTAATGTTTTAAAAGAGCAACTTTTAATGATATCTACTCTCAACTGATAATCCTCAAACTCGACCAAACTATCTAGAAAAGTTTTCAAGAAAATAGAAGCAAATAAAGGGGTTAAACCAAACAGATATCCTACCATTATAATTCTATTTAAGCTTTCATCAGCAACCATTCTAACATCAGAATCTTTGTCATCGCAAAGATTGATCATTATTTCAATAACAAACGACAAGTTCTGTGCACTTATGTTTGTAAGTGTTACTATGACATCAGCTGCTAAGGCACAGAAGAACATTTTCTCCTTTTTACTGGAAAAAGAAAAACATAACGAACATTAGAACACGAAATCAAAACAAAATTCATTCAAATCAATAAGCAATGAAATGGGTCACAACAAAAAAAATTTCAGGGATCCTAAACAAAAACCAAAATGATCCTCGAGGAATTAGGGTTGTGTCTATGAAAAAATAAATTCTAACACTAAATCCATGTTTGGATTCGATGATTGATTAATAATAAATGCTGACAGGTTGATTAATGTCCCAAACATCAGTCGTACCTCATAGTTATGTCTTCGATTGATGTCGTGAATTGAATATTTTTAAGCCCTTCCAAGGCTTTTGCCAATTTGTCCACCATATTTATAGCGAATTAATAAAACTAGGGAACGGAACACATTTACAGGTTCATAGATATAAACTAAAAAATAGGGATAAGGAGTAAATATTCTCTAAATAAGATTCATCATTTTATTCTTTATTATCCTAATACTACATTACGTGTGAGTGTGTTTGTGAGATTTCTGAACGCGCTCAACGGATATGTGTTTGTAAACAGCAAGAAACTTTGAAGGCAAAAATGGCAACAAGTCTGAATGAGTTTCCACAACTTTTTATCTCTACAAATTATTACGATAAGAACAATTAACAGATAAAACCAGGAACAAAAACATTAGTTTAAAGAAATATTTTCACCAAACTCGCAAGTTTTCGTCTAATTCGCGCTTTCGATCATTCACAACAGTCCGTCAAACTCGCTTAGTACCGGTTTTCAAAGTACTAAAATCAATTAGTGTTCGGTTGATTAATTATCGATTAGGTGCTATTAAATTACAATAATGTGAAAGATTTTTCTTTTGTTTTGAGTGAAGAGTTGTTTAAAATATGTTCGTTTAAGATGAGAGAGAGAGAGAGGAAGAGGCCACACTCGGCGTTAACACCAGACGAGAAAGGAAATTTTTTTCGGATCTTGAACTATCCCAAAAGGGGTTGTGTTAGTCTTTGTGAAAATATTTTCCAGTACGAGATTCTGAGTCGGACTTTCTCCCAATCTCAACACTTCATACCAAGAAGAACTGAACCTTCAACCGAACATAACTAGTCACCAACTCATATCAACTGGAAATGACATTAGCATAATTAATGCAAAAGTTGATAGATCTAATGAAATGGAAACAATGTCCAGATAGACATTCAAAAAACAAGTGAAACCCTTAACGCGTCTTAATTACAATCTGATAAGGATTAAATTAACTGTTATAACCAACAAAACAAAATAAAGTTCGGATAGATTGTGTGAGACTAATTTAGAGCTTGTGTTTGTGTTTTAAAAAGAAAATATAAGACAGAGACAGTTAAGATAACAGAAATGTGGAAACTACGAAAAGCGAAAGACTATTTCGATACAGAACAAGTTGGTGTAAGTCTCCAAATTATTATAAATACTAATCTCATTATGTGGAAGTTAATTATGGCTCGCTAAGTTCCAAAAACAACGACAACCCTTTACCTCTGCCAGATGTTATTGTTACACAAGTTATTTCGGTTTCGGATAAACCCACAAACGACTCCTGCTGGTTGAAGAACCAAAGACCAAAAATTATCTTCCCCTAATGGCGGAATCAAAAAGGAGATCTAACATTGAAATGGCTCCAACTGTTAGATTATAAAACAATTTGTTAGAAAAATTTCTTTAATAGTATTATCACTAGACTGTTATTAATAGATTTAAGATTTCCGCGGCCATTGTTTAAGTATTATTATTTATTGATCTGCTAAGCCGATTCAAAGTTTTTAAACGATAAGAGTCCTTAGCTTTTTATTAGCTGAATAATTGGTCTTTTGAAAGTGATATTAATCCATAATTCAACAATACCTCGCTTTACGGCTTAGATACCTTCCACGAAACTTGGTCGTAAAGCGAAAAGCGTGTGGGGAGTCAATGGTTCTTGTACAGATTCAATGGGGTCGGTTCCAAATTTGTTACAAATTTATCTGGTTTATCATTTTATCTCATTTAAATCAAAATACATACATAACAAGTACATAGATTTGTACATAAAATAAAAACAGCCTCCAAGAACCAGCAATAATCTATAAACAAAAATGAAACAACTTCATGTTACATAAAATATGTGTATGTATACATACATAATTTTTTAAATGGCAATCTGATGACGATAAAGAAATGACAACCTACAGATCACTGTCGTTCTCATTTTTCGCTGGTAAGGATGAGCCTGGCTGTAAAAAATTATCCAACAGTGTTGGTCTCGCCTTCTTGTCTATTTCGTTCTTCAGTGGTTTCTAACAGCTAATGGCTGAGTCAATTCCTCGAGAAACTTTGGCGCTACAATCGACATCAGGATCGTTTCCTTGTTCGAAATAGTAAAGAGCTTTCGACGAACTTCTTTATGTTAGCTGTTTGGATACAACAGGCTCTGTCCTTCATCAAATGGTAGTTCCGCTTGCACCTGAATGAGTTCCTCATACGAAAGAGGTTTCCTATCAGGTTTAAGTAGATCAAGCACATCACGTTCGTTCAAACCTTCCAAACCGAGATCCTAAAGGTTTTGCCTGATTTTGGGAAGGAAATTAACTTCTGTACCAGTACTTTTGGCCGTTATAGCGAAACATTTTAGGCCAGTGTTTCCCAACGTGGGGTCCACGCCCCACAGGGACTCGACACAACTTTAACCCTTTCGCTTTGGGTTATTTAAATACAGTGCTAGATATCGGTGAGAAATTTAACAAAACAGGCAAATTCTTTAAAAAAATGCTGTAGAAAATTATTAGGTATAATTTCATTTGCCGTTACCAAAGTATCAACCAGGTATTCCCCTGTCGTGGGGAAATCCGGACGTTTTATAACTCGCTGTTGTTCGCACCTAATTGGCACAACTCAACTTCTGTAGGGTTTCACATCATTCAGTTGGTGTCAATTTGAAACAAGTGTCCGTCAATTAATCGTTAATTTAACAGATATATTTATATGTATTGTATAAAAAGTATGTATGGGAGGAGGGCATACAAATTTTAGAAATATTAAGGTGGGGCATGGCCTCAAAGGGTTGGGAAACACTATTTTAGGCTGTAAATCGAAAACCTGCAATAGCGAAACCGTTATAGCGAAATGTCGTATAAAGAGCGCCCGTATAGCGAGCTATGGGTATAATTGAAAAGAAATTCAATTAAAGAAGTTATTAATTAATTAATTATAAATCAATAGTTTGCTTTAAATTGACCCCAAAATGAATTGTCAGTTTTTCACTATGGACTTACATCACTTTCAAAATAGATGATCTAATTACTATAAATTAATTTATTTTGTTTAGTATAAAACATGTTCACTTGATTTTTTTAATATATATTCAGGGTCAAATGAGAGATTCCATTTCGAAAAACACAGTCAAAGGATTTCTAGAAAGGTTATCACTGTCGGAAGAATGGCTTCTCAAACATTTATTAGGAGACAGTTATGTCGTGAGAGCGGCTGCAGTTAACGTGAAAGTAGGCGCGAAAAAGGCCAACTCGAAGCCTGAAAATTATTTCGGTGATTTATACGTGGTGCAAAATTTAAAGAACGGAATGGTGTCGTTTAAATTGTATTCCCTCAAGGAGAACAGATTCATATGGTCAGTGGACACCGTTTCAAATTTGGACGGTTATTTGGACTTGAAATGCAACACTCACATCCTCCACCTGGGAGAGTCCATCTACACGTTTAAATTCCCGGACAAAAAGGAGAGAACTCTTTTCCGAGACAATTTGAACAAATTCATGTATTTCGAAAAGGCGAAGAGTAAGTATTTATCATTTTATCGGTTATCTTTTGTTTTGAATTTTTGCCCAAATGCAGTCGAGGAGACAATGAGAATGATGACTCACATCACCGAATTCATTTAAATTCCTAATTAGTCAATTTTTTTTATAGACTCGGAATGACTGCATTCGAAAATGCAATAAATATCAATAACCGAGATAAGATACTGATTAAATTTCGCCGAAAAAATTAATACCTTAATGGTGGGTTAACATTTTTTCTAGAGTGAAGTTGATTCTATTCTGACGTCATACAATAAATGGAAGAGCATGAAGGACCCGATATGCTGACGCGATTCTTGCTCTATAAAAATAAAACAAAAGCGACATACATGTAAATCATCAACTGTAAATAATGTTAATAAAAGTGAAACGTTTAACCAAATATAAATTATATATTTTTGATATACAAATAATATAAATTGATAACGTACTTGACAGTTTTTAATTATGGAAAATTTATAGAAAATCCTTCTAAAACTATTTATACCTGACTATATAAACCAGCGGGGTTGAAATCCATTGGGGTACAATTTGGGGTACTGTAACAAATAATAATAATGGTAACACCCTGTACAGGGTCGGGGTTAGAATAGCTCTGCGGTATCCCACTGCCTGTCGTAAAAGGCGTCTAAAAGGTGATGCCCCCAGACCGGGGGATGATGCTCTGCGTAGGGGCACTCTGGAAACACCAGTGGGGTCCAGGTGGGTTAACCCCCTCTCCTGGATCTATTCTTTTGGTTTCAAGAAGCCAAAGGAAGTTCACTGGGCACGATGGGGAAAAGACGGGCTATCTCCAAAGTGGTCCCAGTGAAAACGAGTAGTCCCATGGCTTTGGGCTGAGGTTTTATGAACGAGGAGTTTCTAGCCATCAGGGAGACATCGCATCCACCGCTTGAAGACTAATGGGAGAACAATGATCCATCAGCAAGAACCTCCTCGGGTCGATCAAAATGACCAAACTGAAGGAGCCCCTGTCGGTTCCGACGGTCCTCCGACTGTTTTGACAGGTTTGGAGGAAAAATTCCACTCCATCGTCTCTTCTTATGATGGTACAAACAAAAATCAGTAATATTGGGTAATTTACTCCGGTTCTCCGACCGCTGATCTAAATTATCTAGAAGAGATATAAACGACATTTTAAACTCATTTGGCAATAAAATCATTCGAACACCGAGTGTTTCGTCGACATGAAGAATTACTCAGCCGCCATCTTGATTAGAGAAATTATTTGGAATGAATGCTCATGAAAGAAGCAAATGATGATATCATACTAATTAATTACGCGGAGTCGTTTCATCGATAAAACCAGTTTTATGCTCAAACCATAATCAGACGTTTAATACCAAATTATTTATGAGGGATTAATTTCATCGAGATAAATAAAAAGAGAAAAACAACATGATGCTTGGCCTGGAAGCGTTTACACTCAGAATCGTTGCAAATTTTATTTTTCATTATCATTTTATAAATTTATTTTTAATTTCAATGTGGCTTTGTTCAAAATTAGTTTTTTAAAATTAAATTGGTAAAGACAATTTTGATATTTGAAACAACTTTGTAACCTCAATCCGTTATCGTTCCCAAAAGCCCTGACATTGATATTGACCTAGCTGAACGCTTCAAGTGAAACATCCCAAAGAAGTGGTTTCATGTGTGATAAAGGTTGTAACGAGACTAAAAAAAACTGAAAAATAAGTAATCGTTTAAAACCATTCGTGTTAGAAACAGTTAAAACGGTTTTTTCCCGCAAAAACAAAATTTATTTAAAGAGGCCCGATTGAAACAATATTCGTCTTGTTGCCTTTTCCTCCCACGGCTCATCTGCTTCGGTGATGGCGGATTACAACGTAAAGTGACTTTTGTGTCATCGGATGTGAAATGACAACTTTCTTTCTTTCACTCTTCTCCATCGTTAGATCAACTTTTACCACGTTTGAGTTGTGATGAGCCAATACGATTTCACCTCAGTTACTAAATCTTGACGTTTTTCCATTTTTAACTAACATGTTGACTATTATATTTGTTTTGGAGTGAGTAACTATATCGAGGTATTATGATGTCGACTAAAATGGGTGCAGTTAATCGTGACTTATTTACACTTGGATATCGGATTTGTGGTGGTCTTTGAAGTTATTTAAACAACTCGAATAGTTTATTTATTATATCGGATAGTGTTTTTAAATAAATAAAATGATGCCTGGACGACCCTCCAGTGAGAGTAGGCTTTTATCAAGAGAAGAAAACGCTTTGCTGTTTTCTTTATTAGGAATGAAATGCCAGTCCCTGGCAAGTTGTGTGGTTCAGCTGTTTTTAACAGAACCACCAAGGCACAGTCAATGGAAAAGGAAGGACGCTGGTATTATGTGCTTAGTAAAGGATCATTCAAAACGGTCTTATTTCTTTAGGTAATTTAATTAACTTCTCATAATTTTGTTATTTGTTTCCATTCCTCCTCCTCGAAAGCAGGAATAATTAAATAAATTTGATTTAAATTTGTTTAGGTTATATTGTCTAAAGAGGAGAGCATTAGTTTGGGAAAATGAACTATATAATAACCTCGAATATAGTGCTCCTAGGGTTTGGCTTCACACCTTTGAGGCTGAATCATGTATGGCGGCCTTCAATTTTGCAGATGAGGAAGAGGCCAGGTTTTTCCAAAGTGAAGTTCAAAGAACAATAGCTACTAAAACACAAAAGCAAATGGGTGAGTTTTACATATGTCATTTCTTTTAGGCAATAATAAATTTTTTATTAATTTCAAAACTCAGTTTCATATTCATTGTAATCATAGTCATGCCTGACTTTGTCAATTTGTTGTTGATTGTATGTTGGCATTGTTTACATATCGACAATTGTTTCAATATTTGATGATTTTATCATTAACAAATTGTTTTTTCATCCCAAGCTTGGTTTTAGATTCTTTATTGGCTTAAATTCATTTCCTTTAAAATAAACCCTAAACCATTTTTGAGCTCAATGACTCAATCATGTAGAAATGGCTTTAATTGTGTTTGCTTTTCGATACAAAATTAATTTTTTGTTCCTTTCAATAAATTCTATAGTAGTTTATAAAGCCCTGGTTTATTTGGTATAACAAAAACCTTTTTTTGTCAAAAACATACAGCTAATTATACTAACTCATTCGCCATTTTTATTCATGACAATCTCTTCATCCAATCCACAGAAAGAAGAGCTAGGAACTCTCGTCAAATGGAAGGTTACCAAAATCCGACAAAAAATTTCCAGAATACATATATGCATAATGGACTAGACCTTAGACGACATCAGAAGAAAGGATCTGGTGAGTGGTGTAATGGAGTTTCTAGAACTTCCATTATTATTCTTTAAAAAAATTTTTGTTTAATTATTAATATACATGGCAAGAAAAGAGCCTTAAAGAATGTTTCTTACAATAGGTAATGGAACAAGAGGTAAAGATGCAAAACGTCGTTTAAGAAAAGAAGATATTGGTCAACCCCAAGATTTTAGGCATGTTTCACATGTTGGATGGGATGCAAATAAAGGTTTTGAAGGCCATGGAGAATTTATGGAAGATTCTCAGCTCAAAGAAATCTTGTGTAAGGTTGGTATCGAGTTAATACATTTGTGTGAGGTTACTAAAAGGGTTGAGTGATGTGTTCGATTGTGAAATCAGTTTACCAGTATTATTATCATGCTTTCTGTAGCTTTGAAAATTATCTCTAACCTACTTTTATATGAGATTTTGTATGTTCAACCCAAATTTCATCAAGAACTTGGATGTAAAATCTGTTTAATAACATTAATTTAAGAAAACTAATTAAAAATAGACATTAGTCAAAATATTTCACAATAATCTTATTAATATCTGTTTCTGTTGGTTGTTGTAAAAATTTTGTATGTGACTTGAGAGAGACAATAATTTGGGTTGTAAATTAGAAAATGTGGATAATAAGTTTGCTGAATCCGCCGGAATTGGAGTAGTGACTTAAAAACAGTCTGCTTGGTTCTGGAACTGTTTGTTAAACTTTTGGCGGATTTTAACGCGAGTAAACGTCTCTGAAAATGGCGTCGTATGTGATAAATTTATAAAATGTAAAAACGAAAACAAATAAAAATTAAAAATTGAAAAACGTAAAAAGGAAAAAAATATGAGTTTAGACATCGGAATCAGGATTAGAAAATGTTGAACATTTAAATGTTGCTGATTATTGAATTGGTCCTGAGATTTTTTTATTAGTGTGTCACTCTGTTTTTGATTTTGTTTACGTTCTGACATTTATTTTGGTTTTTCTTTTTCTTGTTACTTTAAAGGCTGGAGTTTCGGACAATCAATTGCTTGATCCCGCCACTCGTGAATTTATATATGGCTTCCTCGAGAAACACGGAGGTTTACCGTCGGTGAAAAATGAGGTGGCTAAGCCCCCGAAAGCGCCTCCGGTACCATCCAGAGCGCCACCTCCGGCTTATCCGCCGACGTCGAAACCTCTACCATCTCCGCCTCCGAGTAGTTTGAATACGAGAAGGCATATCACTCCACCACCAGGTAAATAGAATAAAAATGTTGGGTTGGTTAGATTAGTTCGATTGTGGTTGTTAAAGCAAAATGGTTGTTACAGTTAATAGTCAAAGAACAGCACCTCCACCTCCGCCACCACCTCCCACATCATCTCTACCAAAGTTACCAGAGAGCGAGAGGACAAGGAATGCTCCGGCTCCACCACCTCCTCCGCCGCCTCCCCCACCGCCGATGATGATGATGTCAGAACCGACGCCGACGACGCCGGCTCCTCGCCCAGTCAATCCCCCAGGAGATCCAAGAGCGGCGTTAATGGAAGCTATTAAAAGCGGAGCGACATTGAGACACGTAGATGTCGAAAAGAAGCCAATGAGTCACATGGATTCTAGAGGAGAGCTCTTGGACCAAATCCGTCAAGGAGTCGAACTAAAAAGCGTAAGCTGCTGTGTTACCAAACCGAATTGGATCGGCGTTAGTGCCAAAAACTGTTTTTGGGGCCGCTAATTCACGTTCATGTCGATTATTTTCAGGTACAGCATACGGAGAAACCGAACGGACCATCGGTTCCCTTAGACGGCATAGCCGGAGCGTTGGCAAGGGCGTTAGCTGAAAGAAGCAAAGCTTTCCATAACGACAGCGAAAGCGATTCGGGGAGCGAAGGAGATGGCGACAGCGACAGCGAATGGGATGAATGACGTTTGTTTTTTATTGTTATTAATGTTCAGTTACTACTAACAAGAGGTAGGGTTATTCAAAAAATTTATTAAATTGTTTGAAAAATCGTTTCTAATGAAGTTCTGTTAGATTCCGTTCACCTACGTGATTCCCGTCCGTACGAAGAGAACGTATCCCACCACGCCCAACGGTGTGTTGTTTCTTGTCACCAGAATTCCGACTACATGTTTGTTTCCTCTCCAAAAATTCAGCGAAATGATTCAATCGTTGAAGAGAACGGTGTGAGAAGAACGTTGAACAGGATGCTGAAAAAGAGTCGGAGAGAACGGCCGTGAGGAATGTTCCACAATATCTCATACTTGACACCTGTCACTATTTGGCTCCTATTCTCTCATTCTATTTTGGCACTGATATTGCATAGACAAAAAGTTTCCTGAATCTTTGAGAGAAGTTAGAAACTTGAAATAAATTTCGTAGATTCACGGGCGCCATTTTTCTCTCTCTTTTTTGCTGTCAGCAAAACATTGAAAGAAGTGAACAAAGGAAGAAGGAGAGATAATCGCAACAACTCAAATTCGAGTTTTGATGATTTTTAACTTTCAGATGACAAACATAAGATGGAAGATAAAAAAAAATGGCCGCCGAAAAGAGAGATAATTATGGGATTTATTTAAACGGTTAATTGAGATTTGATTGCGTGTTTAAATCTAGGTACCATCACTCTCTTTTGTTTCTTTGTTTGTTTGCCTTTTTTTTGAGTTTCGTAACGATTAAACGAAATTACGGAGGAAGAAGACTAAGAGGAGAAGGAGGAGGAGGAGGAAGATGATGAAGACAATAAATAAAAAGCGAAGAGTCACCTGATTCTTTGAAATTCCGGTTTTTTGACTTCTTTCAGACTGGAAATGAGGTGTCTGATTTCTTCTGGGATTCGTTTACAAAGACATTCGGATTCTTTTCCACTTTTTTTTTATTTCTTTTTGCTAATCTTTGTTTACTCTTGAGAACTTGTGAGAAAGTGAAATGACACGCATGACGAATAGAATGCCTCGCCCTGTACCGCGAGCAAGGGAACTCATTTTATTTTAAATCAAAATATTGAAAAAGGAAAACTTTTCTATAGTCTACTATATCGAATACTATAAATAGTTGATATGGAGCTATCTGAAGTCGTCGATGAGTCAATCACAAGGCATTTCATAAATAATGCACACTTTGAGGAAGGTTTAGTTTTCGAAGAATAATGCAGGTTATGAAATTATTATTTTTGGTTCAAAGTGTGCGATTGTCGTGTAGTAAATTTATTTTTACAAAAGTGTGCAATATTTATGAATTGAAATCTACATACAAGTGTTATTTAATTGTGTTATAAGTTGTTCATGAGACTTGAATGATTATTTATGAAACAAATTTTTGTTTTAAGTGGGTTTGATGTCTCATAAGTTAGTACTGTTGAACGCAGCACGATGGTCCTTATGAATCTTCAGAATTTAAATTATTGCGCCATACTCATTTAATTTGTTTAAAATTTACCCAACCCACCCCAAAAAGTAACATTTCGACAAACATCTAAAGCCAACCTAATACAAATGGGGCTTAATCGTTTGTTCAAAGACTCATCAAAATGTGAGCCTAAAGACTGGTGGTCAATTTGAATTTAGAAAAATTTTCCTTTTTGCTGTTTGAGGGCGGATGGGGAGGGAGGGGGGTAGAGAAAGAAAGAGTAGAAGATAACGGTGGAATTCAAAAATCATTTCAGACAAAAAAAAACGTTCAGTGCCGTGTTCAAGACCGATCTCGAGTCATGACAGTAATTATGTATTCATGATGTAAAAAACGGCGCAGCATAACCTTGATGAGTTTTATTTGATTCTGTAGTCGTTGTCAGTATCGGAATCAAATTTTTAGTGGAGTGGATTCAATCAAATATCTCGAAAGTTTGGGGAAAAGGGATGATTTTGATTTTTAATGCCCCCATTTCCGGTTTCTTTTATTCTCTCTCCTATTCAAATCCTATGAAACGGACACGTAGATTCGATAAAATAAATTCTCATAAATTCTATTTCTCCCAAAATCATGTTAACTTTCTTTAGGATTTGAAATTCGGAAACGGAAATGAGCGTCTGTGGGAGTGAAAATCTCGTTGACTCAGTTTCGTTTACCTTCAATATCGTCTAAACCACGAAGTGCCCTCGTAATAAAAATAAGGACCTGGTGCCCGGGTTCATATTATTTTTTAAAAGGGATTGATTTCGTGCGTGAAGTATTAGATTCAGGACCGTAACCATTCTCTTTCCGGCATTAATCGAGGGTTCGTGTGAAAAGAAAAGTGACTGTGATATAAGCGAATTCTTGTTTCGTTCGGTTTTTTTTTTAAATTTCGCCTCACTTATTTCAAACATTTCTCCGGTAAAATGAAATTCCAAAAACTAAACTAACAAAAAAATTCGGTATTTAGGTTGATAGATAAATCAGGTACGACCTTACTCTTCAAATTCATCGGTCATTTTGCTTTTATTCACTTGGTTGGTGTTCCTGGAACTTTGTTTACCCCTCAAAAGAGGAAGTAGGGGGATTTGAACGTGTTTTCAGACTCGTGATCGTGGCGCGAGAACTTGGGAACGTATTCCTCGACCTCGGCACAGAAAAAACGAATTTTAAGAAGGGGGCTGATTATAATTTAATTATCGTATTTTATTGCTTAATTTTAACGTAAATTAAGAATTGAAAGGGAAATTATTTTCCGGAAAATAGGTAGACGCTTGATAAGTAGAAAAAAAAAGTTGGGGAATATGCCGAAAAACCGGAAATGGAAGAAATATAAAGATGAAAAACGAAAGCACGTGACAGAAGGAAATTACCAAACGCGGTTGGATTTTAATTCCTCTCATTCTCCTTTGATTTGCTTATGCGCCGTGGCTGAGCCAAGCGAAGATTTCTTCTTTACAAGATTCAGAAGTTATCACTCGATATTAATTAAATTTGATATTATTCATTAATTAATGAATTAATTTTGGTTTTACTGAATCAAATGTTTAATATAGGACGCCATTTTGAGAGCGTCCTTTTTGAAGAGACAGGAACGTAAGTTTTCAGTTTTGATTTTATTATCAGTTAAGGGTGGTGGGGGTGTAGACTTTTTAAAAGAAGCTCAAGAAAATTATTTTAAAAGCATGAGGTGAGAGAATAATTTCCAAACCGTACAGAATCACTTTGCCAAAAATGAGAAGTTAACGCAAGTGGGTAAAAATGGCGGCGGACCTTGTCCAAAACTGGCTGACCGGGTCTCTCTTTTTTTGGGTGTATAAGGAAATGAAAACAAAGTCCGAAATGACTTTTTTTCCCTTTCGTTGGTTCTCTTCATTAAAAACTAAATGGTTTCTTGATTCGAAAGATTTATTATTCTCTCATTCTTCCTTCGCCGTTTCCTTGGCGATTTTGTAACGAAGCGAAAGAAATCTAAAGCCGATCACCGCCGGTAAGTGATTAAGAATCTCACACGATTTTGCACGTGTTCGACATGCGCACGTGAGTCCACTTTATAGCCTTAGCCTATAACCACACCCCTAGGGTAGTTGATTCGCCGCTTAATGCGGATTCAGCGGCTTAGTTTTATGAAGGATTCATTTCAAAACTAATGCACGATTCCCATTGCGAGTGTTGCAGTGATTTTATTAACGAAATTTTCACAGGTGTGTGCACTATTTATGGGGTAAAATATTCCTATTAGTGCACATTTCAACTAAAATCAATTCCAATTACTCCAAATGTACTTTTCATTAAAAATTCACGCCTTCAGAAGCAACTCATTTCATAAATAATGAACACTTTCAGGAAGTTTTAATTTCATTAATTATGCACTGTATTCCATTTCATCAATAATTCAAATTTTTGTGTAAAATTTTATTTATATTAGAAAATACTTTAAGGAAGTGTGCATTTTTGAAATGAGTTCTCCTTAAAAATGTGCATTACTTTTGAAACGAGTTCTCCCTAAAAGTGTGCATTACTTTTGAAACGAGTTCTCCCTAAAAGTGTGCATTACTTTTGAAATGAGTTTCCACTGAAAGTGTGCATTACTTTTGACAAGAATCCTCCCCAAAAGTGTGCATTACTTTGAAATGAGTTCTCCTAAAATGTGCATTACATTTGAAACGAGTTCTGCCTAAAAGTGTGCATTACTTTTGAAACGAGTTCTCCCTAAAGTGTGCATTACTTTTGAAAAGAATTCTCCCCATAAGTGTGCATTATTTATGAAATTAAAGCTTCCTCAAGGTCGGAAGAGGAAAGACTGCTGGTTTTTTTATTGTTAATCCTCGACGGTTCCGTCAATCACCAGAAACCTTTTTTGGGGAAGAAATCATCTCTGATTGCTAAATTCGAATCAAGTCTAAATGCTTATTCGTTCCTTCAAAAAGTTGTTAGCTTCTATCATCACGTGTTATTATAATTAATTACTCTGAAACCCATAATTTGTGTAAACTGTGAACATATATCGAAAGCGAAATTTGTTTTGTATACTCCATAACCTAATTTTCGGTTTTTATAAATCCGCACTAGATGATGTACTAGAACAGGTCCGAACTTGCTTCTGAACCTCCAAAAATCCCTCTTAATTTTAATAAATCAATTTTATTAGGTATAAAAATGATTTATGTAGTTCTTTCATCACGTGGTCCTACTCTGGTATGTGCCACTTCATAGTCCATCAGTCCAGTAGGCCTCTAACTAGTTGGTGATTGACTTAAGAAACGAACAGTGGGAAACACAAAAAACTTTTGAAAACTTGGCGGGTTATGTGTTCGCATGTGTTCTCACTTTAATTAAAATGAAACCAGACTGGGAGGTGGTGGAGGTAGGCAGAAGGAGAGGGGAGAGCGGGGCAGAGCAGGAAAAAAACATGATAGCATGATTAAAAGATTGTCATTATGAAATTTTTATTTTTTTTGCGGTGAAATTGATCGAAGCAGGTACGAACCTTAGGTTTTGTTTTGGTTTTATTTTTAAATTTTATTTTAAAAGAGTCACTAGTCCTCCGGTTCAAGATCAGCCGGAGGGCCGAGAGGAGGACGGGAGACTCATTCACATCGGCAACGCTGGAACCGAACTACCTTAGCCCCATATGTGTGAATGTTATGTTAGTGTGACCACGTGCTTCGAAGTGAATGCTTACAAGAAAAAAATTTTTTTTCACTGGGAAAACCACAATTTCCCAGGTTGTGTGTCTGTGTGTCTAGAAAACTTTTCCCAACGACTTCTTTTTTTAATTCCAGGGTAAGTAAATAGTTTTATAGAAGACAATTTTGATTTCCATTCACATCTAAAAAATTTTTTCTTGTAGTTATTGATCAGAAGGGATTTGGGTTGAACTTGAGGGGGTGAAGGACTCTTTTCAAAGTTGGCAGTGGGAAAAGTTGTTAGCACTCTCATCAAAACAAACTCAAACAAAATAAAATAAAAATAGGAACAAAGAAAAACTTTTCCTTGATTTATCTAACCAATCAATTACAGTACAATTTCAAACAGAAAACTTCCAATTTGGGGTTTGTTGTAGATTTTGTTCCCTCTACATTTAATCCTTAATTCATTTCAAAGGTGTATTTAGGTTTGATGGACTTTTTTCTTTTAGACCTAATCAAAATTTAATGTTCTCCAATTTGAAACATTAAATAATGTAACTCCAACACCAAAATTATGTTTCTTAAGTTGGGGTGTTTGAAATTTTTGGGGGTTGAACCTGAATTTAGATCAATAATTTGTTCCACAGTAGTTTCTATATTTTGATGAGTTTATAAAACTGAAATTAGTTTTTAGGCCCAAAAATTAGGGTCAATTTTTGTATAACTCAGTCATTTTTTATTGTATCAATCAAATTATTCAATCTCTGCTCCTAACACCATTCCTCATGCTGAAGAGAGTTGAAACAGGCTTCCTTCTACCTTCATGCTCATGCTATCAAACCTTTTATTTGGTTTGATGTATTTATAAAATAAAAATTAGTTGATGGTACATAAGAAATTAACAGTTTAAGCCTCTTGCTATAAATTTATTTCAGCCATTTTTCTTTCTCTCATATAAATTATCATTTCTTTGGTACCATCGGTTTACCTTTTTACTCATTTCGTCAAAAATCGTTTTATTAAAACAGATAAACTCCAATTTCAAAATTAATACTTTAAAATAATTTGAATTAACATACATAAACCTTTTTTAAGATAGCCGTTATCGCCATATTGAATGCGAATTCGCTTTTGCCGTTAGGGGGAGATGAAGCCGGAAGTGCGTCAGTCTTTGCGGCAAAATGGGAGCTGCGTTTTTTCATTTTGGTGGATCACAAAAAAATTATGGCCGATTCTCTTAATTTATTCATTATTCTTACATCCATATTATTTCCATCAATTACCAGTACCTGATTTTATTCCCCTCAACCTAGGTACCTTTAAAACCGGCTTCCATCTCCCTTATCACATAATTCCATCAAAAATGTTTATCGGTGTCATAATGTTCTGGACTAAATCATCAAGATAAGATGAAGACATCTTTTAAGGAATGAAAATTATAATTCTAACAACCGGTCAAAGAGTCCAAAAATGATGGTGAAGATCAACGGCAACACCATAAAAATGGTAGATTTATTTCTGTTAACCAAACACCAAATCAAAATGGCGGACGGGGCGGGGGAAGGGAAGGAAAAACGCGAAAAGGGCTACGCTTGCGTAAATTTTTTAATAAAAAAAAAGGGAAAAGAAAATTTATTTCTTCAGTGTCAATGCAGTGTCGTTAAAAAAAGACCGGAATTTAAGTTATCGTGAAAAGTGAGACATGCGCAGTGTTCAACGTGATGGGACTCGGATCGAACGAACCGCTTTAAGTCTCGATTCCGTGGGTTTCGCATGTATGTTCAAAAAGTGTTTCAGAAAAATTAAATAAAAAGTAAGAGGCGACAAGGGGAAAATTCTGAACAAAAGGGAATTTTACAAATCGGAGAGATTATTTGTATGGTTTGTAGGTTTGTGATCAATCCGTTATTCATTTGTTTTTAATTTTTTTTTTGAAAAAGAATTTTTCGATTCCTTTGGCCGGGCCGAATAGGAAAAACGGTTACAAGAGTTTTCGATCGCTAAGAACGAATAGAATATCGTTTGAATTTTTTAACGGTTTTCGTTGCTGTTCGGATTTTTTTTTTCACTCGCATCTTTCTCATTTCCTTTTCTGAAACGGAAATTGTCTATAACTTAGAAAAAGGTAAGTAATTTCTTTTTCTTCCAAAAAAAAAATTTTTTTTTAGGTTATGTTTGCCGAACGGATCAAATTTAAAAAATAAAATTCCTTTAAAATGAATTAAAGATGGCGATTTTTCCGGGGAAAACAAGTGAAAGGTTAAAGGTCATGTGACTGGTGAATTTTTTCGTTACTTGGGCGCACGATTTTGGGGAAAATTTTTCTCCTTCTTTTTCGTGGTTCCTTTCCATTTTTGTTTTTGGCGGCGCTCGCGGTAGTGGTAGCGGCGGCGGTGGCGCCGGATGGAGGTCCTTGAATTTTGATTTGTTTAAACATTATCAAATACCTTCGTCACCGTGTTAGTAAAGATAGTGATAATGTTTTGTCTGTCTTTGGTTTTTGCGGGATAGGAATCGGTGGTTTTGCGGATGGGAAAAGGAGGAAGAGTTGAAATCGGTGAAAATGATTTGTTTTGCAGTGTTCTTGAGGAAGTGAAGTGGAGGTGAGGTTGTTGATAGGAAGAACGCGGTTAGATGAGTTTGACCAATCACCATTTCGTTTCATAAATAATGCACACTTATTAACAGTTTTTCTGATTTTGATTTCATATTCTTGTAACCACAGCCTATATCCTTTATGATTTGTTTGTCTGTTTCTTCCGGTAACTTGGATGAGAAATTTTTGAACGAATTTGCTTTCTGAAATCTATCAAATTCAAAGATCTGGAGTTGACAAGTTCCTAATAAATAATTTGATGCATACAAAACTACCAACATCATTTAAATAATTGATTTTTGAGTGATTCTGGAAGTTTTCAATTTATTTTCTTTACCAGGTCACCATTTTCAGTTTTGAAAATAATGTCACAATCCAGAACGGTTGTACAAATGAGTTGGTATAAAAATCTACAGGAATTTAGAAACTTGAACTTATACCAATCAATTTTTCATATACAGTATATCACTTAGAAATAGATAAATGAATTAATTTATAGTACTTTCAAAATATACAGTTGATATGTTCTTATTTAATTCTTCATGTGAGAATGATTAAAATTCATCCAAAAATTGTTTAAGAGAGTTTAGAATTAAGGGTGTGGAGAAAGTGAGAGGCTAAAGTTTTGAAGACGGAAGTTTTTTAATTCAGTATCTCGGCTAAATATTTAAATGACGTTTATTTTACTTCTTTTCAAACATTTGCAAAGGTGAAAAAAAACATCAGATAAAATTTTATCAGTTTCTCGAAAAATCGGGATGTTTTCTTTCCTTTTTCATTCTCAAGTCAGTTTTAACGGTTGGAATGTTTTCATTTTAACTTCATTTTCAACTTCTCCCCCTCCATCATTGAAACTTTTGAGTATTTTTTTGTAATTAAATTGTTTTTTTATTATTATTAAACAACAACCGAAGTTTCTGGTTTATATTTTTATATTTTTTGCGGTTCGTTAGATTTTGATTCGATTTAGATATTCATTCAACGGTTTGCCCCGATGCAAGTGGCACAAGACTTATTTGAATCCGGAAGGCTTGGTCAGAGGGTGAGAATCACCGCCTGCTAGGGAACTTGAATGATCTCTGACCGCGTTGCCGGTTGGGAGCGTAACAAGATGGCGTCTACTCTCGAACCTTTTGTGAAAGTAACGGTTTTTTCTCTTTTCATTTTGGTGTCCATCGTAATTAACAATTAATTAACTTTTTGAATAATTATTAGGGTTTTGAATAAAAATTTGAGTTTGATAAATTCTATTTGTTTTTAATTCGTTTTTCCTTTTTGATTTATTTAAAAAGTGGACATATTTGAAAAGTTTGGTCGTGAAAAAAAATTAATTCTCTGATTGCAAAGAGTTAAATTCAAATTTAACTTTGAAATTTATTTCTTAAGTAGTGCAATATTAAATGATTTTCTGGCCTTTCTGTGTTATCAGTTAGCCGATGAAGCGGAGAAATAGCAATAAGAGCAATGAATCAAAACGATTCGCATTAAGTTTTGACATCATCAATCTGTCCGGAGAGTCTTTACAATTTCTTCGAACTCGAAACCTGTTCGATCATGCTTGTGCTTTCGATGTTCATGTTGTGTAATTACTTGCGTGAAGTTTGAGGTGTGTCACGGATAGATATACACGAAGGTCGCAATGGGGGTTACGGGACATGGCCTGCTTATAAGCAAATATTTCCGAACGTTTTAACGTAATTAAAAACAAATTCTGGGGGTTGGGGGTTGGGGGCTCTCGGTTTCTTCTCCAATTTTCTGTACTCTACATTTTCTTTTTGATGGCTCTTGAAAAATATTTTCGGAAAATTGGGAGCCGTTATGTTCGTTTACGTTTTCTTTCTTCCTGGATTTGATTTCTTCGTCCTTGGACATCTAGAAAATTATGGATATTAGTTTAGCCTAATTTCCATAATTAGATTAGAATTATTTGGGTGAAACATCGATTTTCGGATTGATTTTCATTTTTGATGCGCCCTTTGAACTTTACGCTTGCCTTCGAATAGTCAAAAATCGTCTGCGGGTTTTGTGACGTATTTTAGCCAAAAGCGGCCATTTTCTTTCTTTCTTTCTTTCTTCTTCTGCTTCTTCGGGTGTAACCTTTTAAAATGGCTTCGAATAAATTTCATTTCCTCGATGTTTCAGGCTGTTTTACTTTCCCCCAGCTTCACCATTTTCTGTTAGTTATTCCTTTAGTTTGTTTTTCTTTTCTATCCAAAGACGTGTGGATTAAATAATGTCCTGAAGAATGTTTTCTTCGAATTTATTTCGATTAGTTTGAGTTCCTAAGTTGATTAAATTTCGGGGGGAGGTTTGGCTGTTGTTTGATGAAATCGCCCTTTTTGCTTGTGATCGAGTTGGAATTCTTGATTGAAATTTCGAGGTACGTGATAAAATTTTAATTTATTATGTGGAATCATAAATAAATTCCGTTTTGTACCAAAGCCTGGATTTTGGTTAAAGCACTTAAACGGGATGATCACCTCACAAATAGTGTGCACGCTTTTATGAAGGACTCGTTTCAAAAGTAAAACACAGTTTCATGAAGCACTCATTTCATAAATGATGCACACTTTTTTTGTAATATTAGGTATAAGACTTTTTGGCATCGTTCTGTTTGCTGTATTTATTAGACAAATTCTTCTTCAGGTCGTCTGAATTGAACTTCAGAGAGAGAGACCTGCGTAGTTTGTGGCTAATTATTTCATCGGTTTTGTGAGTGTGCAGTATTTATGAATTGAGTTTTGTATTAATTTGCGTATTATCTGTAATAATGACTGTTAGTTTGATCAGGTCACATATTTCTCTTCGGTAATAATGGGAAGATGGGTGGTGTAGTAGACAAAGACCCCGACTGTAGAAGTTATGGTCGTGAGTTCGAATCCTCTCCTGTTATACCCGGGACGTTTATACCTGAGATTACAACTCTAACATTCCGATTTCTATATTATCACGCAGACTAACAAAACTGTCCACAACAGCGTCCTCATAATCTCTGATTTCTTCTGCTTCCTGTAGACCTCCTGTTACCTTCCTGAAATAAAATCTTCCCTAAAGTGTGACTTACTTATTTAATCAGTTTTCTGTCTAAATATTATTTATGACTCCTCCTAATAGAAATAATTTGTGAATGGAAGTTTATAATGACTCAATATGTCTGACAGTTACAAAGGAAATGCAGGGAATATTCACATGTGTGCATTCGGAATCTCTGTTCCCTCCCATACGGGACATAGTTGTGGTTTCGGTCGCATATGATGAGTGATGCACAAAACGGAATGACCTGTCCCATTTTATTGTTTAAGGTCGTAGATAAATTATCTGAAGACAAAAAAATAATTTTTTATTGCTTTTACTTGTTTTTTAGTATCGGTTTTACGCCTTTCCGTTCGCGTGGTTCCTATTTCTTCCCATTTCTTGTTTCATTTTTTTTTATTTATTAATAAAACAAAAATTGAAATCCTTTAATTTCTTTGGAACAATAACAAAATATTAATAAATTTATGTATAAATAAAATGAAACAATCATTAAGGAGACGAGGAGACGGAACTTAGTTTCTCACGCTAACGTTCCGAACTATTTCTCAAATTGCAATTCTTTCGAGGCGGGGTTAGAGAAAACTGCTAAGCGTGTTGTTTTATAGGGAATCAGTGCCGTAGCCATTCATCTTCTTCTTTTTAAATCTCTTAATAGACGTCTCGAGTGGTTAGTCAGTAAGGTTAGATATAACTCTCGATCATTGTATGTGTTTAAACGTCCTTTTTTTAATCACGACAGCAGAGACACAATTTCATTTGGCCTCCATCTCGAAGGCAATCTGTATGGAATTATTGTCACATTCTTTAGGACACATATGTTTGAATGGTTTAATAAGAGGTTAAGTGAAAGATTACTTGGTTGAAGGATTACAATCTACGTGCGAGGATGGATGAATGAGACACGGTATTCGGATTTTTTTTTGGTTCAGCAGCAACCCCCAACAGGAGAACTGAAAATGGGGATACGGGTTTTTGGTGGAATGGGTAGGTTGGAAAGGATTTTGTTGAGTGAATGAATTCTAAATAAAAACAGTTAGGTTCTTGTGAGTCTCTAGATTAGGCTTTATTTCAAAAATAATGCACACTTGTGGGGAAAACTCATTTCATAAATATTGCACACCATCACAATGTTTCGGTTCGATTGATAGCTCAAAGTTTAATGAAAGACTTACTGCATAGATACTGAAAAACTCTTGGCAGGAATTTATTTCATAAATAATGCACACTTGAAGTCATTAGACTTTTAGAGGAGGAACTTGAAACATCAGACGACAGTATTTCCTCCCTGAGCTCGTGTCGAAATCGATTTACTCATTTGCGAGGTATTCTAACACATATGCACAAACACTCGCATTCTCTTTGTGTGTATAAATAAATTATCCATTGAATGAATGAATGACTGAATGAATAAATTAATTTAAAGTGATGTATAGAGTAAATGATTTAAATGGCGGAAAGTGGAACCCTTTTGAAAGGGCTGAAAATGAAAAACAGATTTTGAAATTCATTTTAGAAGATGAAATTTTATTTATCAGAATAAGTCATAGGAATCAATTGAATTATTCAGAAGGCGGTGAGGGGAGGCGGGGCGAGAGGAATGATAATTGAATAATTCAATTTCGATTGTTTGAAACATAACAGAATCGCTTAAATAATTAATTAATTAAATTGAAGGGATATAAAAACAATAAATTGAATGGGAATGAAAGCTCTGGATATACAATAGAATTTGGGAGAGGAGGTGGGAGGAGGAGATGAAGATTTTCGGTCAGTTTTTTGAACGACAGGAAAAAAAAAGCAAAATGGCCCAGTTTTTTCAGTTCGGTTAAAGTTTGAGTCTAAGGGGTCTTGTTGCATGTTCCTCACTCGGAATTGATTTCCTTTCCGCCTTTTCTTTTTATGTTTTGTTTTCCTGCGGAGGGTCAGATGGTGTGCTTTGCTGTTGCGGTGGTGGTGGAGCATAACAACAGTAACAACTTGATTTTACTGTTTGTACGAAACTTCAATAAAAGGTTGGGAAATTTTGGTTTTGTTTCCCCCTCTCGGGAAAGTTTCACCGATATTTTGGAAAATCGTTGAATTAGCTCTTTGAAACCGTTTTCATTTCCAAGACTTCGTCGAAAGTTTTATTTGAATACTGGAATTATTGATTATATGCCTGTTGTTATTAATGTGCGTCAGTTTGACTCGTCCGGAAGGATTGAAGTTTTTGTGTGTGTGCACCGTAAAACTTATTCATTTCACTCACGACCAGATTTAGTGAGTTTGTCTGACTTAAAAGAGTTAAGGGGTGTGTAGGTCACGTGACTGGAATAGCTGGACACCTAAATATGCTGGGAAGAGAATAATTAATTGGACGGAACACGCAGAAGATAAAGAGAAGCGGTTATAACTCATAATTAGACTAACACTACCGGTGTTGATCGTATATCTATTTTTACTAAAACGAGCCAGTTTGACTCACCCCATATAAAACGTTTTTGAGTAATTTAACGCGAAATGGGTTCTGCTTAGCGTGTGCATTATTTATGAAATGACCCTTGTGTTACTGTATTTCTCGAATCAGAAAAGTCTCTTTGGGGTTAAAATTAAAATCATTAAATGATAAAGGAAGGCTTGTTGGTGATGATGAGTATGTTTGGATTTTATCTGAAGTGAGTCTTTTTGGCTCATACAGAAGTTTGCCCAAAAAGATTTATCTTAAAATTAAGAAGAAATAAATTTGAAGAAATAATTTTTCGGCTTTGTTTGTTTAGGTGTATTAATAGAAAGTGAGATTTGAAATGAGTCAAATTGGCTCAGTTCGTTAATTTAGTTTTAATGTCTGGTCAGAGCGTTGACTTTCCTAGTTTTCGTTAATCAGAAGCAGTGTACGGATCATTGAACCAGCGCAAGAGTCTGGCCTCGGAGTATTTGGCCCTCGGGAACCGTTCTGTAGGTGTCAAATCACTTCCGGAACGGAAGTAAATTTCATGGGAGTCAAATCCCAAACCTGTCTAATTTAATCCATAACATCTTGTTTCTCCTATACGCCCTTCATCCCCCCAACCCCCGCAATCGCATTAGACTGAAATCCCATTTAGGAAGTCATTTTCAAAAAACGTCTGCACCAGATAATCCCCCGCATTATCTAAAGATGATGATGATAATGATCCAAGATGGCGGCTTTTCTTCGTTTCGCGGATCCGAATTTGTTTAAACGCTTCCGAACACTTCGTCATCTTTTCAGTCTGATGCAATCCGCGTACCGAGTTGCTTAAGACTTCGCTCTCTTGGAAGTCCTCTTCCATTCTTTACTCTTCAATTTGCCGATCATCGTTTTCTGTTACGTAACTCTGGTTGATTCGTCCGTTTGTCAGTCTGTGTGTTTGCTTTCTACTCGTGTTTATTCTGGATTCACGCGTTTCGTCCATTATCGATCCGTTTCCGGTTCCTTTCTCTTCTTGCGATTTTTGAAGCAAAAAGGTTTTTTAAATGTTCTCCATGTAAAGGTTAGCGTTATTTTGCTGACGGGGTGGTTGGTATCCGGGGGGGGGGAGGAGAAAGATCAAAGTTTTTGACTTTATACTACCGCTTAATAAACTTTTCCAGGGAGTTTTTGGATTTTTTTTGGTTTTAGCGGTTTTTTTTTATCTTCCCAAGTTGATGAAAGTTTTTTTTTTATGTCACGAAGTAGGGGTGAGTGGGGTGGTTTCGGTTTCGAGGACCCGTCGATTTTGCTGGCGGATTGTTTTGGGATTTGGGGAATTGGGAAGAGTTTTTATTTATTTATTTTCTGGAGCCGCCTTTAGCGTTTGACTTATTTAAAGACAGTAATTGTGGCTTAGCTTTTAAGCAATTGAATTATAGTTGAGCTACTCCGGAAGGAAATTCCGGTCTGGAAACCAAAGGAGGATGGAGACAATATTTTTAGACTATAATTTAGAACAAGAAATACCATAAATAACTTATGGAAGTGTGTGCAATATTTGTGAAATAAATAGATTTCATCGGAAGTTATTTATGACTCGGTACTAGTATGATAATGATGAGGTTGAGTTTTCGCCCAGGTTTTAGCGTTCTTTTAAGGGAGATAAATTTTATTCATTTACCTGTAGTGTTATCCAGATGTCTGGTACCTAAACACCATGTTGGTCACACCCGAAAGATGACAGACAAACACACAAAGAGAGAGAGAGAGAGAGAATCAATAAATATCAGTGAAATCGGTTAATCGATCAAAACGCGAACCTCGACGGGTTTCATTCCTGAGTCGTTCGCTTTGGCCACTCTGACAACCGAAAACCCCCTGGGGCCCATCAAATGGTTCAAAAGTAGCTCCCAACAAGAGATCAAGTTTTTTGTGTGTTTGGTTCCTTCTCTTCTCGTTCAAGACATGGCCCCGCAAAAAGGGAACGAGGAGAGGGAAAACAAAAATTTTTGCCCTGAGTCGCGTTTAATTTTATAAACAGCGGGATATGTTTATGTAAGTCCACGATTTCGGGGTTTTTCAAATGGGAAGCCGGGGGTGGAGGATGAGAGAACTGTCCATTAGCAAAGGAGATGAGTTAATTTAAACAACCCTGCTCAGGCGTTCTCACGCAAGAGGAAATCTTATTGTAAATTACGGCTGCTGCGGACGTTTATGTATATCCTGGGAAGTGGTAGGAGGGAGGAGGGGGTTGGATGGGGGATGAAGTAAATAAACGAGCGTGAATTTAGAGCCTAAGGCCTTAGAAATAAATATCCCGAAAAATTCCTGTTAAAAAATTTTCGAGCTCGTTTTCACACGTCTCAGAATGATGGATCGAAACTTCGCGAAAAAAAATTTTTTTTAAATGCGCATGCGCAAAAGCGAGATCCCTTCATTTCAGGTTCTCACCGAGTATAAAGAAATATCGCCACATAGCAGACGGTAGGTTTTAAGGTTCCGTAAAAAAATTTCAGATTTTGGGGATAAACTCTCATCTTTCGTTCTCTTCCATTTTTGAAAAAAAATTTTTTTTTGAAAGAGACGCCGCATGAGATTTTCACAGAGTGGTGTGGGTTGGTAATATGATACTTTTTATACTATAATATAACGGAGAGGGGTAGGGAGGAGGCCGAGGAGGAGGAGGTTACGGATGAGAACCGTAAATAAATCAATTAACAGCGTGAACCGTTCTCATATTTATCTGAGGTTGTCGCAAACGCTTTTGCTCCAAAAAAAATTTTTTTTTCAGGGAGTTGAGAGGACCCAACCTTTTCCTTTAGGGGATGGGAACCTCATTTTACTAATTTTCGGTATTTTGATCTCTAAGTTGACATGGAACTGGAGAAGTTAGAAGAATTAGTTGAGAGTTTGAGGAAGGAGGTGTTGTGTTCAGGTTCTGAAGCGAATTGTGTGTTTGACGTTGATGTCGTAGAATGTCCTCTCTCTCTCTCTGTTCACGTCACGTACCTGGAATTGGGAATAATTAACAGAAACTCGGTCAACCTCAAACAAGTCCAAGGCCCTGGAAAAATTATAGAAAATTGTTTACAGTTAGTGACGATTCGGAATTTAAAGATAGAAAAAGGAAGTTTTGTTTGTCGAACGTATTTAAAGAGAGAGAGAGGTAGAGGAGAGGATAGATAAAGATGGAGAGAGAGAGAGAATGAAAAGAAAAACTTTGTAGAAGAAATTAAGTCAACATGTCCGTGCATTTAAGGATTTGGAGCTTTGAAGCTTGGAAACTTTCAAGATGGATTTAAAATAAATATTTTCGAGTTTCATCGATCGGAAATCGATTTTCGCAATCGTGAGAGAGAGAATAGGACAGAGAGGAGTAGAGCCCCGTGGATTTGTTAAGGTGTACAGAAATCGAGGCCCCAAAATAATGTGGACAATGAGTCAAGAAAAATTTTTTCAGTTTTGCCAAAACCAACACGTCAATACGAAGATGACATGGGCCATCAATAAGCTGCTTTTAGAGTTGCCGAAATATCAGGAACTCCGATCGAGAATTGTTTCTGTTGTGGGGTTTGCACGGTGGCTTGGGAAAAAAACCTAAAAATGCTGTCGGTGATTTATTTTTGAATTTCCTTCATGCTGACTTGTGAGCTTTCTTCAGTTTTGATTTTTTAGTATTGTTTCCTCAACTCGTTTCTGCGGTCGGAATTTCGAAACGTTTGTCTCTTATCTCGTCAAATCTTTTCATAATGTCATCCTCACTACTTCTTATCAATCCTAGCTGGCATATCTCGGTGCAACTTATTGGTTGCTGTTGAGGACAAACAAAAGAGTGGCGATAGCTTCCGAACGGATCAATTGTGACATGATAAACTGTTCGCTTGCAAGGTTAGGATAAGACCCATCAAAGGGATATAGAAGCTTATTTGTAAGACTTTTTGAGTCTATTTGACTCATTTACAATTTTATTACTCTTTGAAAAAATTTTTGAGTCAGGTTGACTCAATTCAGATACAAACATGAGACAACTGGAACAAAGGTTTGATTCATTGAAAATGATATCAACATGCGTGGGTTCATTTATTAGAGATTTTGCTGTTTGAAGATAAGTTGGAAGACGTGAATGTCATTTCATATATACTGCACACTTTGAATCTGTTTCAGAATTAATGCACACTTTTCAACTTAATCCATTTCATAAGTAGTGCACACTTGAATGATAAACCCGTTTCGTTCCCAACACCTTCTTGAAGTCGATATGATTATTTTTCATAAACCAAATCGGCTCATTTTAGTGAATAATATTAAAGGCTAAATATTAATATATAATATTGATATTAATATTAATTGGAGTTCTCGTGTTTACAGATTTTTTGCTGTTCTGTTCAATCCTCCATTCTCTTTCCAGTCATGTATTTTGTCTGACTATTTATTGGAGTCACGTGACTTGCAAACCCGATTATCTATTTCCGACTCCACAATCGGATATAGATAATCGATATTGTTTTTACATTTTACTCTAATAAGTGTAATAATAATAAACCGTTAAACTGTCGTAGAAATTGGTTGAGTGGTTAAAGTGTCTGACTACCCAAAAATGGTCCAGAGTTTGAGTCGCTTTTATACCGTATATCCTTGGTACTCAAACTGCGGCCCACCAAGCTCTACTGAGTGGCCCAGTGGAAACCGATTAAGTGAAAGGTCGATGGCTCATTGTTAAGTCTGAACTATAGTGCCTGACTAGTACGAAAATGTTCGGGCCTGCTAACATTGTTTGCCTCAACATATCTGTATGAGGTGATATACAGAAAACACATACAGATGATGCCCTAAAAGGTGGACTGTATGCGTCAAAAGCCGGACTTGTAAATAATTTTTGGTAAGTCCTATGGCCCAGTCGCAATAGTTACAATGGGAATTTGGCCCGGGAAGGAAGAAGCTTGCGTACCAAGACTGTATATACATATACCAGGGGGGAAAGCCGCCATTACAGTTTCATTCCGAATTTATTCAGCAATTTATATTTAAAACATCGATCGGTCATAAAACGTTACGTCACAATAATTCAAAAATCGGAAACGTGTCACGTTTTGTATGAATCCGAAGTGAGGAACGGAATGAGGAACCATTTTGTCGAGTTTGCAAAAAGAGAAGAAAAAAAAAAAAAAAGTTTCGAAAGACGACGGCGATTGATAACAAACTAACGTCATCGAATTTCTCTTGTTTGTGTCTCACAGAAGAATTTGTGACTGTAAAAAGCTCCAAGGTCCTTACGGGGATGAAGGAAGTATATATTGATATCGGCGTATTGAAAAACGGCGGTCGGTCGTATTTATCAAAGGACTCCATCTTTTTTGTACCGCCAAAGGCTCTCAGACCTAAATCAGTGGCAATCATTTTTTGTGAAAAGAGGAAAACTTGATATTTGCTCCGTTTTTGGTTTTTTCAATTGGAGTGTTCGAAGTTCCCGTATGATAAGAACTGAAAAGTCGTTAGAATTTAACAGATCTACGGAAGTATCCTTATTCATATCGTTAATATTTTTAGTCAAACAGATAACATTGAACTATAAACTTTGCGAGAGCAAACATTGTGATTTTTCCCCAATTTTTTTTCGTTTGTTTAAACTTCTAGATAGATAATTCTAGAGAAGAGTGAGATATTGGAAAGAAGAAGAAATCTGAATAATTTGCTTTACAAATATTTAATTTTGTTTATAAATATATATACAGTGGAACCTCTCATGAGTTTAATTCGTTCCGGAGTTTTACTCGTAATGCGAAACAATTTTTCCCACATACCCGCATTGCTACTGTCTCATTTAGGATGATGCTTCTCTATATACGAAGCTACACTTTCCACTTTGCTGTCAGCATTTCTCTTACTTCACAAGATTGTTGCTTTGTGAATGAATCCCTCGTAACTGTGTTCTGGTTCCAAAAGTTTGAACAGAATCCGAGATGGTTTGGAAAGAAAGGAAGACAAAAGAAAAGGAAGCTAAGAAGCTAAAAAGTTGAAAACGAACGAAAGTGGAACTGAAAGGATTTCGGGGATCCCCATGTCCCTCGTTATGCGAATTTCTCGCTATGAGAGGTTCCACTTTATTTGGAGCTGAGGGAGGAGGAAGAAAAAGGAAGAAAGGAAAAGCGAGAATTGAGAAAAATGAGACAGTGAAATGACAAATGAGAAGAGAATGGGACATAGATAATTCGACTTCCGGTTTCATTTATAATTCGGTATTTCCAAATAAGACTTCTGTCACTTTTCTGACAAAAGGCAAGCAATCTAAGCAGATGTGCTCCCCAACAGTGAACGAACTTCCCAACAAGAAGTGGCGAATATATGAGGAGTGACAGAAGCTAAGAATCTGAGCAAACTCCAAATTGAGTTGGAGATTTTATAAACTAACCGGTAAATGTGATAAAGGCATTTAATAAGCTCAACTGGTGATTATGAATAATATTGTGTAGGAAGTTATAGGAACAAGTTATTATAGTTATAGGTAGGAGTATAGGTAGGAATTCCTATATATTCACAAAGTTAGTATAATACGGAGTTGTTATATTATAGTTATTAGGAGATAGAGGGAGAAGAAAAAGTAGAAAAAGAAAGAAACGAAAAGAGAGAAAAGGAAACAGAGGAAAGAAGAAGTTAATGGAATAGATAATTTGGCTTCCGGTTCAATTTAAAATTCGCTCGGGGTTTTTGCAATTAGTTAAAAAGCTTTTCCCTGTAAATTATGTTGAAGAGCTATAATTTTTATCTAATTAATATTCAATAGATAAATAAATATCACTAAATTAATGTGGATAATTCTTCATCTTCTCTTTCCTTTCGACTTTATTTACTTGTATGCTTCTCTTTCCGGTTTCTTTTTCTCTTTCTACTTACTAAATTCCCTACAAATTTCTCTCTTGTCTGAGACCGGAACTAAGATACTATTTGGTTACCTAGATAAAAATATCCTTAAATCTGGAGCAGAGATTCCCAAACTTTTATGTGTCATAGACCCGTTGCCATGTTTTTCGGTTTTGGGTAGACCCCCAGAAGAAACGAAAAGAGAGAAATAAGGACATAGAGAGAGAGAGAGGAAGAAGTAATGGGAAATAGATAATTTGACTTCCGGTTCAATTTAAAATTCGTTCGGGGTTTTCGCAATTGGTTAAAAAGCTTTTCCCTGTGAATTTTGTTGAAGAGCTATAATTTTTATCTAATTAATATTCAATAGATAAATAAATATCACTAAATTAATGTGGATAATCAACTGACCTGATTTTTGTAAATTCTCGCTGTAGTGAAGTAAATTTTTTGCTTCATAGGTACTTGTAGTGTATATATTTATATTATAAGATAGTATAATGTAAGTAAATAGGTACTATCAGTGTATGTTGAGATACACTATCGTGGACTCCTAAATTTTTGGCTCTTGAGGTTGTCATGAACCTCTGGGGGTCGATATAGACCACTTTGGTAATCACTGATCTAGACCTACTATTTCCTTGGACCCAGGTTGCGGTCAGGTTGGAGATAAATTCATTTGAGGTAGCATTTTTGGCGGGAAATTTGAATCTTTTGACGGTTTTTGCTGTGCACCAAAATTTGGTTTTGTTTTGGTTTTTTGATTTTTCATTTGGGGAAGTGGCAGGATTTATACATATAAAAGTAGATAAATAAATCGACTATGAATGGGTCAGTGTTTAAGTCGTGTCGATAAGACGGAACCTATATTTTGCGGTTAGAAATGGTCGACGTTAACGGTCGTTCGGCCTTGTCGTTTCCTTCTTTCCTTTCTTCCTGATAAGGTAGCAGAACGTTTATTGTGGTCTCGTTAAGTGGAAAAGATGCCAGTCTCCTTTATCTTTTGTTCTTTCTCTGGTTTTCGGTGTCGTTTTCATGTTTGCTTTTAACCTGTCTTGTCGCTTTATGGCTTTTGTTCTAAACCAAACGGAGAATCGTGAGGAACGAAGAGCGGAGTCGATTCAAGTAGGCGGCGAAATCACATATTGTTCAATCCCCGTCGTTTCATTTGAAAGCGCGTTTTCTAATTAACGCGTTTCGTCTCTGTGTCACTTATTTCAATTAGATGTTTAATTATGACGTAGGTATTAAGGCCGAAATTAGCGGTCACTGATAAACACCTTACACGATGGTGAGGGACACATGAGTGAGAGAAGTGTGAATTTGGAAGCTTTCGCGGTGGCGGTGGGGAGGCGAACAAAAAACGCGCCATTTTTTTATTATAGTCCTCTGCGATCGACTTCCAGACTTCTTATTTCCGGTTCTTTTTTTGGGTCGCGGAAGATAAATGTTTCCTTGAATCATTTCGAAAAGGTTTTCTCCTAGTCGCATTCATCATGTCAAGACTCGCTTGCGCTTTTGAGGCATCATTAACTCATTTTTTGACGGGTTATCGTCGGTTAAATCAATTTAGTTGTCATACTCCTACCAACTCGTGTTTCGTTTTCCTTTTTTTTTTGGAAACCAGCACACGGGTTAAGAAAAACCAAAAAACTACAGGAAGGAAATTGAGCAGAAAAAGATTTTGGTGCCAAATAATTCAAAGCCCGAATTTTTATTTTTGTTTGCGTTCTCGTCTGTGTGTCGTTCGTGTTGCTAGTCCTCCTGGTGTCTGGATGACTCCTCCTTCAATCTCGTTCAGGTGTTTTTTGGACCGGGAAATCGGATTGTGCGAAGCTTTGAAATCGGTTTCACAATCAATCAACGGCAATTATGTCGAGCCAGCAGAAGACAATGACAAATGAAGGCAGGGTTTCCTCTTCTTCTGCCGTCTTGTGAAATACTCTTCATCCTTAATCCTCACCAAGTTAATTAGACATTTTGGTTGTTTTAGAAAGGTTTAACGACTCACGAAAGAAATATGAAACAGATATTATTAATGAGGATCTTAGTGCCAAACGGATTTTTGTTTTTGTTTTTTGGGGGGTCTAAAAATAAACTAAGCCTTGTCCAAATGTGACTTTAATTCTTTCCTCCTGCTGTAGTTCACGCTGTATCTCTTTTAAGGCTTTCCTACAATGTTATTATTTGAAGGAAAATGGAAACTGGATATTACCATCCCCCAAAGTTGTAAAAATATTTTTGGGGAGCTTTCACAAGTCAGATTTGGTTATGTGTCCAAGATGGCTGTTAACCCAACCCAGGGATTAGTTTTATAATTGGTAGTGGCAGAGGCTTTGACTTTATTGTTCATCCCTCTCTCTCGGCGTTTTGTGTAAAGTTTGGAAACCGCTTCTTTGAGCCTTTTGAAACTTTTATCAACCCCCGCCCTCCACCTCTCAGGTTGAATTCCTTCTTCCCTTTCGTAACTTTGACGTGGTTTATTCGGCTGGGAAAACGAAGCGATCGTGTGAAATCCCATTAATTTGGCGCGAACGGTTTTAGAATTATACTCTGCGGGCGGTCTGGTTCCCCGACTCCCCGAAGTGGGCCTTAAAACGATTCGGGAAGGAAATTTGAAAATTTTGAATTTCCACACGCCCCCAGAGACGATTAAACCGCCTTGTCTCGTTTAATACGGTTTTCACGCTGTGTGTCGGCTGTTCTTATTAATTTTATGAATTACCTTCCATAACTTTATTATCTCGGTAGTCTTCTCATAAATAATGCACACTAATTTTTTATAGTTATTCTAGTCAACTATTTATATTAATATGTAATCACTTCCTTCTATAAATTTTAAATAAATGAAAAGAACTCGGTTAGGTCTTTATTTATGCGGTTTTTATAGTTGAGGGTATTGACAAATTAGAAACCTTTCCTAACAACTTGCGATTTGAAGTGTGATCATTTTAGCGTCGTGATTGGTTATTATCAAATTCGCATAAAACGAGACTCGGTCATATTAGTTATTCAATATAGAAAAGGCTGTTAACCTGAGGCTGTTCACCTTATCGCTGGCACCTCGTAGTTTAGTTATTTTAAGCAACAAATCTCTCATAAGTAGAATGTCTTCCTTATAGTTAAGCCTAGGTCTCATTTTACGCGTTTTTTGTGGCTTTCTATAATCGAGCTCTCTAGAAATTTGAAACTCAACCGCTGTTCATAGTTTTTCTTATAGTACTGCGACTTGAGGTTGTTAATGGAGGAAGCTGTAAAAGGATGAGATGGAGGGTTGACATGAGATGATTATAGCGAACTGTGAATGGGGTGTATAAACAAACTTCCAGAAGGCATAAGACGATGGCGGGTGTAGAAGGCAGCTGGGTTAAGAAATTCGAAGCAAGTTGACAAATTCTTGAGTGAGCAAACAAGGTTCTGAGTTAAGCTAATTCTGAGAAGTGTGGTCGGGCGACGCTTTTGATCTCTGCCAACACACATGTTCTGGGGTTATGTGGAATAGGAATCTCAAATAACTTAGTCCTCATCGTGGTGATCATTTAATACTTGAGCTTCAACGTGTCGTGTTATTGCTTGTCTTCATTTTTCTACCACCACCATCACCTCTCTCATTCACCAACTTTCAGTGCTTGTTTAGCTTATGAACAGTACCTCTTTTGGACTAAGAACCACGTCTTTCGTCTTCTTTGCTCAGTTGACACTTCTTTTCTATTGAGAACCAGAGGATCCGTCCTTTTTTGGACCGACTTGGTGGACGTTCAGGTTCAGGAAATCTTCCCTCAAACCTGTTATCCTGTTTCAACCAGTCCAAATTGATGATTCCATAAACGCTACAGACTGAAAGGGCGGATCCAGGATATTTTTCCAGATTCGTTACAAGTTTTTGAGATAATTGACGGGATGAAAAGAAAACTGGAATCAGATTTGAAGTGAAAATCTTTCTCTCAATACGTAATGAAAAGATGGAAGGAAGAAGAAGAAGAAGAGGAAGAAAAACCTTTTTTGTGTTCATTTCCGTTGAAATTCCGATTTGATAAAGGGAAAGCGGGAGATAAATGGAAGATGAAGAGGAAGATTGTTGTGGGAGGAGAAAGAGGAGGATGAATAGAGAGAAAAAAAACTTTTTTTCCCTTTTTATTCTTTCTACTTTTAAAAGCTGTAGAAATTTCATTTTAATTATTAATTCACCGCAGAACCAACAGGAGAGAAGAGGTGAAGGGGGGATAGAATTAGAGCGAATGAAAAGTAAAATGTCTTTCTAATTATTATTTTAATCAACTGACTTTAAGCAATTCTTCCGTTTTGCTGGAGGCCTTTTGAAGTTTTCTACATTTTTTTTCTGAAATCGCTTTACTTTTTTTATTAATTTCTGTTCTGTAGTTTGTATTGATTGATTGATTGATTGATTAACTGAAAGATTGAATTTTGAGCGTAATAGGTTGAGTGCTTGGTTGGAGGGAGAGAACGGTCAGCAGTATGGCACCGATATGAGGCTACCTGTTTATTAGTAGACAGCTCTTGCGTGAGATTGATTTATAGTCATCGTGTGCATTACTTATGAAATGAGTTTTTTTCTTATGAAGCTGTGGGGCGTTTAAGAGGAAATGTCTTGATCAAAGTGTGCTGTACTTTTGAACTGATTTCTTCCTTAACGTGTGCAGGATTTTTGAAATAGCTAGGAGTTTCTGTATAGTTTGGTTTTGATCTTATTTTTAAGGGGATTCCTGACTACAGCAGGATGTGGCGAGGGGGGTCGAGATAAAGATGAAGCTTAAGACTCGCACCTCAGTTTGTCTCTACTCAGTCTAATTTATAAAATAATTTTGTCATAATACTGTGCATTACTTTTGAAATGAGAATGAGTTCTTCAGAGTTTTTGTACTCACCTACCGATTAACCCAACCCAATTACTTTAAGGCCTACTTTCATCCTCCAACCATTTGCTGTAGGTTTGCCTTTGGTTTGTTTCTCAGATGAAAATCTGTCTGTTAACACGAACTAAAGGTGAAGCTTAAAGATGACACCCGCACCTCAGTGTGTTGGAGGATGTGATTAATGCTACCTTCATCTGATGTCATTAGTCTCAGAGAACTAGTGGGTGATAGTGGGCAAAAGCGCCAGTCAGGTAGTTGTTGCTATCATCTTTGACATAATATTAAACATTGCTGACCACGATGAATTAATGCTCGGGTCACCAAATCATCAACAGTTTAGCTGGTAGTTAACTGGTAGATAAACACAAAAATCCCCCTCCTCCTCGTCTACCATTTAACTAAAGTGGTAGAATTTTTAATTTCCATAATAGCACGTGTTGTGGGGATAATTGCTGTTGACGTTGTCTCTGTTGATGGATTCTTTTGGTGGGAGGGGAGGGAAGTGGGCGGTTTACTGTAGTTCGGTTGAGTCATTCGAGGCATTGTTTTGCTGAAAATCTTTGTGTCCGGTCGTCGGTTCTTCAATTTTATTCTTTCCTTTGATTTTATTATTTTCTGTACAACTGTACATTGTTTCAGCTTTTGGTTTTCTTATGTGGGTTCTCAACGCCAAGAAAATATTTGGCCTTTGATTCTGGCTCGTCTATTGACTCGTAAACCAAAACAATTTGATGCAAGTGCAGAGCCGAGGCACAAGAAGGAAGCCAAAAGTTTCATTGCATCCTTTGTTGTGATTTATGTCCGTGAATATTTGTGTATTGAAATTTGTTTTTGTCTTTCATTCGCTCATTGGACAAATTGTTTCTTGTTCTTTGTATAGCCTCTTTGTTATTAAGTGCATCAAAGGTCTTTCTGGTTGATGTGAGACTTGGAGACCAAAAACGCGTAGTCAGCTGCTGAGAGCGTTTCTAACTGTAATTTGTGTGTTTTATTTCTTTTCCAATAATTCCCCAAAGAATGTCGAAAACAAATTGATAAAAAGAAATAACAAATAAATAAATATTTTAAAAGTTGGAATTTCACTCACGCGTTTCACTAATGGTCGAAGAAGGCGGTGGGCATTAAAGGAAGTGAGGAGGAAGGGGGCCATAAATCGGTGAATTTGTTTATTGGTTGTTGATCGACTTTCGGATGCGAATCAAAAGTAAAAAGAAGAAGAAGTCACGGGACAAAAAGTCCGCCAAACGAAATCGTATATAAATAGAGAGAGCTTTTGCTGCTGCTGCTGCTGCATACATTAGACTCACTCACACGAACACACAAACGCACACAGTCAAAAGACGTGAATCACATGACCGCAAATTAATTACGAAATTATTTGGAAGAGGAGCTTTCGATGAGCTCCCCAGAATGAAATCATTTAGAAAAGAAGTAAAATAAAATAAAACATAAGAATCGAAGATAAGTCACGAGACCATGTTGAAGTGTTGCCAACCTCGTGACGAAGAATCACTAATTTTAAACTTCTATTAAAGATTTTGTCTGTTTTTTCATCTCTCTCTCTCTCTTTGTCTGTTTCCGTTTTTGCTTTTGAATCAAGTTGTTCTCTTTGACATGATTTACATTCCAGCAGATAAAAACGAGTTTTGTCGGTTTGCCCATTGTGTCTGTCGTGGATTTTTCCAACGACTCTGTTTTAACGGATTTTCTCGCGTCGACCGGAAGTGAATCCGTTTAGTGTCGATTTTTCACTGGTTTTGGTGTTGCGATTTGACTTTCTTCCATCGAGACTCTCAACTGTTTGGTTTGTTGTTCCTCCACCAAAGGTGCTGTTCTGCTTGAACCAATCCCCCCGCGTAACGACCAAGACAATACGCTCAAACACGCCTCGATTCGCTTAACGACTCGATGAAACTTGTAGGAAGAGAGTTTGCAGGTATCATACAAATAGAGGCCACGACAGGCTCAACTCTGCTAACGGCTGTCTGTCCGATAGTGTAACAGTTAAACAGAGAGGGTGGGTTCTTTCTAGAAAATCCTTTTGGGGTTGTTTGCGTTTTTTCTGTTGTTTCCAGTACACCAAAGTCAAACACACATCACAGTCCACCGAAGATATTTTTTTCCCTGCTGTTGCCGGTGCTTTATTTTCAATCAAACAGTCCAGAACGCGTGTTTTAAAATAGATTTAAGTTGATGTGGCTCGACAACAGGAAACCGGTGTCACAGCTGTTGCCGTGCGTCTTTCGTAGCGATGCCGCTCGACCTTCGTGTAGAATTGATCTTTGTTGGGGGGCAAAAGAATTGTCTAGTCAAATTAAAAATGAATTTATCGGATCGTGGATTTTTGTGCGTTTTTCGGGGGCGCTGGGGGGGGGGCAAATTTAATTTCGTTTGGATTTGAATGAAGTTTTTATAAAATTCCTTTGTAGGTCTTCGCTGACCTTCACGCTTTTCCCTTTTATTTGTGGATTGTTATGTTTACAAAAAGAAGATTTTGAAAAAAAATTATTATTTTTAACCGGGAGGGCCAGCAGGCTGTCGATCATTCCAAGCTGACTCCTCCTCTCTCGTTTTCTCAAAAGAAAATTCTTTTGTTCGATTTGTAATGGACTTCAACGTAAACTCTACCCGGTCTTTTCAATTTTCCTGACACTTTTCCCGGATGTTTATTTACACAAAGGTGGCGCTGTTTCTTTTCGCAAAATCGCTCACCGCCGTCACACAAAGCTTTTTCTAATAATTTTCGTTTGATATTTGTAGAAAGGGAACTGTTGTTTCCTTTGGCGAGAACAATGCCAATCAAAATTGGGGACTTGTCGTTTCCAACAAGGACCTCACCGCTTAATTAACGCGACTTTATTGCTTCGAGTGTTGATTGATGTTTTCGCGGGGTAATTAATGGGTCAGGTCATTAAAGACCACCAGATTCACCGACACCACCCGAGGATGGCCTTTCTCTCTGGGACGGAGAAGGAGGAGTAGAGAGAGGAACCTCATCAAGACTCAGAATAGCCTAATGTGTGTCTCAATGGGTTAATAGGACCATTAGCGATAAATGTGGATACATGGCGTCTTCGTGTCAGTGGGTGGCAAGTGGAGGGCCCTTAGGTTCACTTTCTAGTGGATTGTAATTTAACAATTTACGCGGCATAATTAATTTGTTAAGTTTTCGAGGATTCGTTTTTCTCGGTTCTTAAAGATGAAGAAGGTAGGGGGCGGGGGCAGGAAGAAAGAAGCTTTCTTTTTGGGTGACTAGACGTTTCGGTTTTGTGATGGCTTTGAGTTGGACGTCTCCGCCGTCCTCGAAATATATTTTCGGTGACTATTCCACGGCCCCATTTTCAAATATTCAGTTATTACTACTTGTCCTTCGTAGATAAATCATTTCCATTGCATTTCATCCGACTGCACTGCGTCAGAGAAATGTTTGCTGTCTCTCTCTCTCTCTCTTCCCGTTTCAGACTTTTTTTTTAAACCAAAATACCGCGATTATGTATCAGAGAGAAAATTGGCTGCAATTGTGTTTGACTCTCTTCAAATTTGAAGAAATAAAAAAAAAATCTTTTTATTAATTTACTGGCAGATATCCCGACGTCGTTTTCTTACTCATTTCATAAATATTGCACTTTTTTATTTAAATATTTGTTTTTATTTAGATTTATATCATGTCGTTGCCCTCACATCAGTTTCATACTATTACCGAATTTATTTTATAAATATATTTTATATAAATTGCATGTGAAGGTAATTAAACTTTTAAATTATTAATTAATCTTAACACTAAGACGTCCGCTGGCCCCAATGTGGGGTCATAAAAACGGCAACAGTTGATCGCCTGTGTCTCCACGATGGTGCCAATATCACTATGCCGGTGACGTCATATTCAGAAATCATTGCGCATGCGTCGCTATACTAATTCACACATGTGAACGATTACCACTGAAGTTCACTTGTTGTGAATTTAAAATATTGGTGCTCAGGCAGCATGATAGTCAGTTCCACCCGGACCGACAGGAAAAAATTTGTGTCACACCTCCGGACGTCATAGTGTTAAGTAAGGCACACTTGGGTAGAGGATTAGTTTTAGAAAAATTACCCAGCAGTACAAAACTCGATTTCATAAATAATGCACACTACTTGAATATTCGTTTGGTTTAAGAAACGAACTTCCTGTTGTTATTTTCTTGTTCATTTGAATCAATTAAAAGTCCTGTTGCTTTGGACTGTAGTAAGACTACCTCGCTAACAGAAGGGATGGGGATGCTGCAGGAGCTTTCTGAATTTGAATTTTATAGTGACATCTCCAAATTTGAATTTTGTGTATTCTCTGGTTAGTCTGTTGGTAAAATTTGGTTTGTGCGTTTTGGAGTTATGCTGTTATTAACATCCAAACAACCAAATTCACATAGAGATCAGTGACTCATACAGCTGTACTAAAAATTTGAAGAAAAAAAAATCAAACACAAACAGAAGGAATTGGAAATTATCAGGAAAGCAACAGCAGTCGTAACGGTTCATTTAATTCAAATTCTAAAAACAAATTCCCGTCGAATAGAAACCGAGCCTTGAGTGATTGTCCGAGAGTTTCATGTAAACAAAACGTGTCATGTCTTCAAATTCAGATTCTAATTAAAAGAGTGAAATTGATGTTAAGGTGTAGGAGAGAGAGAGACAGACAGACAGAAACACTGACAGAAAATCTGAGCAGGAAATCGGGGGCAGGCCGACGCCAAAGCTCGGAGGTCCTTTCTTTCCAAATTTTGAATTTCACGTGTGGTCTTTGTCTAGCACACGTGTTGATATGACGGAACAATATAGGATGAGAGAGGGGCATTAACGATTTCTATCACTTCTAACAAATTTGAATAATTTAAATAACAAATACAAAGGGATTTAGAAAGAAGAGGGGCGGATTTAATAAACGATTTGAGGTTTTTAATTTGGGTTTTCAGTTAGCAAATGACAAAATTTGTTTTCGATAAATTTTTACGAGGCTGTTGTATTCATTAGTTCGGTATTGAAATTTTATCGCCGGTCAAAATCCGGAAAAGCGTTTTGCTGACATAAACCAAACCGTGACAGCAAAAAATTTGCGAATCGCGAAAAGTCAAAGAAAATCCTGATGGATGAATCATAATAGAGCAGTTTAACGAATGATCGGTGGCGAAAGTGAAAAGATAAGTAGGTGGAGGAGGCGAAAGGGCAACAGCAACACCGGGGGGAAAGAATCCTCGAGTCTTTTTGGTATTTTTGGCGTTGATTGGAGAAATCTGCCGGTTATTTTAAAAAAGACTGGGACGGAGGAAACAAATTTTTTCGGGAGGTAAAGAAAAAAATTCTTTCTGCCGTTTGTTCGAAAGCGATAATTATTAAAAAAATGAAAAGAAGAGTCACACCTGCAGCGGGGGACCAGATAACAAAATAAACAGATTCGGTTTTTTGGCTGAGGTTTTGAGACTTTGGAATTTCGAAATTGGCAATTGTTGGAGGGCTTTCTCAACGCGAACCATTCACCTGTTCAAGTCTTTTTATTCTATTCTGTTTCGAGATGAAGGAGAGAGAGAGAGATAGTCAGCAATCAGGGAGGGCTGTGGGTTATGAGGCCTTTTTTTAATTACTGAATACGCTCTCCGATCAATTCTAATTAAAATTCGGGTTCACGTATCCTCCTTTCCTCCTTTCGCCCTCCTCCTCCTCCTCCTCTGATTTAACTGGTTTCTGCGGTTTCGTCAGCACACAAATATTTTTCTTTTAAACTGTTTTGATTGATTGATTGATTGATTGATCGAGTTAATAAACACCTGATCTCGTGGGGTCGAAATGGTTCTTTTTATACTTGAGCAGTGGGTTTGTAAATTTTATACTGTTGGCATCACTTTTTTGCATTTTTGTGAATCAATTGAGCCAGTTTGACTCACAACAAATTTTGAATAATAATTTAAAATCTCTTCAGTGGATTATTTATAACCAAAAACTGACTTAAATATAAATCTTATAAATCAAATCTCTAAAAATCTTAAATATAAAAAGTATAAATCTAGTTTATAGACATATATACTTTTATTGTATAATTATTTATTGAAAGCAGCTGAACATGACAATTTCTTAACAATTCCAACAAGGTTTTAAATTTGCATCCTCACATTTTATTCGCTGCTGTTGCTAGTCTTGGAGAGGGGTAGCTAACCTTCTAGCTCACCCCAACAGGTCTGTGAATTTTTACTCCGTAGCCTCCTCAGCTCAGTGAGACCCACCAGATCACAACTTTGGTGACTTCAGAGTCTGTAGAGGTGGCGCGTGGCCTGTAGGCAGATTTCTTCATCCATCATTCTAACACCCAGATCCCGATAGAGATTGTCACTGTGAGGGAGCACCAACAGCATTACTTAGAACCATGAGGGGGTTGCTTCTACTCGTGCAGCCCACAACTGCAGTCAAGATAGGTTTTAATATCTGTTTGTAAATAAGCATTTTATTGTGTTTGGACAAACCGGAAACGGAAGTTTAACTGCTGGATCTTCTTTTTGACGTGACTTTGTCCCTACTTGATTATTATTGCTATTCATCGGTATCACGACTATGGACGACGATTGTCTTATAGTTTATTCCTACAAGATTATTAATATTATTACTATATAATATTATTATATCTCTACTAAATCAATTATGATTGTAAGGAAATGGGATACATAATCAATATAAATTCAATTCAAGCATTAATACTTGATAAATTATGCTAATGTATTAGCAGCTTGTAAATGTACAGTAGCAGGGTATCGAGTGTGCATTATTTATGAAATACAATAATAATAATTGTGAAACGAACCTTGCTTCTAAGTTTCTCGTAATCCGGAACCAAAGGAAGAGTGATTTATACTTATAATCAGCTTTTTTACTCAAGTCTTCATCGAACTGTATAATGATTGGTAGAGTGTATGTCATACAGGAGTGAATGATCGTCACTCTCATCTTCATTACAAAACCTAACCCAGCCTCCTCCAATAAATGGTTTAGAAATAAGTGAGTCAGTTTAGCCGGTTGAATGAAAGATAATGAGTCAATTTGACTCAGCTAGGTTATTTACGGGTGTTCCTAATATCTCAGTGTGAAATGTTTAATTGGGGATGCTATTTAGAATGAGTCAAATTGACTCAGATTGTAAACAGACAGTGTTTGGGTTTATTTTATGTCTGAATGTGAGGTGGGTGGATTCTTGTTTTGATCGTGAGGATTGTAAATCGGTTTCGAATTTGATTTTCGAAAATGATGAGCTCGAGGCGTCATCCTCGTCTTCCACTTCCTTCCGCTTTCTCTCTCTCCTCCTCCCCTCATCATTTTTCTTCATTTCTATCACGTATCAGATTAGTGGTGATATGTTCGTGTTCGAGCTGAGATTTCCCCCACCCACCCCCGCCTTTTGAAACGTATCACATTCGAAAGAAACTTTCAACAATTCAGCAAACCCTTTGAGACTCAGCTTAAATGACGAGATTATCAAGATCTGGCAACGACGCCAGAAATTTTTTTTCGTGTTTCCAATTCTCATCAGAATCGAGACCTCCCCCCTCCTCCCACCCCGAAACATCCGTTCGGGTTTTAATCGCTTTTCGAACGACAATCATGTCACCTGGACACAAAAACCACGACGAACGGAATGTTTCCCGATGACGTCACCGTCAGCACTAACCGACGCTTTTATAACGGAAGCTTACCCGCCATTTTGATTTCCCATTTTTACCTTTATCACTTGGTTTTGAAACACTCTCTGGAGTGTGTTAACCCACAAAAATTATTTTTAATGTTAACTTTGAAACACTCTGCTGCCGTCTTTGTTTTCTGTGGTTTCTAGGTTTGAATTTGGCTTGATGTGTATGTAACACTTGCAACAGAAATTGCATTTCCGGTTTATCCTTTTTAAATTTTATCTTTGATTAATTATTTTTATTGCTGTTGCCTTGCGAAAAGTTTTTATTTTACTTCTGTAGTTATAAAAGCCGAGGAAAACGTTAAAAAATAGCCATATCCGGTTTAACTTTTGAAATGGAGCCATATAAAAATTTTTATACCACTCGCATCCTCACATATAATTTGTGTATAGCTTTGTTCATAGCTCCATTTGCGTGTGCTGTGTATAGCCCTCTGTTTTTATATTAAATTTAAAACTCAATTTTGACGAATACATTCCAAAAGTATTGCACATTTTTATTAATATTTTGTCAGTATTTTATATAACTTACCGAAAATTTTCATTTTGAAAGTGATGCACGCTTTCAAGAGGAAAATATTAATAATATATATTACAAATAATATTATATTTATTTATTTGTTTGGGCGTGCCTTCTTCAGGCATTGCCCTATAATATTAAATAATAGATAAATGTAATAATTATATATATATAAATATAAATACTATATATACGTAATATAAATAAAACTATATTTGTGTTATAAGCTATATATTGATTCCTTTGAGCTTTCCTTGTTTATTGTTTTTATTTAATTTTTATTAATATTTATTGTTCCTATTTTATTTATGAGAGAAAGACAGACATCATCATGATGTGCCGTCTCCAAGGTTGGCAATCAACAGGGCTATGGCGACCTTGGATGCTGTCACTCGGAATAGGGCGGCGGATGTCATTCCGAACTGGGACTCTTAGGTTCTTGAGCCACGAAGTTTTCTGGGGCTTCGCTTTGCCTCTATTTTCTCTCCATGATGACCTGGAGTAGTTTGTATGTGTCCGAGTATTACAGTTTCCGGTGCTTAACTGCGTACAGCAACTCCTTTCCTTTGCCCATATGGGCTAGCACTTCCGCGTTTGTTATACGAAGAGAAACAAAGAATATAAAATAAAATAGGAACAATAAATATATCAAACCAGTAAAAAGGAATCAATATATAGCTTATAATAATAATAATATAAATATACCTCTTCACGTTTTATTTATTTCTTGGCATATATATTTATTTCGTTCTGAGAATTCGAATGTATCTTCGTTTGGTACTCATTTTAGTGTTATCAAAGCCTTCGATACCTTTCATTTTGCTGAGTCTTTTTGACTCAGATTATGTTTATCTCTTACTCAGAGAAGAGGAGACAGTTGTGTTCACTCTGATCTTAGATTCCCTTTTACACTTCATTGGGGTTAGTGTTGTTTCATGACTGTGGTACAATGATAATACAGTAGACCCTCGAGCGATTTGTTTTTTTGGGGGTTAAAAAGGATAAGAGCAGACGGAATGATTTAGTGTAAATGGTGAATTGCGAATTTTAGAAAGGAATGGAGAGAGAAATTGTAAAAAAGTTGGAGAAACTAGTTTAGGAGTATGAGTCCTGTGGGAATACAACCCTCGGTTTTGGTATGGAGGCATATCTTGGGAGAACCGATTTGGTTTTTAGAATTTTCATTTTTTATGGTTTGCTGGAAATGTCTGTATGTCTGTCTATTAATCTGGATTTGGAGTTTCTTCTATTTGCAATTTTAGCCCTACAACCTACATTGGTATACTTTGGGCGGGGATTCAATTTTTAAGTAGCGCACAACTTCGAGTACAGTAAATAAGCTCTGAATGTGAACGTTGGCTAGTTAATCTTCCAAATCTTCTGGTAGTATGAGTGATATTAAATATGGCGGCTGTTGAAAGCAAAAATACTGAGATTAATATAAACGAAAGGAAAAATTCGGGGGTGGAAGGAGATACGAATCGAGGACCGGGAAGCGTATGAAATTTGATTTCTGATAACGAAAAAGGTAAATTCTCTCGAAGTTGTGCGTTTCCTGGAATGAAAGATAGCAAACATGATTGTGTACTTAAGCGGAGAGACACCAGTAGGGTTGGATCGTTTCCTCAAATTTTTTGTTTGGTTCATTGTTTAGCGCATTTCAGAAGTCGATTTCCCCAGCTTCCATTCATCTACCTCCAACTACCACCACCATTTGGGTACATTGTTTCGATCACTTCCATTGCCCTTGATCCGATTTTGTTTTCTTCTGCTCCTCCGGAGTATAAAAAATTTTTTTTTATGATTTACGAACGAATCCCGACCCACGTATCTTGAATGATGTAAAGCCATCACGAGTTCGTTCATCTTCTCTCATCCGGTTCGTTTGTTGGTTTCTTAAGTTATTAGGTGAACACATAAATAAATAAATAAAAGGGCGGGGCGGGGGTGAGGAGTCAAAATAACTTCCAAGTTATCAATGGGTTATGAAATTTTATATCTTAATGTCGATTCAAAAATAATTTTTCTTTTCTACTTTCAGAGTGAAGAGAGTGACAAGTTACGAGTTGCAGCTGTCCGTCTTCGAGCCGTCCGTTGTTTTCGATTTTAAAGTGTTTTTATTTATTTATTTATTTATTCTTTGTCTTGGTTTTATTTTTCGGTTGGTTGGAAAAGTTTCCCGCGAGAAATTATTATCTAAAAATTTTTCCAGACTATCTAACTCGAAGTGTTCATAGTTTTTGTTTTATTTTTGTGTTGAAGGAGTCGAAAGATTATCAGTGTTTGTCACGTTATAATCGCCAACTGTCTGTCCAAGGGCCAAACTAGGGTACTGGCTAGGTTTTGTTGGTTAGATTCTGTCGTGTCTTTTCCGGATTGTGGTACAAACTGAATGAAAAGACAAAACTACCTTCTAGGATTCTGTCACAAGTCGTGTCAACTTGTCTGATACTAGCCCGAAAATTTAGGGTTTGTGGCTGGGTGGTGGACTGGGGTGTTGTAAACAGCAGACAAAACTTCACTTTTAGCTGCTTCAGTAATATAGTCGACTGAGTGTCTCATTCTGACTTTCCTAATACAGTTTGGTAGGGTGTGCAGTCGGATTTTGGTAATATCACCAGGAACCATAATCATTAATCAGCTTCCAGACTGGGGGTCGTGATGTAACTTTCAATCCAACCCATATGATGGAGTATATTGACCCAACAGCAACTTTGAAGTACCACTTTTGAACGTTTTGCTCTCATCTGATTATAACGTGGCGAAAACTGTAATAACGTCGACTCAGCGATTGTTAAATAAAATAATTTTTCTCCCGTGTTTAACTCATCAGCATAACAATGTGTCTTTGGAAAAGGTGAAAGTAAGAAGGAAGAAAGGAAATAGAAGGAAATAGTGAAAAAGGAATAAAATAAATCAAAAATATAACACTAATAAAATCGATAAATGGTTACCAGTTAAAGGAAAAAGGGAAAATTTTATTAAAAATAAAAATGGCGTTGTTGTCTTAGTGGGGCGGCATTTTTGCTGCCGATTTAAAATTAACTTAATGTCGTCAGTTTCAAAACAATGGGCAAAAAAGGTACGAAGAGGAAGACAAAATGGAGGGCTTTGCCACTTGGAGAAGGTGAGTTGTCAATTTTTATCTTTATCTTTTACCGACTATCTGGCTTTGGAGTGTCTTACATCAGTGATACTGTTGTTAGCTTGTTGTCTTCGTTCATCGCGGAAAATTGATTTGGTGTGTTGCATACTTTAAGCAGAAACTCATTTCATAAATAATGCACACTTGTGATGGACTTTTGCAATATCTCATCCATCATGGTTTATGTACAACACCATAATCACAGTATCCAGTTCTATGGAAATTGAACTTACACCACTTTCACAATCAAATTCAACGTTTTTCTTTCACTAAATTCAACCCAACATTGATATTTAAATATCTTAGATAAGAACAAATCATAAATCAGAAGCTCTTATTAATTGTTTTCTTCTTCGAAACTTGGACCATATTCAAAATACACAGGTCGAAAATTGTTTTATCAACATTCTTTCATGTTTCCCTCAATCGTTATTAGATTTTTATAATTTAAAGATTAGCTCGTCACAAAAATTAAACTCAAAACCCTAAATAAAAGAAAAGCGACGACAACACATTACCAGATGATAATATCCATAAATAATTTTATTTAGAAAAGAGAGAGGCGTTAAATTGAATTAGAAACACGACCCAGACAAATAAAACAATTTCATGCGAGTTGGCAAGATGATAATTTAATATTTGAAATTAATAAAAAAAAAGGGAAAAAGAAAGAGCGAACAAAAATTCTTTATCAAATTAAAAATCCGTTAATTCAAAATGGTGGAACACTGTCACAAGCGCTCCCGGTGGACATTTTAAGAACTATGGATGGTTGCCTTTTGCTACTTTTTCATCATAATTCCGTCCAGCTGGGGAATGTTAGATTTTTTCAATTTTTCGAGTCTCTGGGGTTTAAGAAAACCTTCAGGTGATGGCGGATTTTGTAAAAGAGATTTTCCATGGAAATGTAAATCGTTTGTTATAGAAAATGGCTGTCGGGAAATATAAATAGAATTTCAAGTGATTCCGCCATGACGAATTTTATGGTGAAATATTTTTTTGGGGAGAGGAAAGTAGGCCAAAATCCCACGGGATTTGGGTTTGAGGGAAAGCTCTCTTTTGTTTCCTCTGCAATGCGGAAACGGGAACTAATTACTGTCTCAAAAAGGTGGGCGAGAAAGGATGGGATGCTGGGAGAACGGGAGACAGATTTTCGGGTGGTGGTGGTGGTGATATTCAAGTTGTTAAGAAGTTTAACGACAACCAGATTTTCAGAATCTTTATTGGAATTTTCCTGTTGGTGATAAATTTTCTTCTTTGACATAATAGACGTTGAAGGAATTTACCTGTCGCTTCGGTTTTTATGAGGAGAAAGAGATCGAACGATGAGATGAAATGATTCGATGGGAAGGACGAATGACCGGATATAAGCTCAAACTGGGAGGAAAGGATCTCTCTCTCATTCATTGTGACAATAGGAGAGAGGACGAAGAGAGAGAGAGAGGAAGTGAAAGGAGAAAGGCTGGATTATGGATTTTTCTGGTACAGGGCGTACGGTGGCATTTGGTGGGAGAAAGAAATAGAAAGTGGAGGAGGAAAAGGGCCATCGGAGGAAGAGGAAATGAATATGGATTAGGAGAGCTTTTCACTGATGGGCAAATTTCCTCAAGGCCTGCGCGCCCCACGACTCAAACCCGATTTATTTCGGACGAAAATCGTTAATTTTTTATCATGACCCGTCGAACTTTGAACCTCCCGCGAACTTTGAAAGGTTTTTAAATTTCGTCACAAGAAATCTTCATCTCAAAGAAAAATTTTCTCTCTCAGATTTTAGATCTGTACCGTAAAGCGGGGTAAACCGATTCGAACCACTTCCGCCATCTTCTTATTTCATTTTATTCTCTCTTTCGTCTCTTCGATTTTCTTCCTCCTCCCGCCTCTCTGTTCACCTCGGTGATTTCCGAAAAGAAAAAGGATTTCATAGCTGTCACAGAATCTGTCGCTTTGAGGTTCAGAAAAAGACTGAAAATGATATTGTTCGATATAAATTGAGGAACGGGGGTAGGTGGGAGCGGGGGGGGGGCCGACGACTCAAACCCCGGATATTTGTTTCTGTCATGACTCGAGAGGAGACAAATCGGATTTCGTTAAAACTCCCAGGAGGCTTTGTTGGTGTGTGTGTCTCCCGACAGAGGAAAAAACTGTTGACACAGGATAAATTAAAAATTTTCTTGTCATCTTTGACTCAAAATCGGATTACGTCATGTTGTAGGGGTTTGTTTGTAGAAGGCTGTGGTTGAAAGAACGAGGTCAAAGCGTTTTTCTCGGTTAATGTGCATTATTTATGAAATGAGTTCTTGTTAAAGGTTTACGTGCCTGAATCAGAACAAAACGGAAAGTATTTATGACTCGATATAATAGTCTGTATGAGTTGTGGTGAGAAGGAGCCAACGTCAGAATCTGTGATCGTGATTGAGCAAAGTTCGATGAAGATCGAAGTTTAATTTAACTTCCGGTCGGTCGCATAACTAAAAAGTTGTTCGTTGATCTTCTTATCCTTTTGATTCGTTTCTATGCTTCAAGTTTTGCGGTGACGTCACAGAGCCGAGCTTTCAGTCGTAAACGGATTTGCACGACTTTATTTAAATTTAACGGAACATTTCAAATCAATTTGGACTTTGAAAAGCTCGATGGAATTGTTAAACATAAATTGGGGAACGGGGACCCCCGCCAAAAGCCTGTCATACTAATTAAAAAGAGAATTTAAATTTTCATCAGAAATAAAAATTATTTTTAATTATTGTAACAGGTGGCCGGATCGGATTCGATTTTTGGGTCCGTTCGTCCGTCCTCCCCGTCGTCTGTGTATGCATGTGTGACACATACAAAACTCTTCTAATAACCGAATTTAATCCCCGGTTTCCGGTTTCTGTTTGGAACACCGATTTTTGGGAGATTGTGGATGTTGTGGGCATTTTTTAAATTTTGGTTTTGCTTTTACATAATTTGTGCGAGCTGACGTTTGACATGGTTGGAGGATGGGACATCCCAGGTCACTGTTTTGACGTTTTTTGTGTGTCTGTCTCTTTTTGTTTTCACTTCCAGTTTGACAGTATAAATTGTTGATCTAGTTTCGGGGAGGTGGGAGAGGGGAAATTTAGTAAACTCAGATTTGACGGTGTGATTTTGAGTTATTCACATTCCTGTTGGGAAACAATTTTGTGAATATCCCACCGACAGGACCGATTTTGGTTTTTGGTGTCATTGTACAGATGGAAAATTTTGTTTCATAAATAATGCACAAAATTTTATTTTAATAATAATTAGCAATTACAAACAGTCCTTATTTCATAAGTAATGCACAGTTGTAAAAAGTCTTTATTTCAAAAATAATGCACAATCGTGTACAAAGAGCTAAAACGTCAACAGCGAAACTATTGCAAACCTCAAAAATGCCCAGTTGTAAACAGTCGTTATGTCAAAAGTAATGCACACTTGTCGTATAAAATTTCTTTTATTAGTATTGCACGGTATTAGCGAGAAATTGTTTCAAAAGTAATGCACAATTTCAAATATAATGCACACTCTCAAGCCTAATTCATTTCATGAGTAACACACTCTCAAGGATAATTCATTTCAAAAGTAATGCACACTTGTCATACAAAACGTTGTTTTATTAGTATTGCACGGTTTTAGCAGGAATTTATTTCAAAAGTAATGCACACTTTCAAGCATAACTCATTTCAAAAGTGCACACTTGATAACTTTCTTGCACACTTCATTTCAAAAGTAATGCACACTTTCAAGCTTCATTTCAAAAGTACTGCACACTTGCACACTTACAAGCGTAGTTCATTTCAAAAGTAATGCACAGATTTAAGAGCGATTGAAATCCAAATTTTGTTTCTCCTCCGGGTTATCACGTCTTCTTTCCATCTTCAAGTCAAAGTAGTTGGTCTAACCTGGGAAGAAGTTGAACTGAGGAAGGAATTCATTCTCTTGCTCGCAGACGCGGAATAAGGATATAAATTTTGATTCAGGTTAAAGTGAGTGAGAAATAGTCAGAAGACACAGCCCCGTGAGTGGTTGTTGCTGAAAAAGCTTTCAACCATCCGCAGATGAAGATTTTTGTTGGTTTCGTGTCACGTGATTGGAATGCTTAGTCCTGACGAAGATTTTTCTTGTCTTACTTCACAAGATATAACAATAAATTTAATTTTATGTTTTTATAACCGACGCCTTCATGTTTGTTTACATTTCTGTCTGTCGGATTTCTGTTGAAAACGAAAAAAAGTTGAGCGAAGTCATAATTTGACTTTTTCTGCGTGTGTACGAGATCATCAAATTTGCGGAATTTCGTGTCCATGACCAAATCACGTCTTTCACACATTTCGTGTGTGCGTTTGTGCCACCCGTGAACCATCTCTCTCTCGGACAATTATCACGAGGACGAAGGAAATCGGCGTTTCGCAATCGCGAGAACCACTTAAAACAAAATCCTTCGGGACCCACGAATTTAACCGTTGACCCATCGATGTCATGGACGACATCCAAAATCCATCAGAAATTTTCATTTTCTTTCGACAATTTTCGAGGATGTTGTAAAGTTTAAATAAAAATTTTTGAAATATGGTTTTGGAAAAAGAGTTCGAAGGCGCCAAAAGTTTTTATTTTCTTTTTTAATTGTGACCGCCATTTTGAATTTTCAAGTTTTCGGTTGTGATTTATCGGTAAAGTTGGGTTTGTTGCAATATCGTCAAAAAAATTTTTTTTTCGGGACTCGGGAAATTGTGATTCTGATCCAAGAATGTCGAGTTTTGTGGTGTAGGTAATTAATTTCATTTTCGGGGGTGCAAGGAGAGGCAGTTGGGGGTAGGATAGTCTGAACGTGATCGAGGATGTTCCGTTCATTAGACTGTTTTTGTGTTTCTGTCTGTTTTTATTCGAACAGTTTTGTTAACCTTTTGGCTGTCGGTTGGGTTGTGGGTACGATAAATTGAAGACGGGCCTTTTTTTGAAGCCGGGCCAAATTATATTTTTGGGGGAGAAGTGCCGAGAATCTTTTTCTTGAGTTGCATTTTGTGTTTTTCCCTAAATCATATGATTTGTGCGCTCCCTTTTGGGAGCCAAGTGCCAGAAGGTACGTCTCTCTATCCATTCACGTGACTTCCCTCCCAAGTCGGGGAAGAAGTGGTTTCACTGTCGTAAAGAATTTTCCTACAAATTTTACGACTTCTACAATTCGCATAAAAACTTTTGTTCGGTTTTATCACTCAAGTACCGTGATCTCTTCGTAGATTTTCATTTACGCGGTTTGTAATAAATCCATAAAACGTGTTAATGTTCTTATACATTTATAACCCTTATTACTCTGTATATTTTTGGATGATTCCAGTTTTTGGTGTTTTTATTATACTACAGTATATCTCCCCGCGGATCTTTCAAAATTATTGCACACTTTTGTATATAATCAGTTTTGAAAGTAGAGCTCACATTCAGAAAGGATTGGAAAACATCTACGAAATGAGGTTTTCAGTAAAGTGTGCATTACTTATGAAATGGAGCTTTTCTAAAAACCTACAGACACGTGGTGTTGTTTCTGGGAACAGGTTATGCCCACATTATCTGTGTGATTGGAGGAATGAAATAGCTTACCTCGGATAGGATCCTCTTAGTTAATCTGCAGATTAGCCAGGTAATTTCGAACTTGGACTGATTTCTGAACTGAAGCGGTGACGTCAAATACTTTTTCTAAAATTTCTGTGGTGGTTAGATGACAGGTTTTAATTTTTTGAGAGCAAATTTTTAAAAAGCTACAGCAGCTCTTTTGTGTGTTGTCCGGAAGTGGATGAGAACAAATCGTGAGTCCTCCATCCCCTGAAAGAGGAAAAATTTATTTGGACTGATACCAAAAAGATTTTAGGGAAAAAAAAGGAAATAAGAGATTAGAACTCGGTTTTGGTTGGGGGGTGGGAGGGGGTAGAGGTTGCTGGAAAAACAGGAACGAAATTTCCTACAGAGGACAAGGACGTATGCCAAAACCAAAAAATTTTCAATTCTTTTAATGGGAACCAAAAGAATTTTTATTGGTTTTCGGGGGAATCGATATTTGAATTTATGGAGGCATTCCCTCTCAGATTTAAATTCTTCAGCAGCCATATTTCTGATTCGGTTTTCAAAGCGTGGGAGGTAGAAAGAGTGTGTGTGTCGGGGACAGGGGGCGCCGGGGTAAACGCCACTGTTTTATTATCTATTTTATGGGAAGCTGTCTCGAAAAATTTGAATGTAGCGGTCAGCAGAGACCCTCCCTTCGAGTTAGGTTGATTGTGTCATCAACACACCAGGAAATTTAGTTCGAACGTAACAGTTTAGAAGATGAATATGCCTAACGGTTGCGGTTGAGTCTATTATTCTAATTAGAACGTCTTGAAGGAAGAAGAATGTCAGTTGAGAGAGTTTTAAACGAAAACGTTCAAAGAGACGACAAGAAGAAGTCATAAGACATACGTGCGTTCAACAGCCTAATTTAACTCAGCAACCTCATTAACAATGAAAGAAGGAGGAAGAGAATGAAAACAGCAGCAAAAATTTCAATTTAGTTAAACCTACGACAAAAAAGAAATGAAAAACCGGAAATGACGACAGCGTTCTCGTTCCAAAAGAAGCGAAAAGTTGAGAAAGTTGGAAATGATTTATCTTGAAAGTCCTCCATCGCGATAAAACGACAGGAAAATAAGATTTTTTAAAATTGTTACCAAGGAAATATCGACAAACAAGATATCTGGGAAAAGGGAAATCGTGAAAAGTTAAAAATCGGCTGGATCCCCTCTCAAAACAGCCAACAGCAAAGGACAAATTTTTCTATCCATCGTTTAATAAATGGTTCTCGATGCAGTGTCACGAGACTGTTACGTTCAATATGTCTAGTGAAAACATCCGGCGGTTGTTGAAGAGAAACATTTTTTCTTAAAAGAAAGAAAATGTTAATCGGATGCCAAAGAAGTGGAAAGAGGAGAGAGTTCGAAGCGACAGGAATGTCGGAGGTGAAGGCGAACCGTTTTTTTCGGGTTGATATGATAAGGAAGGAGAGAGAACGGGAAAATGTTGGGAAATTGTCACGAGTACAGGAGGAGAGGTGGAAGCAATATGGCGGCCGACAGGAGAATAAATTATTCATTAAATGAATCGCGGCCGGGTAGTCAAAAAGAAGTCAAAAGTTTCTCGTCTCCTTGTCTCTCGTTAATTTGGCTCCCATCCATTTTCTTATTTAGGTGCCGGAAAGAATTATTGCACGGTTTCGTTCTCAAAGGCCCACGATGACAATGTTAAGATGAAATAATTGTGAGAAAACAAAGGAGGCGTTCGTTATGAGCGTTCGTTATGTCTTCTTCGTTTCCTTTTCTTTTTGCTCTAATTTACAACGGTTTATTTGTTCTCCTGTGAAATGATCGAATTTTTCTTTTCGCTCTAATTTGGACGTTCGTTAAATTCGGAACAAGGTGATATAACTTGCGGTGGACAGCTGCGAAAGGGTGTATAAGTGTCACGTGACCAGAACCGATGACTACATTCCCACTACCAGATCCAGTAGAATCAGTTTAACGTTTCCTCGGATTTGATTTTCCCATTTTTTGCGGGTGATCGTATATAGGGGTGTCCAAGGATTTCAATTTGCCGCTATTTTTGCCTTAAATTATTGGCAACCCTGAATAAACAACAATTTTACAGCTGAGAGGTTGAACTGAAGCGTTGTACTATACAAAAACGTATTTTCAGTATTTGACAGTATTTAGAAGTTTGACGGCGGCAAATTTCGGCAAAAGAGTCCGTATACAACCCTAACCCATGTACTGTATGGTTTGTTCAAAGCATAACCCAAAAACTAAAAACTTTGTGTTGTATTCAAAAACAAAACTTGCGTCCATTTTTGCTAACCCTAAACCATCAGCAGTCAAAGTGCAGCAAACAATTTACTGCGAAAATTGCGGCAAATTTAAATCTTGCGGTCATTTTATAGACACTATATTAAAAATTAAATCAGAACAGATTTTAAAATATTCGATTCTTAAGAATTTATTCGTGTGAATTTTGCTGCGGTTAAATATCCAAAGATTACGGTGTAATAGAAAACAGCGAAAAAGATTTTGACATCAAAAATTCGAATTGAAAATTTGCTTAAAATTAATTTTGCTATGTATAAGCCTTACGGAGCTTAAAGCAAAGTATATTTTGCAGCAAAAACGACAAAAAGGAAATAAATCTAACTGAGAAATCGATTTAATCTGAACAAATTTAATTTTGCTACGGTTAAATACCCAAAGATTACGGTGTATGGTACAGAAAACAGGGAAAAAATTTTTACATAAAAATGCAAATCTGCTCAAAATTGCTACGAGTAAGGCTTACCGAGCCTAAAGGAGAGTATATTTTGCTGCAAAAAAACGACAAAAAGGAAATAAATCTAAGGAAATCGATTTGATCTGAACGAACAGAATTTTGCTACGGTTAAATACCCAAAGATAACGCTGTATGGTACAGTTTTAATAGAAAACAGCGAAAAAGATTTTGACATCAAAAATGCGAATTGAATATCTGCTTAAAATTAGTTTTGCTACGAGTAAGCCTCACCGCGCTTGAAGGAGGCTATATTTCGCAGCAAAAAAAGGGATAGAAAGGAAATCCAACTGAACAAATCGATTTGATCTGACCAAATTGACTTTTGCTACGGTCAAATACCCAAACATAACGATGTATGGTACAGAAAACAGGGAAAAAATTTTTGCATCAAAACTGCAAATTCAAAATCTGTTCACAATTGCTACGAGTAAGGCTTACCGACCTTAAAGGAGAGTATATTTCGCAGCAAAAAAGGGATAGAAAGGAAATAAATCCAACTGAACAAATCGATTTGATCTGACCAAATTAAATTTTGCTACGGTTAAATACCCAAAGATAACGCTGTATGGTACATAAAACAGGGAAAAAAATTTTTGCATCAAAAATCCAAATATGCTCAAAATTGCTACGAGTAAGGCTTACCGAGCTTAAAGGAGTCTATATTTCGCAGCAAAAAAAGGGATAGAAAGGATATAATCCAACTCAACAAATCGATTTCGAATTGAATTTGAACAAATTGAATTTTGCTACGGTTAACAGCTGCTAACTTTTATATAGACGCCCTCCTCCAACATGACAAAGCCGACAAAAATTTCAAAGGACATAGAAATAATCCCAACAATGGCTGCGAAATCTTTGGCAAAATAACTTTTGCTGAAGTTAAACTCCAACGACATCATAGTCAGCAATTTCTTTTCGGGGGAAGAAAGGAAAGTTAATCCTAAGACGAGAAGTCGGATTTCGAAAGATGGGGCCGAGATTAAAAGTAGCCGATTTGTCTGAAATGAAGACATAAATGGATGTTAAAAGAGGTGGAAGAATCAATCGTAAAAACCAGAAATCGGATTTAGAAAAAGATTCTGTTGGCATTCGTGAAGATAATTTGGCGGGATTTTTAAAAATTAAATTTAAATCGATTCCAAAACGGAAGGGATGATAATAAAAATCCGATTTTTATGGTGTTTGTTTTTGATTTTTGGGGAGCGGGGGGGGTTATGGATAGTAGAAGGGTATGGGAAGGAGTGGGAGGAAGAAATAAGCTTAGTCAGCAGCGGTATTTTCTTTATTTGAATTTTATCACACGTGTAAAAATGAAATAAATTGTCGAAACATTGTTAGCTCACCTTTTTCATTTCTTTCCCGTCAAATTTAATTTGGTTCCTTATTTTTAATGACTACAGCAGAAGACATTTTTGTTTGTCTAGAATTTATTTTCTAGTTTTACTGAATCAGTGACTACTAGAATAAGCACTACTCTGATATTTATGTTTTGGATACTGGATAGACCAATGATGGCGAACCTTTTGAGGTCGATGTGTCAGGAATTTGTCACTGTCGTAGAAAAGTTCCATCGGTCAAATTGGGGGTTCCCCTACACCAGGCAAAATGCTGCTCTTCCATAAAATGTTTGGTGCAGGCCCGGGCTATTATATAATATTATCTTTATATAAGTATGATACTAAGTTTTATTTAATGTATTTCTACGAGATTTAGGGACACATAGTCAGGTGTGCAATATTTTTTGAAATGAAGTCACCTACTAGTGTGCATAATTTTTGAAATGAAGTCGCCCTACAAGTGTGCAGTATTTTTGAAATGAAGTCGCCCTACAAGTGTGCAGTATTTTTGAAATGAAGTCGCCCCACTAGTGGGCAATGCCATATTAATATAAGACACGAGTCATAGTTGTTAATCATATATTATAATACAAAGGCAAAGCTATAGGCTGCTGAAGCAACATTTATGAGATTTAATCGTTCACGGAAGTGTGCACTATTTATGAAATTATTTATACTTGTATGTCATAGACTTATTATATAAACTAATAATAATATATCTTATTTATGAAAATTTTTAGTCACAGAGTGTAAGCGAGATGCTTACTACCGTATGTCATTCATTCCAAACAATAATACCCAACGGCGATGAGTAATTCATTTCAAAAGTAATGCACACTGAGATGTAGAATTCATTGTATAAAAAACAAAATACATTTCAGTATACAATTCATTTTGGTCAATACTATAAGCCAAGACCTACTGTATTTGGCAAAGGGAAGCTTGAGAGTACTTTAAACACTAATTAGTGTGTCTCAGCAGAGCTTGTCACTACAGCAGAGCTTTAAAAATGGCTCTTAAATGGGTTATAAAAGTATATATAAGTATAAGAAGGGTCTTTGAATAAATTTCAAGTATAAATTCGGCTCCGAGTTTGTCGACTACTATTCCACACCATCGAAGAGTGTGCATCTAGGTACTTGAATTTGGGTTGCGTGTTGTGTTTAATCGTTAACGGAAGTGTGCACTACTTATGAAATGAGTTCTGTACTAAAATGATTATTTATAATGAATTCTACATCACAGTGTGCATTACTTTTGAAATGAATTACTCATTGACGTCGTGAATTATTTTCAAAATGAAGTACACACCATAGTAAGCATCATACAATTTCATAAATACTCAAAGCCAGTGATGGGCAAGTGGGAAAATATTTAATCCGCCCGGGAAAATATTTAACCCGCACCATTAAGTTCTAAAGTGAATTTTAGTTAGTAGAATAGTAGATTCATAGTCTAAATAGAAGAAGCTAAACTAACCGCGTAGTTCATGTGTTGCAAATTTGTACGGCCCGGGAAACAGTTTTAAAATTTAAATTGGCCTGTTGGTTAAGAAAATTGCCCACCCCTGCTCTAAGACATACAGTATTTAGCAAAGACAAGCTTATAGCTCTAATTATTTTGTTAAAAATGGCTCTTTGAACAAATTTTAGTTTTATGGCTTTTTTGGGGGGAAGGGTTTTCCGACCACTGCCCTCTTTAAGCGAAACTGCTTGATAAGCGAGCCTTCATTTCTGTTTTCTACTTACCCGAATCATTTCAAACAGGTACTGGGTTTTGATAGAAAATTTGAAAAGGAATTTAGAAAACGAAAGAAGACGTAAGTCTCACATGTGAGCGAAGGAAACATTCAACGAAAAGAAAGAAAAATGGAGTCTCGCGTCCTTTAACATGAATCAAGGCCGATTGTTATTAATTTTAATGACTGGTAAGAACAAAACGGGAGAGGAACAAAGTCTGGTCTAAAGTAGGTCTAGGAAGTTTTCCCCAACATCTCTCTCTCGACGTGTGTGCGCGCCATTTTTTTGGCAGGTAACGAAATGGGACACGTTTACTAAAGACAAGTCCGAGGACGATTCCAAATGTTTTTTTAGTTTTTCGTTTTTGTTTTATCTATGCGAACCGCCTCTCATTGCGTGAGTCGGTAGATAATTTTAAACGACTCCGCGGCCTTCATTTCTCACACTTCTGGGAACGTTTCAAACTCCGAGTCTTTTTTTACGCGACGAGTGAAATCTTGTTCCCACCGTTCAGAAACGAAACTCGGATTGGAAACGGAAATAGATCGATCGGATGAAATCAGTGAGGGTCAAAGGATTTTTCCTACAATAGTTGCCTAACCCAAAGGTCATAGAAATTAGTTTCGGTGTAATCCGACCGGGGCCTTGTTGTCAAAAAAGGTTTGTAATCAGCTCAAAGCTCACCTGTGTCCCAAAGCGGAAACCTCAGTTTCTAATTTAATTTTCATAAAATGGGCTGTAAATATTCGTAATGGCTTTCTAGAATAAATATTTAGAACAAAATTTATGTTTAGAACTTAAGAGAAAACAATGTTTTGCGTCATTCCCATTCTGTCCGAAGATCAAGTGATGTCTAAAAAAGACTTTGGTCCTCGAATTCGCGATTCGAGTGTTTCGGTTCCGTTACTTTGAAGTGAATCGGTTTTTCCGGGAGTTTCAAGTCCTTGTGTCATCTTCATGGGTCATGTGACTTCTCTTTTGGCCGGTTAGCCCGTCACTCAAACAAATTTAATCCGGTTCGTATGGGTGTTAAGTCGATGATGTTATCGTAATTAACGGATTCGGCGGTTATTTTAAAACCGGAAATGGATACTAGATTGTAGTGTTAAATGGGTTAGTTGGGTTATGGGTACCAGGTTGTAGATAATGATAGAAATGTGGGTGAGAGGGTGCGTGTTGTTGGGTTAGACTTCCGTTTCCCATAGAATTGGGTTTGAGAGGCTCACTCCTGGTTCTGTTATAAACCTCAACTCTTCGATTTTTGGGTTACGTTTGACTTCGGGGGTGGTTTGGATGGGTAGTAGAGAGCCTACTACTATCCAGAAGATAGTGAGAGTCCGCCATCTTCTCCGACCCAGAAACTACAATACCCTCTCACCTACGTTTCTATCATTATCTACAATTTGGTATACCTCACCCATAACACAACTAACCCATTTAATACAACTACACTACTCAGATCTTCTCTCTGAAATAATCTCAAAAACTTTCGACTTCCGGTTTTATGTGAGTCTTCCTAAACATCTTCCCGTGGGGAGCGGAAGTGTAACCCAACAACACGCAAGAGGGAAGGTTTTGAGGAAGACTCACATAAAACCGGAAGTCGAGAAGTTTGTGAGATTTGGTTTCAGAGATCCTGAAGGTTTGGGCTAGAGAGAGAGGTGGATACTAGATTGTAGTGTTATATGGGTTAGTTGGGTTATGGTGAGGTATACCATTTTGTAGATAATGACAGAAACATAGGTGAGAGGGTATTATAGTTTCATGGGTCGGGTTTTTACCTGCCCACGAAAAGTCCCAAAAAAAAAGTTTCATGGGTCAGAGAAGATGGCGGACCCTCACTGTCTTCTGGACAGTAGTGCGAGGCTCTATACTACCCATCCAAATCATCCCCCAAGTCAAACGTAACTCAAAAATCGAGGAGCTGTGGTTTATAACACCACCAGGAGTGAGTCTTTCAAACCCAAATCTATGGGCAGCGGAAGTGTAACCCAACAACACACAAACGGGAACTTAGAAAGACTCACATAAAACCGGAAGTCGAGTAGTTTGTAAGATTTGGTTTCAAAGACCCTAAAGTTTTGTGCTAGAGGGAGGTGGATACTAGATTGTAGTGTTATATGGGTTAGTTGGGTTATGGGTGAGGTATACTAGATTGTAAATAATGATAGAAACGTAGGTGAGAGGGTATTGTAGTTTCATGGGTAAGAGAAGATGGCGGACTCTCACTATCTTTTGGATAGTAGTGGGAGGCTTTCTACTACCCATCCAAACCACCCCGAAGTCAAACTTAACCCAAAAATCGAGGAGCTGAGGTTTATAACAGAACCAGGAGTGAGCCTCTCAAACCCAATTCTATGGGAAACGGAAGTGTAACCCAACAACACGCAACAGGGAAGATGTTTAGGAAGACTGACATAAAACCGGAAGTCGAGTAGTTTGTAAGATTCGGTTTCAAAGACCCTGAAGGTTTGGCTAGAAAGAGAGAGAGAGAGAGGTGGAAATTCGGTCAAGCAGATATTAAACATTTTTTTTTTGTATATACACTCCACTAGATAAGTTGAAATAGCTTTGAACTGATTTGTTTTATCAAGAGTGAATGTGAACTTTACTAGTCAGTTTTTTCTTTTCGTCAGGGCCGTGTCTTAGATGTGGGGAAATGTCGCGCGAGGGATCTTTATCCAAAAATACAAAAAGAAACAGTTTCCGTTCTGTTTATCAATTCGAAATCCGTTGTTTTGGCATCGGGTTCCAAGTTGACAAAAGATTTGACATTTTGATTTGTTTTTTTGGGGAACCCTCGTCAATTTGTCAAAATCTCCGTTTTTTTGTATGTACTCCAAACGAACGGGAAAATCACACAACAAAAGAGAGGCCGCGTAATTGGGGTACCAATTTCAAAGGCCAGATTTTCACGGATCCGTGACTTTGGTCGTTGTCGCGTTGGTGACGAAATCTCGTTAAAAACGATTTTTTCGTTCGTGACCCGGTCGGGATTTCACTCAGCAAACTTTCGAACGGCGAAAGCTCAACGAGTTTGGGTCAACGTGGTCAACCATTAATGATCTCCTAAGTGAGAAACTTGTCTCGAATTGTCTTGATTCAATGTCGGTTGGGTCGTGTGACGAACTTTCAAAATGTCCTTGATACGGTATCTGAGCTTTTGTGTGTTCGCGCGCTTTCACCTTGAATTCATTTCATAAGTGGTGCACAACTTTTTTTGGCAAGAATTCACCACATTAATAACGCATAGATTTATTAGAAGAGTTTATTTAATAAACAGCGAGCACTCTTATTTAAATTTATAAACAAACTTCTTGGCGTTCCTCTCCTGTTTATTTAATCGCCAACAGGTCTCAATTTATGCGTTTTAACTGAAGGTTTCCCTACGTATTTCATGGTTTAGAAAAACTTCTCCTAAGTCTGAAATTTATTTCATAAGTATTGCACACTTGCAAGCGAGATTCATTTCACAAATGTTGCAGAGTTCTGGGCGAACTCCATTTCATAAATACTGCACACTTCTAATCATCTCATTTCATAAATACTGCACACTTCTGGAACTCATTTCATAAATATTGCACACTTGCAAGCGAGATTCATTTCATAAATATTGCACACTTCTAGGCGAAATCCGTTTCATAAATATGGCACACTTCTGGGCGAGATTCATTTCATAAATGTTGCACACTTTCGAGTGAGATTCATTTCATAAATGTTTCATAGTTCTGGGCAAAATCCATTTCATAAATACTGCACACTTCTAAGGAACTCATTTCATAAGTATTGCACACTTCTGGGCGAAATTCATTTCATAAATGTTGCACACTTGTAAGCGAGATTCATTTCATAAGTATTGCACACTTTTAAGCTAAATTCATTTCATAAATATTGCACACTTCTGGGCGAAATCATTTCATAAATATTGCACACTTCTAGGCGAATTCATTTCATAAATATTGCACACTACTGGGCGAAATTCATTTCATAAATGTTGCATACTTGCAAGCGAAATTCATTTCATAAATATTGCACACTTGAGGGTAACATTCATTTCATAAATATTGCACACTTTAACAAGAGAACATTTCAAAAGTACCGCTGACTTTTACGGGAGATTCGTCTCATAATTACTGCACACTTATTGACAGCAGGTTTCATGGCGTTGCTCTCTTATTTAATCACGGGTGTTCTACACGTGTAATTTCCCCGTTATTTTCGAAATTTAAAACACGTGTAAGTTGTTGAAACAATTTCTGCACATCTCTCCTGTGTTTTAGAGTCTCTACAGTATATATACAAACTGTTAGAAGTCTAACTTTCTCGAAAACGTGGGTCACCAAGCGTCGGAAAGATGTGAAGATGTAGTCACAGGAAAGAAGGCGAAAAGGGTTTGAATCGTTATTTATTCATCCTTATCACGGTCCTGATTTCAAATAATTTCGATAAGAAAAAAATATTTTTGTTGACCTAAAAGGTTTTCGTTAAGTTTTTATCTTATCTTCGGTACATCAAAACGAACCAAAAAAAAATTTTTTTTGAAGTTTAATTTTTGGTTATTCAAATCATTTCGGCCAATTAGTTTGAGATATTTAAATTCGGGGAGGCCTGGCATGATTTAGAACAACTATTACGTCAGACAAATAATCAGAACACAACAGCAGCCTAGTCGAAAATTTGGTGGATACAGGTATCGCTCACAAACAGTGTAGCCTTAGACTAGAGGGTAGTTATACCTTTGAGAGTTTCACAAGGATTAAGTTGGGTGGATGGAATGGAAGCTGAGGAATAAAAAATGAAAATCAGAGAAGCGGGAAATGACCGGAAACGGAGGAAATCATAAAAGGAAATGGCGGAAGATGGGTTGGGAAGAAACATTCGAAATCATTTTCGCCCCCCTACTCACCCTTCCCAAGAAAAATTACATGAATAATAGATTTCTGATTTAGTTCCTTCCAGCAGGAATCCTGTGGAATTGCTGATGCGGGAAAACAAGCAAATCCAAAAGCTTTTTCAGCTTATCTCGAAATCTGAGTGGGAAATGACGTCATTTCCTCTCGAAATGGCGTCTTTCGTTTCCTTTCGCTTAAGAACGAAAAAAAAATTTTTTTTAAATATATATACTCCATACTGGGTCGTAATATATAAACTATATACTGTATATACTTGGGTTGTACATCCCGCTTACCAAAAACTGATGTTTTGTCGTCAGCTTCAACAAGAAGAAGACTTTCTTACGACCGTTTTTCGTAAAAGTATATGTGGCGTGTAACAACCCAGTATATACAGTTAATATATATCGGGATTAGGTGACGAGACAAAACTCACGAATATATATACGAAAATATATTGAAATAAAAAAAAATATTTATCGATACAATGATATTTACAAAAATTTATTTCAATCGCCGTTCGAGTTACTTCGCCGATTGTACACTCAAACCTGTTTTTGTGCGGTGGATAGGGACCGTATAAAAGAAAACGCGTAAAAAAAATTGCACAAAACTTCACGAAAAGCTGTAAAATATAATTTTGGAAACATTAAACTGAAGTGAAAAAAAATCGCGCAAAAAAAGACCGCACAAAAACAGGTTTGAGTATACTGCACTGACTGACAGCTATTTGCTCGGGTATATACTTGTAGTACTCTTTCCTACAGGTCTGAGTACGTCTTCATGCAAGTTTCTGCACGTTTTTGTGTGTTAGCGTGTTGTCTTGTAGATACAGTATCAAGTATAGTTTCCTTCATACAAATCTAAACTCCTTATTATCTAAATATACTGTATACTGTACTTAGACAGACCTTTATTTAATTATTGCGTATTGAATTGACTGTCTTCAGCTGGTCGCGTGTTCTATTTATACGATTCTTTGACTCTCATTTATAATATTAATTTTATATGATATTATATGATTCATATCATATGATACTGACGTCTTTTACTTATATGATATCTATGACTCATTTTACGGCTTCTTCATGCAAGTCTCCGAATGTCCTACGACACGTCTCTTACAAGTCTGAACGTGCTGTCTTGACTCCCACAATATACAGTATATAGTTTGAAAAGCACCGCCGCATTTTTACCATCTTGTTAGCTATAAAAATCTATCACACTTAAATACCAACAGCAATTTACGTTATACTGTCATCCGATTGGCAAAAGCTAGAAAACCGGAAGTTCATCTTCAAAATCAAAGAACTATGACCCGCGGAGTGAGGAAAATGGCGACATTCTCTAAGTGATCGCAGTTTATGTTTCCGTATCGCTCGTTACCGCTAATTTATTAAATTCACGAGAAAAATTTTGGCAAAAGGACCCATTTTCATGTTGATTTAACTCAAATTCCAATTTGTGCTTCCTTGCGTGACGCGTTTTCCTCCTCCTCATCCTCCGTTCTGTCTTCTCCTTCCGGTTACCATAACCGGAAAATGACTTCTTCAACTATTAATGGAATTTTTTAAGAGGGATTATTAGTTCTCCCTCTGGAGGATGGTAACCGGATGAGAAAAAATGGTTTTGGGAAAACCCCCTCCTTCCTGTTGGTTCCTGTCTTCCATCTAACTCGGAACTCAATAAAGAGTGAAACAAGTCTTCCGCTTCATCTGTCGCTCGTCTGTCTTTTCCACAGCGGATTACAAAAACCCGTTTACGCTTCGTTTCGGTCAGTTAGGTTTTTGAGTTATCAACAGCATCATTTAAACTTTCGCTGACTTTAGACGTAGTAACCGAAGAGTTGATTACAAACCGCGTAAAAAAAATCCAGGAGATTTTTCGTGCGATGTTGATGAACTTGTCACAAATTCTAAACGGAAGTAAATCTAATTTTTGGATTTAAGATTAGACTCCCGCCCTCCTCAATTTGGACAAAAACTCTGAGACTTTTTTTACGCGTGTGTAACTCCGAAAATTCAGTACCGTTTACGGCTGCAGCCTAATTTCAGATTGGACATGGACTCATGTCCGAGTGAAGAGATAAGAATGAGTCCCATTATGGAATCCAAGATGTTGCAGAAATTACATTTCATAAATAATGCACACTAGAAGCAAGAATTGGTTTCATAAATATTGCATACTGTTGCAAATATCTCATTTCATAAGTACTGCACATTAATGGAGGTTTCGTTTCATAAATACTGCACACTCTTACAGAGATGTCGTTTCATAAATACTGCACACTCATACAGAGAATTCGTTTCATAAATAATGCACACTTATAGGGAGAATCCAATTCATAAGTAATGCACACTCTTGCAAATATGTCATTTCATAAATACTGCACACTCTTACAGAGATATCATTTCATAAATAATGCACACTTTTATGGAGAATTTGTTTCATAAGTAATGCACACTCATACGGAGAATACGTTTTGTAAGTAATGCACGCTTTAATGGAGATTTTATTTCATAAATAATGCACAGTCGTGCAGGTATCTCATTTCATAAATACTGCACACTTATACGGAAAATACGTTTCATAAATAATGCACACTTTCACTGAGAATTGATTTCATAAATAACGCACGCATGAAAACGAGATTTCCTTTCATAAGTTTAGCACATTTTTGTGGTAAATTCATTTCATAAATACTGCACAGTTTGGTGGAGATTTCGTTTCATAAATAATGCACACTCTTACTGACATTTCTTTTCTTAAGCGATGGACACTTTCATTTCAAATGTATTGTACAGTTTTATGTAGGACTGCCCACTTTTGTCTTGGATCCAGTAAGCAGTGTCCACATCTTGGCAATGATTCATTTCATAAATAATGCACAGATTTATGTTAGAATTCGTGTAATTAATAGTGCAGACTTTGGCGTTGATCCACTACCATAATCACCGCTTGGATTACTAAGATTCGTGTTCATACAATTAAAAGCCTGAGTGTAAGGTGCTAGTCTTTCCGTGATTCCCTTTCTTCCGCGTAAAACGAGACCTAACTGCATAGCTACTTATTATTGTAGAATCACTTTGGCGGGATTCGAATTATAAGATGAGATCCTCTTATGCGGATTACGTCACAAGTCACCTTTTGCCGGCTGACCTCTGTTCCGGATGTGTCAGCTTTCATGGTCCCTTCGTTGCTCATTGTCTTCACCGATGTTGTCTAATTAATTCTTGGTGAGAATGTAGACGTGAAGGGTGGGGTCTTGGGAATCAAAAATAAAACGAGATTAATGGACCACGGTTAGAAGGAGACAAAGTCGAAAAGGAGTTCGAGTGTCTGAGGGACCAAAAATAAGCGAGGAGGAGAAAGCAGGTGAATATTATGAAACGGAAGATGAAGTAGAAATAGAAACGGGGGGAGGTGAGGAGTGGGAGCAGAAAGAAGGGTTAAGAAATAACGGCCGGTGAAAATTGAGCGTGGCACCAGATGTAAAAATAAATTTAGAGTTGAGTCAACGGAAAAGATGCGGGAAAGCTCGGCCAAATATAGAATTCGATTTTTAAAAATATGAGCCATGATCATGTGCTGTCGGTGGGTGGTAGAGCTGTCGGAGAAAGCTCCCTCACCTCGAGGTAATTAAACAAAGCTCCGATAGTTAAAAATTTTTGTTTTCGTTTGTTTTTCCAGAGGCTGGAGGTTCTGGAAACGAAGAAGAGCTACATGACGAGGATCAGTCAACTGTGTCATCAGTCGCCGGTCAACCCGCAAACAATTTCAGAAGGCCATCAACTTACTACAAAGTCGGTGAGAAACCCTTCCGACAGAATAGACGGTTTCCGTACGACAGGTTCAGGAGCAGAGAGCCACTCGTCAAACTGGAGAGCAAAACATTCGACGAGGGTAAGTGTTGCCAACTGTGTTCCAGAAAGCCCAGACCTGAGAATGCTGACACTTTCTAATCTTGATGACGTCATTTGAATGTCAGTCACGTGATTTTTCACTTCCTCGCCTTTTTCCAATTTCTTTCCTCGTGGATTCTGTTTTATTTTCTTTTTGTTTGAAAACCACAAAAAGGCAAAAAAGGAAAAGAAAAAGGAAACAGTAAAAGGAAGACGAAGAAAAGGTTGTTTTCCTTTCCTGGATTAGGTATTGATTTTGAATGGGAGCCAAAGGGGGACCCGCTTGCGATGAAAACAACCTCCTCCTCCTCCTCCATCTACTTCTCCTCTTCATCCACCTTCTCCTCTTCCTCTTTCTTCTTTCCTTTCTCTTCCTTTTCTAAAACGATCAATGGATCCTTCTTTTTAGCCCAACAACTCATATTGAAAATCACGTCGACTGCTCTCGGAATTTTCTCTTTTCCTCCTGGTTCCTTCTCTGTCGAGTAGAACTCTAATCTCTCTTTAGTCTCTCTCGATTCCGATAAGAGCTTTCGAGGAGTTTTATTCGAATCCGGCTTTTCAAATTTTACGATTTTAGAGTTACGCGAATTTCCTGACGTGTTATGAGGTTTATAAACTAATATGTGAGTAGTGGTTTGAAGGTTCCCTTATTCGTGTCAGAAATATGCAGATTTTTGTTTATAGCTTATTTCATAAGTAATGCACACTTGTACGAATAATCCATTTCATAAATAATGCACAGTAAAGGAGAATTCACCACGAAAATGATCATCAAAAGTAATTTATTAATAATCATAAGATCAGGGGAATCGATTTTATACGGACTCCGCCCCTGGAAGGAATAATATTTCAAAAGTATTGCACAGTTGTGAGAAATTCCGTTTCATAAATAATGCACACATTCCCGAGGGAGTAATTTCATGTCCAATTAACAATTCATTTGGAGAGTGGTATCGGTTAGTTTATTACTGTCTGCGTTCTGGCATCGTTTTGCTGCTGACTTTTATACAGTAGGATTCCGTTTAGAACTGGGAGGCAGTGTAAATTAGACAGCACTTTGTGGCAGAGGGAAATCAGCCCCAAAAATATTTCACAGCTTTGAGTTAGATAAATTTGACACAATTTTGAGAAGACACCATTTCATAAATAATGCACACTTACTGAGTCTCAGACTTTCCATTCACGTGAAACGAGATCTGGGCGTCAGGATTTCCGTCAGCTCTGAGGACCAACTCTTAGCTTTCATTTGGTGACGTGTTTTGATGGAAGCTTTGTCCATCGTGTTTTATAGTCTATAGAAAGCTCTGAGCTTTTTACTTTTGATTAACAAGATGGTTAAAAGGACTCAAGAAGAGCATCAATCATGTCCGAAGGATGGGGGGTATACAATGGACACAAAAGTCGTTGAGACAAAAAGCTCGAAATGCTGTAGAGAATAAGTAAACAAAGTTGGAGAGCTTTCGACCGCAGAAAGCCATCGTGATTGGAGCTTTTTAATTACTGTAACGGTTTTAAGAGAGAGTGTGGTTACCATGGTCTTGGGGAAGGGTTAGAGGACAAGGAGGAGAAGTTGATGGAATTATCAGCACGCATCCGGTTTCTTTTGATGAAGAGGTCTTTAGCCAACACGCGACTGGGTTCGTGTGACTAATTCAAAGGAAAAGGCTCAAAGGACTCCGAGGACTTTTCTCTAATTTCCATTGTTTGAATTAAACTTGTCAGTATCGTGGGAGAAGACAAATCGGTTCTTTGAACAAGATGGAAACGGATTCGGTGAGGTCGTCGTGTCTGCGTTTGATCAGTTCGCTTGATGACACTTCCGGGATTTGTTTTGCGCGGACGAGATTTACTTTGATGACGAATGGAATCCCGATGAATGGGCCCCACTACCAACACTTGAGACTTCCGTGGGAGACAAACAAATGAACGCTCGACTTCTTTCCCAACTCTTTTCTCTTTCCGGTTCAATTAACCTGAAACCGTTTTTTCTTTCTTCTTTTCGGTTCGGTTTCGGTTCACACGTTCTTGCATCATCGCCAAAACTCTTCTAACACACTTTTACGAAAATCTTTTTTTTTCCATAAGTATTGCACGTTTTCTGTGAATATCTCGTGACAAAAAGTATAAACACTCAGCAAGAACAAATTTTACGAACAACCGGAAGTCGTGTCATATATACAAACTGATTTCAACCAAATGTTAGAGAAACATTGATTAGGCTGTCTGTCTGGAACTGTCTGTTTGTCTAGAGCTCCTCATCAAATACTAAACCATTAGTCCTGTTACCATACATATCTCTGACTCTTCTGAAGGAGCTCATTTCAAAAGTATTGCACAGTTTTTTGAAGCTTCAAGTGTGCAATACTTATGAAATGAATCTCGCCAGAAGTGTGCAGTATTTATGAAATGAATCTCGCTCGTAAGTGTGCAATATTTATGAAATGAATTTTGCTGACGAGTGTGCAGTATTTATGAAATGAATCTTGTTCGCAAGTGTGCAATATTTATGAAGCGGATTTCGCCTAGAAGTGTGCAGTATTTATGAAATGAATCTCTCGCAAGTGTGCAGTATATATGAAATGAATTTTGCCTAGAAGTGTGCAGTATTTATGAAATGAATTTCGCCCAGAATTTTTTATAACCCATAAAACACATAACCAAACCTTCACTTACGACGCATAAAATGAGACCTGTTGGCGATCAAATAAACAGTAGAGGAACGCCAAGAAGTTTGTTACCAAAAAGAAGCTCATTTCATAAATAACGCACTCTTACTTATGTATATTATTTATATCATATATGTATACTTATTTATACTATCGGATTCTCTGTAATTTGTCTTAAATGGGGTCTGAACCATTAAAACGTTTTCGTAGTTGGCAATGACGACTAGATGGGTCGGGGAAATCGGTGGGAGACCTAAGGTTCGGTCGCGTACTAAAAAAAATTATTCCGGGGACTTTTGGGACAGGTTCTGTATTTGTCTTGGCTCAGGTTTTTCCTCAAAAACTGTATCACTTTCCTCACCTGACGACCGCGATTACAACGGCACGAACGAATACGTCGTGTTACATTTATTTACATCTCGTGAAATATAAGAAGACTGGTGACTTCGTTAGAATAACATCGTCTCAAATTTAACGATCATTTAATTATTGATAGGAAACGATTCAGGTAGATGTAGGCAATGTTTGTTCCGTGTTGTTTGTTAGTCCGTGTCGGGGTGCATTCACAGACTTTGGTGTACAGTGCATATACTGTATGAACGAAAGTTTTCCGTCTCTGTAACAATATGTGTTTCATCCGAGTCCAAGCTTGCGTAAAATTGCTTTTTTGTCGCGTTTGAGGTCGTAAACATGTTTCAACCGTTCGTAGCTCTTAAATTATGGGAGTGAGGAGGAGGAGGAGGAAGAAAGTTTTTATCTACCTGCGTGTCCTCACCTTTGAATCTCTTCTTCCTTCACGTTTAGAAGCCGGCAAATATTTGATCTTCTCTTTGTCATTATCTCCTCTTTCCGTTTCCACATTATCCAGATTGATTTATAAGTCATAAACCCCAAGCATACAGCTCCGAGGGACTAAGAACTTGTTACAGATTCTCCTGAAAAGATTTCTTTTCCTTTGTTTGACTAGCAGGTAGCGGAAGTCTAACCAAACAGAGAGACGGGTTCTGGGAAGACAAAAAATTTGACTTTAAGATGGAGGCGGGAGGGAGAGATACAGGGATGAACACATGTGTCATTAATTAGTCCGTCGGGTGGTAGACTGTGAGAAATGAAAATGTTGGTAATTAACATAATTAGTGTCTCAATAGAGAAAATTATCTATCGTCAAATGCGTTGATTGTCTTTAGGGTCATTCAATAATGTTTCGACTGTTAATCGATTGAGACCTCGGGTCTTTTGGAATCAAGCTGGAGGGGCTTGGACGGAAGTTGTTCCAAAGTCCTCCGGATTGTCTACTCCTTGAAACGAGTTAAATCGGACTTAATGAGACAAATTTGGGCTGCTGTTGCCTTACCGGTTTGTAGGTTAGTGCTGCTTCCTCCGCCCGGTCTCTCATCCCCCTTCTCCTCGTGAACACGGGCTAGAATTTTGGGAATTGAGTGTTAGCATCTGATTAAGATCATTTTCTCGTGTTTGTTCTTTTGTTCTCACGTGATTAAGGATGTAGAAGAACAGGGTGATGAGGAGGAGAGAGGCGGTTGGGCGGAGGGAAGGGACTGGAAGGTGTGAGTGAGGAGTCCAGAACTGAGTGTGACACTTGAGTTTGGTTTCGGTTTGCCAGATGTTGGTAACTGGGATGAAGCAACGATACTCCTTTTGATATAAATGTGTGCAACATTTATGAAATAAAACCCTTTTGAAGGTGTGCAATATTTTTGAAACGAAATTCGTCTGAAAGCGTGCAATATTTATGAAATGAAATTTATAACTGTGCAGTATTTATGAAATGAATTCTTTGCAAGTGTGCAATACTTATGAAATGGATTTCGCTCAGAAGTGTGCAGTATTTTTGAAAAATAATTCCTCTGAAAGTGTGCAATATTTATGAAATAAAATCCTTTGAAGGTGTGCAATATTTATGAAATGAAATCCCTCTGAAAGTGTGCAATATTTATGAAATGAATCTCGCTTGCAAGTGTGCAATACTTATGAAATGGATTTCGCTCAGAAGTGTGCAATATTTATGAAATGAAAGCCTTCTGAAAGCGTGTAATAATTATGAAATGAAACAAAATCCCTGCGGTGCAGTACTTTTGAAACGAAATCCCTCTGAAGGTGTGCAATATTTATGAAACAAACTCTACTTCCACATCAAACCCTCCACTATCGAATGTTATATGAAAATTTGACTGTGACCGAGGCATCCAATCCTCCAAAAATTTGATTTGAGCGGCGTAACAGCCATCAAAATATCACCACTAACATTTAGAAGGATAGCTCGAACCTTGTCCGCCATCTTAGATTTTATTTTCGTTTTCTTCAAGGCACAGTCAGATGACAGTCTTCCTCACCCACGAACCTGTCGATTGAATTCGCCGTCCAATCAGGTCACGCACACCAGGGTGACGTCTTCCTTCCTTCCTTTCTGTCTAATTACTGTCTCTCAGACTCGAATCCATTTATAAATGAATAAGAAAAAGTTTTTGAATCGGAGGTTCAAAGTTCGAAACGATTTCGTCAGTTTGATAAATAGAGGTGACTTGCCCTTGGGGAACTCCTTCGTAGGGGGGCCTCCGACTTGAACGGAAACCGGGTTTCGAATGAACATCCGTTATCTCTTGAGCAAATAAAGTCTGTTCACATTTCTGTTTTCCAAATTAAGGGTTGTGAGTGGGGGTTTGTGTATTTAAGGGATTCAATATACCCTTTATCGGAAGTTTTTTTTGGTGTACCGCCTTTGTGCTGTTGTTTTGGGGTGGTGGGAGGTTGGGGAGTTGGTTTCTATTAGCGGAATTAAGGTCCTGACGGTGTTTGGGTTTTCCTTCTTCATCTTTAAGTCTACTTCTCCGAAAATTTGATTTTCTAGTAGATTTAGCTTCTAGTAGATTTTGTCAGCTTGTCTTTAGACACACCACACAATCTCGGATTTGATTTAAAGAAATGATTCTGTCGGTAGGAGGAAGCGATTAACCTAATACGGAAGGAATGTTCGTGGTTCTTAGTATAAAAATTCGGGGGCCAATATAACAGACGGATTCAGGAACCGGAAGGAGAACTAAGTCGAAATGTCAATTTGATACAGAAACTAGAATCTACCTGAGAGTGTGTCGAAAGTGTAAGAACAAATCCTCAGGTAAAGTTAACGTGACAATGGCTTGGACACGTTCTGTTTAGACTTCATGAAACTACATAATTAGTATTGCAAACATCATCTCCTCCTCCTCCTCCTCCTACTCCTCCCTTCCCCGCCTTCTAGTTGTTAATAAGCTCAACCGACAAGCAAAGCATCCAGGCCATCGATTTTTCTTCCTGGCCGTAACTCTCAAATTTGTTATCTGAAGTGTCCAACAGCAACAGCGGAAAGCTTAAGCACCTTTTCGTTGTGTTTGTGTCATATATTTTAAGGTCCGACTACAATCAGGTATAATTTAGGACCTAAATTAAGATTCGCGTAAAAAAAGACCCCAAATGTTCAACATAAAAACCTGAGCGACGTAATCAAGCAACGCAGGTCGGGTAGTCTGTCTGTGAATATAATTCGATGTATGTGCAGTATTTATGAAATGAATTATTCATGAAAGTGTCAGTTACTCATAAAATATGATTGTAGTTCTGTAAGCGCGTAAATAAAGACCCGCATAAAGTTGTGAAGAACAAGAATAAGTGTCGGAAACGAGAATCGTATAAAAGAAAAACTTAATCGCGAAACTTTAATTAAGTTTTAAAGTTTTAAGAAGAGTTATCGTAACTTATTGTTATTATAGCTGAAGAGTTTAAAGTTACGTTCAAGATTACGTTAAAGAAGTTAGTCGTTAAGCGAAATTTACAAGCGCTGACAGGAAAAGAGAATTCGGTCAAGCGGGATGGGCTAGCAGACGACACGGTTGTGTCTAAGGGAACGTCAGAGTCTCTAATGACGATTCAAGGCCTTCGATCACATTGTTGTAAGAATTACCAACTTTTCAACAGCTGTTTCGCCTCCTTTCGATCCAACCGAACTGAACCGAACGGCTCGTCGTGTCTGTCTGTGTATATGTTACGTCTTACTCACGATCATGCCCTCCCTCCCTGAACGTATTAATTACCTTTCCGTGCAGAGGCGGAGGGCCCCGGGCGTGAACACTTTTTCCTTGCAATTTTGAATCTAGGCCAAAGCTCGAACGGTTTCTCTCTCGGTCAGTCGAGTCTGCCGTTCGTCGCGTTATGGATTTCAGTTAAAGGTTAGTCGAATCGGATGAATAATGGAAACGAAACGAACGGATTTTAGGGGTAAATTCCTTCATACCGACAAGGCGTTCGCCGAGATCTCGATACACCTCTTCCTGTTGTCGTCATCTTCTAACGTTTTCTGTTTCTTTTCAGAGGAATACACTAAGATAACTACTCCCCGACAGGATGTTCTATTCAAAAAAAGGATATTTCGGAAGGAAGCGGGAATCTTCCGTCGAGGAAAGCACACATGCTAATGGTAAGTGAATTTACGGCCCTGGTTTTTGGCTGGGAGGGAGGGGGGTAAAATTAGGTGATGGTTTTTATGTTAATTGAATGGAAACATTAAAAAGTAGAGCGATTAATGAAAAAACAAAATTCGGGGTTCGATGCTGTTGGCCCGGTCCCAATATTAATTTGACTGAGGTGTTCCGTTCGTTGAGCGCTGCCCGGCCCATCAATTCTCGCCTTCATCTTTTCAGTTTCTGGTTAAAGAGGCAAATTTATGGTGTTTTCATTTTGATTTTGGAAACCCTCGGTTTTCGTTTTGATGGATTTCGGTTTTAAGGTTGTTCGAATGTAGGTCGAGTGGGGGTAGGAGGAGGGGAGGGGGAGGACAAACATCGACGAATTCTCTCGAAGACTTTGGAAATTCACGCTGCCTTGAATGTGGAGGCACAAATGAACGAAGAAACACGACAAACACAATTAAACAACTGTGAAAAACGTTACTCTGTAATAAGCGAGAAATAATCAGGACCGTGTTAAGGACTTAGGCTATGGGAGGAACGAGCCAAAGTTTTATTCGCGTTGCGCTGAGATGGGTTAAAAGAACCACTGCAGATGGGTTTGTAATAGTAGTCTGGGTCATCCACGATGGTTTTTGGTCGGTATAAGTTCTACACCAGAGGTCGGCAAAGTTTACTCTTTGACTGTGGCTCCTCCATAAAATGTTTAGTGCAGGCCCGGAGTTTTATATTATATATTAACTAAATATTATCTTTATATAGGTATGATACCAAATTTTATTTAATGCATTTCTACGTGATTTAGGGACAAATAGTCAAGTGTGCGATATTTTTGAAATGAATTCGCTCTACTAGTGTGCAGTATTTTGAAATGAAGTCGACCTACTAGTGTGCAATATTTTTGAAATGAAGTCGCCTAGTAGTTTGCAGTATTTTTGAAATGAAGTCGCTCAACTAGTGTGCAATGCCATATTAATATAAGACACGAGTCATAGCTGTTAATTATATATTATAATAAAAGGCAAAGCTATAGGCTGCTGAAGCAACATTTACGAGATTTAATTGTTCACGGGAGTGTGCACTATTTATGAAATTATTTATACTTGTATGCCATAGACTTATTATATAAACTAATAATAATATATCTTATTTATGAAAATTTTTTAGTCACAGAGTGTAAGCGAGATGCTTACTACCGTATGTCATTCATTCCAAACACTAATACCCAACACCAATGAGTAATTGATTTCAAAAGTAATGCACACTGAGATGTAGAATTCATTGTATAAAAAACAAAATACATTTCAGTATAGAATTCATTTTGGTCAATACTATAAGCCAAGACCTACTGTATTTGTATTACAGTACTTTAAGCACTGATTAGTTTGTCTCAGCAGAGTTTGTCACTACAGCAGAGCTTTAAAAATGGCTCTTAAATGGGTTGTGAAAGTATATATAAGTATAAGAAGGGTCTTTGAATAAATTTCAGTATAAATTCGGCTCCGAGTTTGTCGACTACTATTCTACACCATCGAAGAGTGTGCAGGTAGTTGAATTTGGGTTGTGTTCAGTTCACTTCCTTCCGGGATGTGTGTTGGCTAAACCTTGACTTTGAAGAGGTGGAAAGAGAAGAAGATGAAAGACGGCTCATGTGATAAACAGTCATTAATTTGAGAACGGGGAGAGAGGCGGAAGAAGAAGAAGAAGAAGACAAAATGTTGGGTGTCGTCCCAGTATCATGATTTGTATGAGGAGGAAGGATTCGCGAAAGAAGAATGGCGAAGGACGAGTTGTAAACATTTGTCAGTCTTTTACCGAAAGGCGGTCACGGGACTCGGGTCTATTTTCGTCACACATACTACATCACAGCACACACAACACAACACAACACAAACCACACTCACCCGTCAGACAACACAAATTCATTTTGTCGCAATTTTCGAACACCGAGTTCTCGAACATTCTTCCGTTTCCTCTGAATCGATTATTTTCAAACAGGAAACTGTAAATGTTGTCGTTTTGAACTGTCTTCTGCTTTGAAAATAAGTTTTTTTGTGGGGCGAAAATTGATCGAACGGGGAAAGCGGAAAAACGACGGCGGCGGTTGTAGTGGACTTTGTAGAGCCGACCACACGAACCGTTGTAACTTTAAGTCCATCATGACCGCTTGTCTCTAAAAGGTACGTTTCCACCTGCAGCTCATGATTATGTCACACGTGTTTGTGTTTACACGTTTTCTCAGGTACCTTATTTTCAATAAGTCATAAATACTCCACACTATAGGGGACTCATTTCATAAGTATTTGCACAATTTTAAGAAGAAGTCATTTCATAAATACTGCACATTTCAAGGAGGGACTCATTTAATAAATATTTTACACAATTTAAAGGGCCTGGTTTCATAAATATTACACGCTTTAGAGAAATTCATTTCATAAATACTGCACACTTCAGAGGACCTTGTTTCATAAATATTGTACAGTTTGGAGGATCTCGTTTCATAAATACTGCACACTTTACGAAGGAATTCATTTCGTAAATACTTTACACTTTAAGGAAATTTATTTCATAAGTATTGCACACTTTAGACGACCTCGTTTCATAAATATTGCACACTTTAGGAACTCATTTCATAAATATTGCACACTTTAGGGGATATCGTTTCATAAATATTTTTCTTAAATAGGATTTTAGGATTGCACACTAACTCATTTCATAAATATTGCACTCTTAAGGGGATCTCGTTTCATAAATATTGCACACTTTACGAAGGAATTCATTTCAAAAATTTTGAATCATTTCAAAATACTTTACACTTTAAGGAAACTTATTTCATAAATATTGCACACTTTAGAGGACTCATTTCATAAATATTGCACACTTCAGAGGACCTCGTTTCATAAATATTGCACACTTCAGAGGACCTCGTTTCATAAATACTGCACACTTAGAGGAGAAACTCATTTCATAAATATTTCACATTTAAAGGAGCAACTCATTTCAAAAATTATGCACACTATAGGAGAACTCTCATTTCATAAATATTACACGCTTTAATGAAGAACTAGTTTCATAAATATTGCACACTATAAAGAGGGACTCATCACAAAATGGCGTCCCCTCACTCTCCTCCAACCGACTGGTATCATTTAGGACTCAATTTAAATTTCGATAATAAATCAAATCACTTGGAACGTGTTTGTGTTTGTGTTGTGTTGCTATTAAAACTTTATTTATTGGATTTATGTATTTATTTATGTCGCTTTATTTTTGTTATTAAATATATGTCACCGGTGTTGTATTTGATGTTTATTATTAAAATGTGGTTAATGTGAAGTAGGTACGTCTATGTAGATGGGAAGGAAAGTTTGTTTGTGGGTACGTGTCAGTAGTTAGACACTGGGGGGGAGATCCAGTTCAGTTCAAATTTTTGGTTTTGGGTTTATCGAATTTTTGTTTGGGATACTGTCTGTCCGTCTGTCTGGGGTCAAGAGTTTTTTCTTGACTGATTTTGACCTCTTATTTCTTTCATAAATACTGCACACTTTACGAAGGAATTCATTTCAAAAATACTGCACACTTAGAGGAGGAACTCATTTCGTAAATACTTTACACTTTAAGGAAACTCATTTCATAAGTATTGCACACTTTAAAGTACCTCTTTTCATAAATACTACACCTTAGGGGAACCTATTTCATAAATACTGCACACTTTTGAGGCCCTCGTTTCATAAATACTGCACACTATAGGAGAACTCTTTCATAAATATTGCACACATTAATGAAGAACTAATTTCAAAAATAGTACACACTTTAAAGGACCTGGTTTTATAAATTTTGCTCATTTTAAGGAGAAACTCATTTCATAAATATTGCACACTGTAAAGAGGAACTCATTAATATAGCACGCTTTAGAGGAATAAATTTCATAAATACTGCACACTATAGGAGAACTCTCATTTCATAAATATTACACGCTTAAATGAAGAACCAGTTTCATAAATATTGCACACTGTAAAGAGGAACTCATTTCATAAATATTGCACACTTTCATAGGGAAATTATTTCAAAAGTAATGCACAATGTTTAATAATTTTCAATTTGATGACCCATTTCCACGATGTGCAAAGTCTGGGTTTGACTGATCGGGTTTTAGTGTTTTGGAATTTTGGCCCACCTAACACGCAAACGTACATAGGCCTACTTCCTTTCTTATGTACATAGAGAAGTTAGTAACCGTCAAAATTCATTTTTGTTTGGTTTGGCTGAGGGTTCGTTTGGATACCCATCGTTTTGTGGTTGGTTTGCTTGATTTTCTGATTAACACGTTTCCCTCTCTGATGTGTTGTAGATCTTCGGCCTGTTTGTTTTGATTTGTTTTCTGATCTTTTTACCCTGTCGAAGGGCCTTTTTGTCTTGCCGCTCTATTATCCCTTTCCCTCGTGATTTCAGCAAATGTGTCAGTTTCGTCATCATTTTAAGATTTTTTTGTTCTCCTGCCAAATTTTTTTAAAAATAAATATTTGATGAAGACAAAATCGGTTGAAACGGGGGATGAGGACGTTCTTAAAATATTTTAAAACACAAATTTCTATGTTGTAAAATGATTTGCTGACTATTTTTAATCATTTTAATGATTTTATTGCTTTTGTTTCAATTTACAGAAATGGATGGTGAAGAACCGATGATGGACCAAATCATAATAACGAACGGATTTGTGGACGAACGTGGTCACTACCTCGTAAACGGAAACAGCTACGAGATATACGATCCATATTCGAACACCGTCACGGTCGTCGTCGGTCCACCGCCCTATACGAACGGAGTAACGCAACCAGTATTAGCGGCAGTTTCCTGTCAACCGGTTCCTCTCCAACCGGTGGACTGGTACCCTCCGGGCTCGGATTGGCCCTCCCAGGGTTCCGCGTGGACGCCTTCCTACCACCGAAATTCTCATCCGGATACTTTGAACAGTCCCGGACAAAACTGTGAAAATCCTCCCAGTTTTCACGGTCCCGATGCTCAGATTCCTAACTTATATCACCAGCCGGCTTATGTTGTCCCGGGGTATATGTACAGCGAACCTCCCGTTTATAACGGTAAATGGTCTCTGGGAAGAAATTCCGTTTTCGACATTCGGGAGGAGAGTGTAAAGGAATTTGAACGTATCGTTACAGGTGTGCCTGTTCATACGAATAACCCCAACCCCACGACTGAAGCTATGTGTTCAAACGAGAGTGAGATTGAGAATAAAATGAAGAAAACGCGACGAAAGTCATTGGTAAGTACTTGAACACAAACCCCGTCCATTCACAAAATCGAAATAATTCCAACGAAACGATTCAAATTTTCAGGAGCCGAGTAAGGAAGAAGACAAACCTGTTCAAAACGAAACGAAAACAGAAGAACCGAAACCCGTTGTAAACATTGCGGAAAGCACGTCAGGAAGTCAAGAAAATCAGGAACCGATCGCGGAACCAATACCTCAAGAATCGAACGGTTTACCAATGAGCGAACCGGCGATCACAGAATCGGAGATGACACAAACCGAGTCCGTGGAAATGGAATGTCAAGGAGCGGAAGTGAGAACCGTCGAGAAACAGAGTCACAGCACGCAGACGAATCTAGTAGAAACGAATTCCAATGACGATGACGATAGTATAGAAATCCCGGGTAAAGAATCTCACAGCACTCAGACTCTACCTGAAGATGAAGTGGTGGAAGAGAAGAAGGTAGGAAGAGGATTAGAGGTAGGAGTAGGCGGGGGTGAAAAGAACGGAGAAACATTTCCAAACAATAAAATAGACTTAAATAAGCAAAAAGAAAACGAGAAAAACGAAAGCAATAAAAGTTTATCGAGTCCTTTGGTGCCGTCGATGACGAAAAACGAACAAGAAGTGAAAGGAAGTTGGAAACCTCAACAGAACAAACACAGAGAATATTACAATTCGGCACCGAAAAAGTTTCAAGAAGAACAATCGAAGAAAATCTACCAAAAACGCACAAATTTCAGCGACGAACGAAAGCTGAGGACGGAGAACTTGGCAAAAGCTGAGGGGAAACCCGAACCAAGTCCGTTGAAGATAAGCTACGCGAGGAAAGCCATGATCGGATTGGAAAGTTTAAATAACGGAAACGGAAAAATGACGAACGGAACGTGTCCGACAGACCAAAGCAACAACAAAGTTCCGAACGGGTATAAAAATCCACAAAATCCAATCACGAACGGCGGAACGAATCAGGTGACGGTGACAACGAACGGAACGAACAACAGAACGAATTACAACAAACAAACAAATTCCAACGACAGGTATTACAATTCCTACGACGACAGAAGGAATCAACAGAACAACAACAACAATGGAAACGCTGGCAACAAGAACGGTTACATCAAACCGCGATACAACCGGAGTTCGTCCGGTGGGAAAGCGAACGCGGGAGTGGAGCGTACAAATCAAAAAGACTTCAAATACAAAGAGCGGAAGGGGGTTCAGTTGAAACCGTTCGCGGTCAAGTCGACGGAGAAAACGGAAAAGTTCGAGGAAACCGTCAACGAATCGAGGAGTCAGTCGGAGAAAAGCTCGACAGTTTCCGAACTGAGTTCCCCGACGGAATTAAGCAGCGGTCAAAACACACCGCCGGAAAAGTTAATCGTCCGGAAAATGGAGCAGAAAATAGCGAACGAAATAAATAAAAGCTTCGAGGAAAAGCTGAAACAGAACTTAACAAAGAAAAACGACGAAGAGAAGAGTAGGAAAGCGGAACGAGAAGCGGAAGAAAAGAAAAAGGAGAAGGAGAAAGAGATAGAAGAAGAAGAGGATGAGAATGTTGAGGAGGAAGTTCCGAAGGCGAAACGGGAAGAGGGTAAGAAGAAGAAAAATAAAAATAAACCGGAAGTTGAGAAACCGAAGGAAACGACAAAGCCGAAGAAAACTAAGAGGAAGAAGCGAGCCGCGGAGGAATCGAAAGACAAGTTCGAATCGGATAATTCCAATGAAGAAATTCCATTTCTGCCAAACTTCATCCGACAAAAGCCTCAGGATCTTCTCTTCGGATCGTGGGAGGGCATGAAAGACGACACTGCCGATTTCATTTCCGAGATGAACTCCATCCTAACGGACGACGACAAGATTCTAAAATCCCTCGGTATCAACGAAGACAAGATGAGTTTCTCAAAACTGCCTCTACACTCTGATTTGCTCATGGTCCTGCCGACGTTCGGCTGGGGTCGACCCAAATTGAAAATCGAAGATTTCTTCGCTCCGACGAAACCCATGAACGACGATCTCTTCACCAAGAGAAATATCACCAACATGAAATCGACTAAACCGGAAGAGTTTTTCGCGAGCGTCGTAGACAGTCCGGTCGTCGATAAAGGTGGAAAGAAAAAGGAGAACGCCAACAGCAACGGGAAGAACCCGGAGACCAACGGGAAAAGTGGAAAGAAGGAAGGAGTGAAATCACCGCGAACGAGCTCGAGTAAGGATGAACCCGGGAAGGAACCGTCCAACTCGAACGCATCCGTTAAAAAAAATTTAAATCTAACCAAAACAGGGTATAAAGTAAGTAAGAATAACGTTAAGAACAAAGGAAACAAAGATGAAGTCAAAGAAAAGAAAACAGAAACGGAAACGGAAGCGGAACCGGAAAAAGATGTTAAGCTGGGGATAGTAGAAGCCGTGAATTCGTGGCTTCAGGATCAGGGAGACTCCGATAAGGTTTTATCTTTAGACTCGCTTTCATCTCAGACTTTGGAAACGTCGACAGAGACGACAGACGTGAACAACGACCCGGAATCAGTACCGAATGACGTAGACAGCGACCAAAAAAACGGGACAAGCAACCCTATACATGCGTTATCTCGTAACGGAGAAGATAGCGTTAGCATAGCGGATTTCCGGGAGGGTAACGGATGTATGAGGGTTGCGAACGTGATCAACGATGGATTCGTACACGTCGACCGAGAATTCTATACGAGAAAGCGAACCGGGCGAGAGAGTCGGATGTATCGGTCCTCGTCGTGGGACGCCAAATTATCCGACGTGAAAATCAAAAAGCATTTTAAATTCCTCACGGATTCGGCTTCATTCTGCCAAGACTTAATATCGGACGTTCGAAACGGATTGCCGACGAAAAACGAATACGCGACGGAAGAGCTGTGCGATCCGAAACAAAGCGTTTCGAAATATTACACGCTGTCGCCGGGAAACGGGAAAGTGAAAACCGTACACGAAAGCGATAGCGAAAATGAGGTTTTCGACGCTCTCGAATACAAATTCCTGACGAAGGAAAATCTCAATAAACAAGAATCGGATGAGAAGAGCCCGAACGGAACGGGAAACGTGTCAATAACGGACAGCGGCGTTCATTCCGATATGGAATCGTCAGAGGATGCAACGAACGATCCACAGAAAGAAGGAAATTGCAAATTGCAATGAAACCCATAAAAGAATTGTTTTCTTTCTCTATGACTTGCGCTCTGAACGTAACGCCGTCGTTCAAGATGGGCTCGACTGAAATCCACAGCCTTGTTGATTAATTTTAAAAGTGCGAAAACGCTTTTGTTGATATATATCGATACTCCTTTTATCGAATTGATAAATATATATAATAAAACACCACGATTTTTATTATATATATATTACAGCGATATATATATATTGTGTCGTGATATATTATATCGAATTGTTGATTGAATTTATTTTTAATTTTTTGTCTTCGGTTTCGTAAAAATTCGAGACGGACATTTTGATTTTTAAAAAATAACGGTTTTTTTTTAAATGGTGGAAATTGCATTAAAGAAAAAAATAATTTTTGAGTTTTTCTGTATACAGTATAATATTTTCCCTTGTTTCTTTTCTTTTTTTTGTTAAGTGTTGTCATATTATTATATATATTATTATTTTTAATTTTTTTTTCTTGGAAACTACTCGCTTTCAATCGGTTTTCAAGGCCGCGTTGTCGTTTTCTTTTTATAATAGTGAGCCAGAATAATCGGCTGAATTTTGCGTCCTCAGGTACTTTTTCTTTTTTTATTTAGAAATAAACGGAAACGGAAATGCGTTTCTGTTTTGAGTTTTTGGCGGGAAACGCTTCTCTCGGGGGTTTTGAATGAGCCAGTTTAACGTTTCTTGCCGTTCGTCTTGAGAAGTTTTTTTTTTTGGTTTCACATCCGACGCGGAATTATTTTCAAATTTTGATTTGAGAGGACAATATTGGATGATGGTGATGATTTTTAAATATAAATAGAATTGTTAAATGCTTGGAAAGCTTTGAATATCCAGAAAATTAGGCGCGATAGGGAACACTAGGCTCTAGAGTTTGGTAATGTCCTCAAGGTGTTGTTACTACCCCTTAGAGGGGTGAGATATATCCCCCCACCACCTTCCAGCATCCTTTGATTTAATTCTAGTCTGGCTTGCTTAATGAAATTTTTTGTTGTGGTTGTTGTTGAGAAAACGTTCCCGGTACCGGTATTTGTTAAAAATTTTTCTTCTCTCAGTTATGTGCATAATGATAATAATTATTAATAACAGTAGATTTAATTAATAAAAAGATTTAGTCCTAGTCACTTAAAAAGGATTAAAAGACAAAATAATTTTTAATGTAAAAGTTTAGATTGTTAAAACAAATTTCTTTTTCTTTTTCTTTAATTTACTTTTTTTCTTTGTTAATGATTATGTTAATTAATTTTTGCTATCTATCTATCTATCTCGCACAATTTGAATTGCAGCAATATATTGTTCAATAGGATTTAGGTTTTATTATTTTATAAATGAATAGGAATTAAGATTTGAATTATGGTTTTTGTAGGTCTTTGAAATTTATTTCTTTTTTTTGGTTATGAAATGGAGCAGATCCCTACAATGAGAAAAAAAATTTCTGGTTATTCATCAAACTTGCCTTAAGAGAAAAATAATAAAAATTTTAATAAAAAGTTATGTAAAGGCTGGTTGTGTTGAGCACAGGAAGTGTTTTTCATTTCTTAACTAACTGTAACTTTGTTGATGATTTTATAATAATATATCCACAGGAGATATGTTTTTTAATTGTTGAGATATTTGTTATAACTGTTTGAAGTATATTGTAAAAGTTATGAGATGTTCCAATTTTTGTTATTATTATACTTATCAAGTCAAAATATTTTGAGTTTTGAATTTTTGTTATAAAATTGAGGGAAATAAAAAAACCGTCTCATACTTTATCCACTTCCTGTGCATATGTTGAAGATTTTTTTTTTAGTTGTTAAGAAATAAATAAATAACACGATGTTAAAAAAAAATATAAATAAATAAACTGTAGGAAGGATTGAACCGCCATACGCACGGACAAGTCTTCCTCGATGTGCTTTTGTTTTTGTTTTTGTTTTTAATTACATAATTGAGGTGGTTTCGAATGAAAGTTTTGCTCAAATGATTTATATATTGTTAATGATGGTGATTTATGAAACGAGGAGGGTGAAAACAAAGCCAAATGATTGAAAATAAAACCAAAAATAATGTTATCCTAACGGTTGTTTCTAAATTAAAACAAATCACCGCCTTCGAGATTGTTTAACTCCTAGTTCGAAATTTCTCCGTTGGGAGCGCATCAGTCGTTCCTAACCGTTTTAGTCGGCTTAAAAACAAATGATATCGTTTTTGGTGTGTCGTTACGAATTTTATTCATTTCAAGTTGAAAGTTACGTTAATTATGTTTAGATAATTTATAAAATCACACGGAATATTGTCAGTTATCGCATGTGCAGTGTTTTCCGGTTATCATTCGTTTATAAATGAGATATTAACGTTTTGAAAAATTTGTGATTGAATGGTATCGTTGATGCAACATGGCGGATAAGGTAAATGAAAAATTTTCTTCTTGGCAATAATTATTTAATTCGTGAGTAATAAGCCTTTAAATTTGAAATCGAAACGCTTTTGAACACCAGGGGGTTTTGTAAAGGTTTTTGGTTCGTTTTGGTCTTATTCAAATGAGTAACATCAACTAACTTTGCCTTTATATCTGGTCTCATGTACTTAAAACAAAAAAGCAATTTTTATTTTTGTTGTTTGTTGTAAACGTAGATTCATTTGTTTTGATGTTTTTATTTTATAAATCGAATTTTGGCTTAGAGAATTTTAGGTAAAAGTCCTTTAGCCTTATTTTTTGTCGATGCTCAGTCGGTAGATAGTCGAGATTCCGTGAGAGTAGAAATAAATTTTAAATCGTTATCTCGTCGAAATAATTAATTAATTAATAGGAAAAAGGAAATTTTAAAAGTCGTAAATTAGCTGACTAGCTTTCGAATAGAAGTTTCTTCGTTTTTCTTTCGGACATCAACAAAACATAAAAGGAAGATCCAGAAGTCATTCACAAAACCTTCCCTTCTCCTCTCTTCTTCTTTCATTCAACCCCGATACTCGAAAAAAAATTTTTTTTTTCTTTTTTCTCTTTCTAATTACACACAACCAAAAGTTAATCAATTTAATTGGCAATGAAAATCATGATTTTCGGTCTTGTCGCTTGTGTAAACCATCGACGAAAGGATGATGATGATGATAACACCATTTTTTAAACAAATTGTTTTTTAAGATAATGAAAATATTAATTTTAAATTAAATTTAAGGGAAATCGTAAAACCGAAAGCGGCCAAATTGGTAATTATCAATAAATAAAATAAAGTGAAATGTTTTGTTTCTTTTTTTTAAAGTTGAATTGATTGATTGATTGATTGAAATATATAAAAACAAATGTGTCTTGCATTGTTTCATTAATTCACTGATTCGTTCATTTTGTTACTAAAAAAAAAATTTAAGGAAAAATCATTTTAAAAAAATATGAAAAATGTTTATTCTTGACTTTATTAAATAAATAAAAAATAGTTTAAATCGTTATACTATTATTATTATTCATTTTTGCTGTTAGGATAGTTTTCAACTTGGCTGTCCCATCATTAACACTTCTCTCTTCCCAGGACTTGTTCATTGTTTTACTGTGTTCCTGTTTCCTCTGTTTCCGTTCTTTGCTGGAGATTTTGTGTTTATATTTTGTTTCTATGTTGCTCCTTTATTTATATTATATTACACCTGGGGTCGGCAACCTTTTTTGGCTGTGGGTCAAGATCAACCAAAATGCGAGTATTAAAGAGACGTTTGGGTTAGAGATATGATCGTATAAAAACAGCGACAGGACAATGTTACTGCATTCCGCATACTATCAGCCGATTCCTTATACAGTCAGGCGGAGTGGGGCTTTAACTGATATTTTTATGTTATACTAAATTCAAATTTGGCACATTTATAACTTTGAAACAAAAATTTTTGGGAAAAATATCCTTCATTTTACTTCACTTTGTAAATTTTTTGATGTATATTAATATACTGAAATGAAGGAATTCGTAAATTATCTACTTAATGTGCTGATTAACTAGAGAGATCCGCTAGAATACCGGAAAATGTTTTATTTCTCAAATTGTCTAGAATTTTACTTACCCCCTACTTAGCTTAAATCCAAGTTCGAGACAATAAATAGTTCTGATAGCTTGAAAAAGGCTTTTATCTATGAAATAGACGTGAGGTAGACTCTTAACACCGGAAGTTGGATGTAGGATATATCTGGGAAGACAATTAGGAGAGGGAAGTTGAGGCCAAAAATTTTCTCTGTGATGTAGAGTGCTTCTGGTAGTGTAACAGTTTTGCATACAGGGTCATAGGTTGCCGACCTCTGCATTACACCATCAAAGATTCTCTTTTAAGTCTGCTGTTGTTCACTCTATGAATCGGCGTTTCTGTCAGTCTGTTGGTTTGTATAATTTTTTGGTTGGCCTCTTCATACATATATCATTGCTATATACTACTCCAAAAATTTTCCTCTGGATTTTCTATCTCTGTGATGTAGAGTGGTAGTGTTCTGGTACTACAACAGTATTGTAGTGTCTAAGTTTAAACCCAGAAGATATATACCAACATTAGTTTGTAGTTACCTCGACCAGACCTTGAAAGCTTTTTATCTAGGAAAGATGAGTGACTTCCCTGAGAGAACCCCGAGAGTTGGATGAAGGATATACCTGGGCAGTCAATTAGGAGAGGATAAACTGGTGAAATTATCTAGATTATCTGAATTAAACTTGGTAGGAAGTCGTTAGAGTGAAAATAAGATGTTTGCTGGAATAAGAGTAACATTCCTGTAAGGTTTCTGTGAAGCTTCATTTCATAAGTAATGCACACTTGTAGAAACAATTTTCTCTTATTTCGTCCAGACGTTTCCCTCACCTACAAAGTTTCGAGCATCGATAGTAGGTAAGAGTTTGGCCTCAACTCAAAACCCATTTCATAAATGTTGCACACTTTCAGTCGGCTGTCATATAATAAATAAACGACACTAATACACACTATTTAGAAGATCTCATTTCATAAATACTGCACACATCCTTTAAGATTAATATTGGATACTTATATACCGAAAGGCGATTTGGTTGCCTCTCTTCTCCTAACTACCAAAGTTTAGTAAAGGAAGTCGAACCATACTGTCAACTAGCAAGGTCAGGTATAAGTCTAGACGAGGAAACAGAAAAGTTTCTATTTCTTCCAAAAAATTGATCTAAGGGCCTAATAGCCAAACGAATAGTTTGGTCTTAACTCAGAATCTATTTCATAAATATTGCACACCCACCAAGTAGTCATTTCATAAATAAATGGCGTATTTAGTCAGAATTCATCAGCAGTATAGAGGCTTCAAAAAAGGATCAGTATCATTTCAAAGTCAAGTTCAAACATGGTAGTATGGGCAGGGGAGGAAGGAGGTAGGAGAACAAGAGAAACAGGAGGGATGAACATGAATGGAACATTAATTAGAATCAAAATTCCTCTTACACATAATTATCTTTTAATTTATTCACAGCACTCTACATAAGATAATTTATCCGATTCTTTTTTGTTGAAATATAACTAAATTTGAAGGAACTTGAAAATCAAAAAAGAGTGAAAAATCAAAAACCTATTTGTACCTTAAAATTTAAACTTTAAAAGCTATTCTAATATCAGGTATGAAATTTACAACAAATTCTCATAAAAGGCCTTTTCCCCTAAATCTCTTCCCTTAAGTGAATACGTTTTCAAGGACATTAAGTCAAACATGTGGGTCTCTTATAAACTATATATTAACAACTGAGCCAATTTGACTCATATTGTTGTGACTACAGAACACAATTTTATTATTTCCTTTTTCAATTACAAACATCATACTCAGACAGTGAAATTCCGATTTTGAGTCAAATTGACTCACTTGAGGTTTACACAAAATCGGTATATTATATTAACGAACTGAGCTCATTTGACTCACAAAGCATAGTTGGAAGAGCAGAAAATTTTTAATTGTCTTTCGCTATGGTTGATTCCAAACAAACTTCACACCTTCCAAATACTCCAGATCGATTTCTCCAAATTCCCATCAAATTTATTTCATAAATAATGCACACCCAGTAAAAAGGCGAAGCTTTAATAATAATAATAATAAAATTTAGTCAAATGAACCTTCGACTGAAACTCAGGATTTATAAGTAATACAACAATTTCGGCAAGAACTCATTTCATAAATATTGCACAAGTCTTATACAAAATCCATTTCATAAATAATGCACACAGGTATTGAAATTTCTTACTGCTCACATCACAAGTGTTTTATAAACAATGAACACTGATGAAGAGATCATATTTTCAGAAATAACGCACACACGGATAATTCGTTTTACGAGTAACACGCATTCGAATGAAGGATCTGTTTCATAAATAATGCACACTTTCACAGAAAGATTTCATTTTAGGAGCAATACACAACTTCACTTCTGATTCAAATTGGCTCATTTTTGGGTGATGTAGACATGATGTTCGTGAATTTGGTGGTAAATCGAATATTTTGAGATTTTGGTTGTATGAGTCAAATCGGCTCGTATCAGAGTTGGTGTGCTTTGTTTATGTCGGGAGAGTGACCAGAGTGTCCTCAGATCGAAATTGCTGTCGGATTGCTTTTTAAAAAACCAAAAGCCTTTCTATATTTTTCTTATATACAAATAAAATAATTATTATATTTAAAATAAATATAAGCTAACGACTTTTTTATATATATTTATATATATATACGACTTATATTGAAGTTAAGACCGTTTCGACTGTAGTTTGCTATAGGTTTCATATATCACAACCCATAAATGTCATTTGAAACGATTCGATTCTCACATTGAATATTAAATTCGGATTAAAATCAATCCATGAATGAGAATGAATGTGACCTCACCACGGGGCGTTGTCACCGATCCTTCCTTTATCGCGTCAGTGATTGTCGGAAGATCACGAATCTTGGAAATTCTCGAGGATTTCCTTGATCGACGTTCCTCATTGGGTGATGTTCCATATAGTCTGAGTGGGGAAATTTGCGAATTGTCCATCGGCTCCGACGACCTGTGCGATTTGGCCCCAATTCTGATTGTTCCAGTCCACTCCAGCCGGTATAGCTATCGCCGTCACTCCGAGATCGTTGCCTCTCTTCGAATTTTTCTTCAAGTTTGACGTTAGGATCGTGGTCGGATGAACGACTTTGGCCATTGTCAAAGGTACGGACACTCCCAAGTTGGGCAAGTGAACGTTTGTCCCGTGTTGAAGTATCGTGTAGTTCTGACCACCTGCGATAAGAAAATTTTTCACGTCAGCAGCGATTTCTTTCAAGAAAAACAAAAATCCAACGAAAGTAGGATCATTACCCTGAGTGATGACTCCAACATTTTGATCAGATCCCGTGGTCGATATGGTAACATCATCCGATCTTCTTTGAACAACTATCGAAGGAGAGTCTTTCGAAGTCTTTTGATTATTTGTCGTTCCTGTCGTTCCCGTCGATTCCGTCGCATCTTGAACTATTATCTGACCATCTGGTACCCAAGACACGTTTACTGGATCCCAAATAACTTGAGTGCCTGAATCATTTCAACACATAAATCAATTAATGTATGGATAAAACAACTCTCCTTAACCCCATTTCAGGTTCTAACGTACCTTCTATAAAATTGGAAAACTCGATAACTTGATTATTTTCATTGTCTTCTATTTTAGGGACAACAGAATTCGCGCTTCCGACATCGTTACCTTCCAACTTCGTCCCCTTGGTATCAGTCTTCGATAATTTCTTTTTTGCCGCCAGATTTTTCTTTTCCAATAACGCAGCCGCTCGAAGTTGCTTCTGAGTCATTTTATCAATAGCAGCTGTTATTAATTCTAAAGGTACACCTACAAAAACACAAAAGGTCGTTCCTTTCAGTAAAAACAAAATAAATGAACTGAAAGCATTTGAAAGGTAGACTCACCATCCTCTTGTTCTATTGATCCTTTTAACTGACTAATAATACCCTTTAAACTATTACAACAGGTGGCTAACGTAGAGATATTTGTGCATTTGGTTATTAGTTCGGAATTCAACATTGATAAAGCCTCTTGAAACTGTTCGTGGAGCTTTAAAACCTTTTTCGCTGGATCAAAAAGACTCTGTTTAGGTCTTTTGGGAACTCTCACTTTTGCCTCATGATTGTGAGTTGTATCCAATGAAACAACAATGCAGTATCTGTTTATTGCCTCAACTCCTTTATCACTTAACAAGTCTTGTCTTAACTGATCAATGGCCTGAAAGAGAAATTTGACGAATGTTTCAATATGATGGTGTTTATTGTGAGTGTCATTTGGTAATGTAAAGCACTTTCTCATTTGAAGAAAAACAAAATGAACAGAAGTAGGAGCAAAAACATTTTCTTCTTTTTGTACATCACAGCAGCCCATCCTAATCCTCCACTGCTAATAGTCACTGTGACTAACTCGATGGAGGTTTCCACCAGGATAGTTCCTACGTTTGAACCCCCTTTTATGTCCTGTTGTACTCATCATGTGGAAATCGGGGCTAAAACTCAAACTCAAATGCCTACTCTTATTAAAATCACTACAAATAAAAATGAAGACTATTACTCACCACTTTCTTCTCCCTCCAGTTGTCTCTTGTCACAAAATAATCGTCATGTGGAAACACTTTAATTTTTTTAACCGTCATCCTAGCCTGACAACCGATTTTTTGAGTTACTTTGGGCTTTCTTCTCTTCTTTGATAATGGATCTCCTTCCTTAAACTAAAAACCAGAATCATCATTTCTATAAATGTAAACATGATAACCAGTTAAGGTTAGAAAGAGATCACTTACCATTTCATCTGGATATTGTTTTGAGCCATAATATTTGATTCCTTGAGAGCATGTGAGGTAAATCGTTGTCTCAACTATAAAAGGTGAGCCGAAAAATGGAACAGCCACATCGGAACTACTCTTAAACATAAGGCTTCCCCTACCAGGTAACTTTTTCTCTTTTTTGGCATTTGGATTGGAGTTATTACTAGACTCATCATCATTCTTATCTTTTCCAAACTCAACCTTCCCATTTCTCACTACAGGAAGAAAATAAAATTTGGATTTGGATATGTATGATGCAAATTCTCTTTGTCACCTAGTTTAGATAATGGTGACTGATGTTATAACATAACTAATCTATTTGGGAGTTGGTTTGATGACAATTTGCAAACATTTCCAACAAAACTAACGTGATATGAGAATGAAATTGAAATGGTTTAATAAATAACAGTTTGGGTCAAGCAGTTAAAACAGAAAAACAGTTTTTTATTGTTACCTTCTGGATTATTTTCTTTTCTGGAACTCCGTATTGTGAAACAGTAGCCGAAATTTTTCAAGGCGGTTCTAAACGCAGCATATTTTTCATCCGTGTCGATCTGTCCAGTTGCAAAATCTCCTTCTACTTGCAAATTGCTTATGTATTTTGTCAACAAATCAACAAACCCCGACATATTTGTTATGGCACCGCCTTCTATACACTTCCCAATTCTTTTCCTGAGCAGCAGCCCCGACACCTAGCGGTGTTTTTTGGAACTAGTTAATTCGCGGTGTCAATTTTTTCCGTTTTTAATCGGTTTTAAAATTTGATTTTGAGCTTTGGGGAAGTTGCTTATTTTTGAATGTCAGCTTAAATTAATGTTTGGATATTTTGATAGATGAACACAATTAATTTGTGTTTAAAATTTTATGTTCTGCTGAGTTTTGTTTCCAAATTCTAATCATAGCGTTGTTTACAGTTTCATGAAAGGTATCATCAGCAAGTTTTTCAATCAAAAAAAATTTTTTCCTTATTAATGTCCTTAAGACTTTGTGACATTTTACTGACTGACAAAAAGAGATAGAAATCTTCAAACAAACAGAAAATGGTAACACAATTAAAAGATAACAAGTAAAATGATAAAAGGTAACACCTATGATATATTTTAACGATTTACAAAATGCATTTGAAAGTTCATTTCGCTGTTGGAAGTTTTCCCCGTTTTCCTTCACCAAACATCGGTTGTAGGTTTATCAAAGGATTCTTTTCCCCATCAATTTCATGGTTTTTGGATTTTCCATTTTGAAAACAACTTCCCCATTTTCGTCTTTGTAATCAGCATAGGCGATCTCAGTAATGGTTTCAAAACCGGCGTTTTCAGCTGATTTCTGGGATTCTATTGCTGTGAAAGCTGTCACCGTTGCTTTTATTCCGCATGCCTTGCAGAGAGGAAACCTGACAAAGACGATGTGTGTTTAGTTTGCTTCGCTTTGTTTAATACTAAAATCAAAAATGCTTGATTGATACCTGGCTTTGAGGATTTCACGACCGAGTCCATGGCCTCGATATGCAGGATCAACCGACAGCCCAAGAGCGTACATGTATTCATTGGTATCGTAGTATTTAAAGGCATTCACGGGCTCTTCCAAAGCATTCAGAGCGTCGAAGATTATTTTCATTTTTTTGGATTTGGCCTGAAAGGTTTCCAAAAGGTTACGTGTAGTTTGGTGTTTTTGGGAGGGGGGGGTCTGGATCTTTTACTCACTTCTTTGTGTTTTTCATTAGCTGTGACCACGCCCGTTATGTTGTACCCAGCCAAAATGGGCAAATTTTCATTTCCGAGTTCGTCTAAGTTCTCTACAATCGCCACCAATCCCATTCGTCTCTTCAAAAACCCTGTCACAAGTTCTTTGAACTCTTCCATCGAGGCTGGATCTTCGTGGACATCTGGAGAAGAAGAAAAGGTTTGAAAGGTTTCCCGTTCGGGGAGGGTGTGTCTCAAAATTTTCAAAACCAGGAATCAAGCCAAAATAAAGGCTCCTACTTAGGTATCGAGAAAGAGGTTCATCCCTTATGAAGAAGTTGAGCATGTTGTGAACGACGAGGTCTTTGAAATCCTCCGTGTAGTCCTGGATCCTGAATTTGGGAGCTCTACCGTTTGGCATGGTTTTCCTGCTTTCGTATCTCGCCCATACTGTCGGAATGGGAACGGATTTCGGTCTCTCCCAGCCTATTTCCTCCTCCATTATGGTTTCCTGTAAAATTAAATTGTTTTAGCCTCGTTTTTCTCACGCAAACGTCCTTACAGTCAACTAACAGTTTTAACTTATTCTCCCACAGGTTACTTCTTCGTGACTATCATCCAGGAGAAACCGGAAATATAATTGGGCCATTAGGTGAGTTTATCAGTCATTAAGTTTGACATGTAAAAGCCCCCGAATCAATTTGAATGATTTGATCCTTAAATTGGACAACATAGATAATGTTCGATAATAAGCTTGAACTTGAAGTTCACCTTTGTGGATCGTTGAAAGTGTTTTTAAGAGTTTGATACACTCACTGTGTTGGAATTCAGGTTGCTTATACACGGACGCATTAAATTTTATTGTTGTTAGTCGATCAGAAAGCTAAATTTGAGTTTAATTATTAATTAGGTCAACAAAAGCAAAGCAAATTTGTCTACCCAGGGTGTGTGTATTTGTTTGTGTGCATGCAATGTCATTATTAAAAAACGCTTATTACAATTAGAGGACGAGTACAGTATTGTTTTATGTTGTCTCCCATGATTAGTTATGTAATAGTTATGTAAACAATAATTTTTCAAAAATGATTATCTTTTAGAATTTGGTTATGGGTCTTTTTACGTTTCGTGAAACAAACAATTTGGGCTAAGGGTTATGAGGTTTGGCTATTAGGCCGCTTAGATCAAATTTGTGGAAGAAGTAGAAACTTTCCTGTTACCTCGTCTAGACTTATACCTGACCTTGCTAGCTGATGGTTTGGTTCGACTTGGTTTACTAAATTTTGGTAGTTAGGAGACGGAGAACCAAATCGCCTTTCGGTATATAAGTATCCAATATTAATCTTAAAGGATGTGTGCAATATTTATGAAATGAGATCTTCTAAAGTGTATTAGTGTCTTTTATTTATTATATGACAACTTACTGAAAGTGTGCAACATTTATGAAATGGGTTTTGAGTTAAGAACAAACTCTTACCTACTATCGATGCTCGAAACTTTGTAGGTGAGGGAAACGTCTGGATGAAGTAAGAGAAAATTGTTTCTACAAGTGTGCATTACTTATGAAATGAAGCTTCACAGAAACCTTACGAGAATGTTACTCTTATTCCAGCAAACATCTTATTTTCTCTCTAACGACTTCTAACTAAGTGTAATTCAGATAATCTAGATAATTTCACCAGTTTATTTAGTTACTTCATGTCTATTTCTAGATAAAAATCTCTCTCAAGATAATCTAGATAATTCCGTCCCTTTATCCTCTCCTGACCGTATTCCCAGATAAATCCTCCACCAAACTCCTGGGGTTAAGGCCTTCCTAGACAAAAAGCTTTCAAGGTCTACTCGAAGTAACTACAAACTCATGTTAGTATATATCTTCTGGGTTTAAAGACACTACAATACTGTTGTACTCAGAACACTTCTACATCACAGAGATAGAAAATCCAGAGGAAAATTTTTCAGAGTATATAGCAATGATATATGATAATTATTGAAACGCCGATTCATAGAATAAATCTCTCACAAGCATTACTTATGAAATGAATTCACAGTCTACTTTATTCAGCAAACATCTTATCTCTAACGACTTCGTCAGATAATCTAGTCCCTTTATCCTAATTGACCTCCTTCATCCAACTCCAGGGATAAAAACCTCTCAAGATAATCTAGGCCTTCCTAAGTACAGATAAATCTTTCAAGTAAGTCAAGTAACTACAAACTCATGTTAGTATATATCTTTTGGGTTTAAACTCAGACACTACAATACTGTTGTACTACCAGAACACTACCACTCTACATCACAGAGATAGAAAATCCAGAGGAAAATTTTTGGAGTAGTATATAGCAATGATATATGTATGAAGAGGCCAACCAAAAAATTATACAAACCCACAGACTGACAGAAACGCCGAGTCAAAGAGTGAACAACAGCAGACTTACAAAGAGAATCTTTGATGGTGTAATGCAGAGTCGGCAACCTATGACCCTGTATGCAAAACTGTTTCACTACCAGAAGCACTCTACATCACAGAGGAAAATTTTTGGCCTCAACTTCCTCTCCTAATTGTCTTCCCAGATATATCCTACATCCAACTTCCGGTGTTAAGAATCTACCTCACGTCTATTTCATAGATAAAAGCCTTTTTCAAGCTATCAGAACTATTTATTGTCCCAAACTTGGATTTAAGTTAAGTGGGGGGTAAGTAAAATTCTAGACAATTTGGGAAATAAAACATTTTCCGGTATTCTAGCGGATCTCTCTAGTTAATCAGCACATTAAGTAGATAATTTACAAATTCCTTCATTTCAGTATATTAATATACATCAAAAATTTACAAAGTGAAGTAAAATGAAGGATATTTAAGGAAAATAAGAAAATGGGTGACCTTGAAATATTTATCAGTAATTATTTATCGAAACAGACATTTAATCGCTATCGATTATGAAATTGCATTCGACCTGATTTATGCGATTTGAAACCAAATTGAACGGAGGAAACTTTGAATCATCATTAAACGAATAACTCAATTTATATATGGATGTCATATGTCATTTCATAAATATTGCACACCTAATGAATATTTCGTTTCGTGAATGATGCAATGAAGGACTCAGGATGCACTCTTGAAGGAAGAATTGATTTCAGAAATGTTGATATGAAGTCTTTTTTGGAATTAGTTTGTAGTGTGCAAAACTTATGGAAAAAAATTTTGAAATAGTGTTTATTATATAGAAGAGTCTGCTTGAAAATTTTAGAAGAAAAATTTTAAATAAATAAGTGAGCGATTAGAGTTAATAATTTGGTAGTTATCGATGATCGATTAATAAGAAAAGTTAAGTTTTGATTACAAAAAAGAAAATTTATTTATTGTTTATTTATTTATTTATCTATGTATTCACGCGGAGGTAATTAAAGAGTTTATAAATAGATTTCGATGTCCGGCAGAGTAATGAGGAAGACGGGAGTGTCGAGGAAGTCGTTTGTACATTTACCGAATTCACGTAAAAAGCGATTTGCGGGAGAGTTACATAAACAAAAACGTTTCCTAGATAAATCGTAGATAAAAGTTCGATTGACTAGATAATGGTTAGTTCAGTTTTGAGAATTTCCCGAATATCCGCGTTAGCGATGTGTTTCCTTTGGCTATCCCAGCGCTGAAGTTGAATTTTTGAAAGATGGTGCCTACAGCTGAGGCGGTTAGAGAAAATTCGTTGTGAAAATTTGGGTGCCAATAGCCAAAAGAGTGACAGCACTAACCCGGTTATCTCGGGGGTGGTAGTGGTAGTGGTGGTGGTGGTGGGGGTTGGAGGAAAAGCGTTAGGAAAATAGAAAATGAATGATACTAACCTGACGCGAGTCAACCGGGAACTGAAAACTCTGACGAACGTCTATAAAGACGTCTGAATTTATCGTTTAACTTGATAATGAAAGCAGGGCCGTGTCTTGATGATTTTTCTTTTTCAACCGAAGATTTTCCTTATTATCTAGATCGCGATTCCGATATATGTAGTGACTACGTTTCTTCCTATCCGAATGTGCACGCTTTCAGATTTTCCTTTTCCCCAGAAAATGTTGAGTACGTGATGAGAGTTTTATCGAAGCGAGTCAGATTGACTCGTAGATAAGAGCAGGTAGTTGGCAATCGAATCCTTCATAAAAGTGTGCGTTACTTATGGAATGGAAATGAACGTTTCTTAAGAACAAACACAAGACAGATGGGGGTGGCGATGAGTGTTAGTTGTTAATATTGTTAATTCAATACAATCGAGTTTTATTTTACGCGATTTTTTTTGCGCGGTATGAATATAAAGACTATTGTCTGAGTGATTATTCGTTAGGAAAATAATTTGCAAAAGTATATTTTGGAAAGCTCGTTTCATAAACAACTCAAATTTTTTATTCTACCAAGTTTCTTTCATAAATAATGCACACTTTCATGAAGAACTTGTTTCAAAAATAATGCACACTTTTACAAAGAACTCATTTCAAAAATATTGCACAATCCCGTGGGAATATCACTTCAGAAATATTGCACACTTTCATGAAGAGCTCGTTTCAAAATTTCACAACACATTTCAAAAATTTTGCACACTCATTTCAAAAATATTGCACAATCTCATGAAGAACTCATTTCAAAAATATTGCACACTCCCGTGAGGATCTCATTTCAAAAATAATGCACAATCTCATGAAGAACTCATTTCAAAAATATTGCACGTGAGGATCATTTCAAAATATTGAAAACTCATTTCAAAATATTGCACATGAGGATCTCATTTCATTGTAATCTGTCATTTCAAAATATTGCACACTCCCGTGAGGATCTCATTTCAAAAATACTGCACACTTCCGTGAGGATCTCATTTCAAAAACATTGCACATTTTCATGAAGAACTCATTTCAAAAATAATGCACACTTAGCAAGTGACTCATTTCATAATTAATGCACACTAATTTTTTATCTGTATTTTTACTTATAAGCCGACCCTTTGGTAATGTTAGTATATAACTTTAGTTAGTCAAAAGTTAGTTTTAAATTAGCCTACTTATAACAGGCGCAGAAATCTTAAAACTCATCTCAAATTCTTTGGTGCTGTCTTCCTCAAATCTGTCTAAATTTAATCTATAGGCCTACAAGTCTAACTTGTCTAAATTTTTTTTTTACTTCGGCTTTTTTAAAGGCAAAATTTAAAAAGCCATTCTCACTGTATAGCATCAACTCCAAAAATTGTGTCATCTTATCATTTATCTGTCTCAGGTTTAATTCATTTCATTAAATTTATGAAGACGAGTCCTTCGAACGTCAGTCACGTGATTCATTACACCAGCTAAGGGAAAAGAAATTTGCAAGCCGTCAAGAAGGATTTGTCACTCTGTTAATAACACTGGCCTGTGTTTAATAACAAAATAACTATTAATGGGATACGACTTCAGACCTTGACAGCACTAATTGTAATTAATTCGTGTGCTAAGTTTGGCCCCGATTTTGAGTTGTACTTTCACACGCGCCCGCAAACCTACAGACACACGTGTTAACATCTGTAAGACTTTAGTCTTTTGTTTTTCTTCTCTTTCAAGTTTCGTTCATCGTGAGACTACTACTTTAGGTTCTGAAAAATTTTTCGATGGAATATTAAGAACTAACATGGTGCCTTTTCCTTGAAGTGATACTGTGCAGTATTTATGAAATGGGTTTTTTATAAACCGTGCACTATTTATGGAATGACTTCTTCAAGAGAGTGCTTTTCACTTAAAAAGCAAATTTCTGATAAAGTTTTCATTATTTAGAAATGTAACGTATAAATGTGCAATAATTTTGAAATGAGATCCCTATACCAGCTTGCAATAGTTTTGAAATGTGTTCTTCATGACAGTGTGTAAATTGGGATTATCATAAATGTGCAATATTTTTGAAATGAGATTATTTTTGAAATGAGTGTGCAATATTTTTGAAAATGATGAAAGTGTGCATATTTTGAAATGAGTCCTAATGAAATGTGCAATATTTTGAAATGAGTCCCTAATGAAAGTGTGCAAATATTTTTGAAATGAGTCCCTAATGAAAGTGTGCAATATTTTTGAAATGAGTCCCTAATGAAAGTGTGCAATATTTTTGAAATGAGTCCCTAATGAAAGTGTGCAATATTTTTGAAATGAGTCCTAATGAAAGTGCAATATTTTGAAATGAGAAAGTGTGCAATATTTTTGAAATGAGATGAAAGAAATATGAATATTTTGAAACGAGATAATTATGAAATTGTAAAATATTTTTGAAATGAGTTTTTCATGACAGTGTGCAATATTTTTGAAACGAAGATTTATTTATTGACTAGAAACACTTCAAACCAATACAGGCGAGCGAACAGACTGACGGATAGACAGACAGACAGAAAGACTTTCTCTTTAGGTGAATTTGAATAAATTAGTTCTGAGGCGGGAGACCCATGGTGTAGTGGCTAAAGTGCCCGACTGCAGGAGTTGTGGTCGTGAGTTCAAATTCTCCTACAGTGTCCTGTTGTGCTGAAAAAATGAATTAAAGCTCAAAAAACCAAAACCAAATTGGTACTGTCACGTTTGGTCGAATTCACATTGTCCGTTTGTGAACTTTTATCGTACAATCACACAAACGCAAACTTCCTTATCGATAACAAGAACAAAAAGCCAAAAATTTAAACTGAAATTTGAACAAAAATAAACAAATAAAGTTTGGTTAGTTGTCTAATAACAAGAGGAGGTGATAGAGGTGGAGGAGGAGTGGTGAGGAAGAACAACGCTCTTGATTCATCTCCTACTTCTTAAATACCAAAAGAAGCCTACAGCATAGTCGGTGTCAAACTGTTCCAACAGCAAATCAAATACAAATCGGACAGACGGACGGCGACAAACGTTTATCCAACTCACCCGGCTATAAAAATTGATTTAAACGTTGATGTTGAGCCGATAATTTCGCTACCATCGCCATATATCCATCGGGAAATAAATTTTTAAAAGCGATTTGCGCATGCGCAATGGACACTCACGGGGAAATGGGTCGAAATTTTTTTTTACTAATTTAAAACTGTTCCATAAATAACTTTTAGTGGACTAAGTGCCCTCGTTTCTCTCTGTCGTCTCCGTTCCCTTTTCCCTCGATGTCTTTTTGGTTAATTTATTATTTAAGTGCAAACTCGTGCAGCTTAAGTGCAAAACAAATTTCTCAAAGCTCTCCGGAAGTAAATAACTACGTCGAACCGTTTCTCCATCTTCATTCTACAAAATTTGTAACCCTTTTAACAACGTCCAAACATTTGAGTCTGTCTGTGTTTTATGTTCTTTACTTTGCTTTGAAACCATGCCAGGATCTATCAGCATCTTGAATTACTGTTTATTACCCTCCACTACAACTGAAGGGAAGAGAATTACAAATAAACACTACAAAAGATTAAAATGTGTTTCATATATATAAGCATACTCCTCCATTTTATCTGTTTCGACAACACTTCCTACCAAATATAGTTGTAGTGCCTTTCAACTTCAGGGATGTTGTGACAGCATTCGAGAACCACTCCTGGTGGTGTGTGAATTGCTTATTCGGATATTTGGGTGTTGGAAATAAAAAGTCAATACTTTACATAACTTATTTATTTATACATAATGTTTATTAAACACATTAAGCATGATGATGCTTTCTCTGGCAGCCAGACTAAATATATTTCTCATAATTTTGACTTATTCTGAATCGTCAGAACTTAAATCAGATATTCACAGTTTTTATTTTGACTAGGTGTAGGTTTTATCCATGACAAGTTTTTATTCTTTGGACTTTTATCTGTATTAGATAATTATGTTTTTACAAAAATTATTCAAAACTATGACTCAAATTTTGAATAGATTGTTACACAGGTACCAATTTTTCTCTCGAAATTACCAATAAATTGATTATTATCGTTTTTGGTTATCAGCACTCACAGCCCTCTAAAGTGTTTATTGCACCTTGTCACTGAGGCTTCTTATTACCTTATCCATAAGGTTTTTATATGATTTTGTTGACAATGTTCGTTTTAAGACTTTCTGCTATCTACTATTGTCATTGTAATGCACTTGTGAATGTTACTTAACGAAAGGAAGCACAACCTAACTTTTGTTTAGGCAATGGTATTAACATTCTCATCACTACGACAACTAAATGCAAAACCAAAACACTCTTCACCATAAGAGCGAATAGATTTTTAGGTTTTAACCCACCTCTTGAATCAGTTCATGTGCCAACACCAAAGACATAACAAATGGCAAAACCTAGCAAAACACACGAGCAAAACATGTAAAACCTTATTTTGTAATGAAATTTTAATTTCTTCAGGTCTTCTATTATCCTAACAACTTGCTCTTGTGTGTCTTCTAATGTAGACGAATTTTCAATCACATAATCAGCTCTTTGACATTTTTCATCGAGTGGCATCTGTGATGCTATCCTGAGTTTAGCTCCTTCGACTGTTAATTTGTTTCGAGACAAGAGTCTTTGGAATTGCAATTCTTCTGTACAGTTGACAACTATTATCTTGTGCATGAGTCTGACTAATTCACCTGTTTCATATAATAATGGAATGTCCAGAATGACAAAAGGGTGACCTGATGAGAGAGAGAACAAGGTTAAATTGGAATTTAATTAGCCCAACTTGCAGGATTTGATTTTTAAACGAGTGCTTGGTTCTGTTACCTTGAAACCCCATTTTGATTGCTGAAATCACCATTTCCTTGATTATTTCTGGGTGGGTTATTAAATTTAGTTTTTTCCTTTTCTCAACATCTTGGAATATTATTTCTCCCAAAATCTCTCTGTTCAAAGTATCGTCTTCGTGAAATATTTCATCTCCGAATTCTTTTTTTAATTTCTTCCAAGCTTTTTTCCCTGGTTCGACAACTGTTAACAATGAGAATCAATTAGATAAGTACAACGGTAGACTGAAATATAATTAAATAAATCATTTTCATCTCATTAACAAGTTCTGAATTATTTTTTTACCTTTTCTTGCGATCGAATCGGCGTCAATGACAGGCAAACCATGTTCAGAAAAGATTCGACTAACGGTCGATTTCCCAGAAGCGATTCCTCCTGTCAGTCCAACGAAGAACATTTCTTCTAATTGGAAATTAAAAGCCGAACAACTTAATGGGACATTTGAACAATTCCAAAACAGTAAATTCGGTCTCGTAATATTATCAGTTGTAGTGCCAACTTATGAAAAGTGAAATCTGATTGATGGCAACAAGACGATTTACATCAAATCACAGCAAACGTTTGATTTTTAACGTTTTTTGGGTGTTCGAAGTTTAATTAAAATTTTTTGAATGATTACTAATTACTTATTCAAATAATTATTATAAATAAACATTTCCTTGTGCTACATTTATGAGTTTTATTTTTTATCCTAAGTTTTCGTCCCGTCGCCATTTTGATGGCGGTGTAGTGCCATTAAGACACTTGTAAACCCAATGACCCATAAATCCTTTTTGATCTCCAGGAATTGTTGTCTAATTTATTTTGCTTACAATGCACACTGTATTGTAGAACTCATTTCATAAGTAATGCACACTAGTATTCATGTTTAATAACAGATTTTCAAGTGTCCACTTTAAAAATTTTAAATAACGGTCAAAACAATTTTAAGGTGATGTAGTTGTTCGTGTAACTATAACGGAAGGGCATGTCTTCTTATTTCTTCAAATGCGTTTTTGAAATGAATTTCAGTTGTTCTGCTGATGTTAGGCTCCATCCGTCGAGCAAAAGAACAAAAAAATGTCGCCCGCTTTAAAGACGGATTTACGGTCTATTGGTTGATGTAAGATAAATGAACTAAAGATGGTCGGAAGTTGTGCAGATAAATAATCAAAGGTTAGTGTGAAAGTGGTCGTAAATTAAAAATGGCGACTAGGAAGGAGATTTATGGACCGAAGTTTTAAAAGATGGAATCATGGAATACGAAACTATATACGAGATGTTATAAATCAATTTGGATTTATTTTTAATAGGAAAAAGAGACCTAAAATTTGAAAATGTTTTTATATATTATTAACTTTTTCATAGTCTTTCACTAACATTCTTTAGAAAAATTTTTAAACTCTCTCTCAAGTTAAAAACAATATAAGATACTACAAGTATTCGACGATGTCGCATTTAATTGAAATATTCGGACAGGAAGCTATCGATGCTCCATATCCGGTTTGAGATTTGTGACGTTCCGTCAAGAGTTTTTGAAAAATTGGCAATATGGCCAAATCCAAGAGCTCCCCTTCGGAAACGGCAGCGCACAAGTGACCGCTTCCGCCCATCGCCGCTTTACTCTTCTGACCTTTGCTTCTTTTCTCAGTCGCGTAAATGTCGAACGTTTTTGGATCGTAGTAGGGCCGAATGGCGGCGACATCCGGAGTGCTCAGAACGTGAGTTAGATTCGTATTGAAATTGGATTTTCCCGGTCTTCCGTGATCGACGACGTACTGCTTTCCCGCGTGTCGACTGGAGGACGAGGGAGAAGTTTGCGGGCGAATCCTGGAAGGCGGTGTCGCGTGAGCGCTGCCTTCTCTCAAGTCGTGTTTCGAACCATGGCATGGGACCCTGTGGCCACGTTCCGAGCCCGTACGCTGCATGCATGACATATCTGTAATTGAATTAGTTTTAGTTGGGGGTTGAAGGGAGTGATAGAAGGCGGTGAAAAGTGAAAGTTATAGTTACCTTGAGCTTGATCGGCCCCAGGAGGTACGTTTGGGGGGTTATTGACATTATCCTTGAGCAAATAGGGAGACATTCGACCCTTCTGAGAGATGGAGCCTCTTTTGGACATGATATCCGGTTGAGTGACCCAATATTCGTCTTTCTCGATGTATTTAACAACTCCAGAGCTTCCCAAACCCTCTTGGCTCTCCTGGTAGCCATAGTTTTGATATGAACCGTTTGAGTAGACGTCTTTCTCCGAGCCAAAGCCCTCGTGATTGGACCAATTCATGTCAGCATCGGAGCCCGTGAACTCGATATAACCTCCGTGCTTCTTATAGGACGGCCGCCTTTCTTCCTGCTGCCATGGTCTTCTCTCTTCGACGAACATCATCTTTCTTTCTATGTTCTTCGTGTTGTTCTTCTTCTCCGTTACGTTTATCTTGTTCGAGCTCCAGTTGGGCACGCTAGTGCGTCTATGCTCCAATTGACAAGTCAAATTCTCGTTGAGGTTCACTTTTCACACTCGACCTCCGGCGAGCGTTATCGTAACCAAATTGCTGATCGTGTTTCTTAAGAAGTTGTGACGTCAAATGTGACGTGACTTCCTGTATCTTTCGCTCTTGAATATCTTCATAGGAGGCTTTCCTGTCGGCGTCCTTGTAACGCCCCGGCTGCTGATATTCAGGCTCTCTACTGAAAGACTGCTGACGGTATTCCTGTCGCGGTTTCGGATGAATTTGAACAATTCCTAGCTTCTCTAATTCTTGCTCGGATTTCGTTTTGAATTCTTGACTTCCTCTTGGTTTTTGTTGTAGTTGCTGCTGCTGAACGTGAGTTTGTTGTGGTAGTTTAGACTGTGGCTGCGGTTGTTGTTGTACTTGCTGCGGAGGTTTCACCGGTTGCGGTGGTGGTTTCTGCTCGGGTGGACCAAACGAAACATTTTTACTAGTCGGAGCCTGCGATTTGACCTTCTCTTCTTCATCTCCGAATCGTGGTTTTTGATCTTTCCTCAAAATTGATTCTTGTTTATTGTCTCCTTCGAAAGACGTCTTCTTAGCGAAGGATGTCTTCTTTTTCGGACACGGAGTCTGTTGGCCAGGTTTTGTTGGATCTCCTAAGTTGAAGTAGTCCTCTTCTTGAGAAGAATTCAGTGAACACAAGGAGCTTATTTCAGTCGTTTCCGTTCCGGAAGGAGCTGAAAGCAGTAATCGGAAGTGAGAAGTTTTATTTTTACAAAGAAATCATCAAAAATAATTGTTTAATTACGACGCCACTCAAAGGGATGAAAGGAAATTTTTTTCCCACCCCCTAGCAACACTTTTTAATTATCGACGATAAAAAATAATTTTCCTTTTGATAATTAATAATGGAAAGGGAAAAGATGGAAAAGTCAATTTTCCTTTTATTGGGGGCTGTTGGTGTCTTATTTGAACAGCGGTCAGCGACCTTATTTATTCTCCATTTTTTAATTTCCCTGTTTCATTTTAAATTTTTAGAACCAACTGATTAACATTATATTTAGATAGTAATAGTCATGAGTGTTAGTAATATACTATACTATATATATACTAATATACTGAGGTTTTGTTTTACGCGAGTGTTAGAAAAAAATTTTTGAGTGAATACTGGAAGACATTTTTAAGAGTAACAAGCCTGTTTCGTAATTAAAGCATTTTTAAACGATTTCATTTCAAAAGTATTGCACAGTTTCATAATGTTCTCGTTTCAAAAATAACGCACACATTTATGAAGATCTCGTTTCAAAAATATTGCACACTTCTACGAAGAACTGGATTCAAAAGTAGTGCACACTTTCATGAAGGGGTTATTTCAAAAGTAATGCACACATTTATGAAGATCTCGTTTCAAAAATATTGCACACTTTCATCAATATCTCATTTCAAAAGTATTGCACACTTATGAGTATCTCATTTCAAAAGTAATGCACACATTAATGAAAATCTCGTTTCAAAAATATTGCACACTTGTACGATGAACTGGTTTCAAAAGTAGTGCACACTTTCATGAAGGGGTCGTTTCAAAAGTAGTGCACACTTTTATGAATATCTCATTTCAAAAGTAATGCACACTTTTATGGATGACTTGTTTCAAAAGTAATGCACACTGTCATGAAGATCTCATTTCAAAAATATTGCACACTTGTACGATGAACTGGTTTCAAAAGTAGTGCACAGTTTCATGAAGGGGTCATTTCAAAAATATTGCACACTTTCATATTTTATATTTTTAAATGATGAAAACTTTTAAGAAAAATTTTGCTCTTGTAAGTAAAGAGCACCATTATAGAGATGTTATTTCATAAGTAGTGCACACTTTTGTAGAAAATCCATTTCATAAATAGTGCACGTGTAATGTTATTTAAGGCTTCATTTCTTAGGTTTTTGAACGGTTTGAAGAGAAGTTTATTTCAAAAGTAATGCACACTGCTTTATAACATATCATCAAATCGGTCTTACAGGTCTTGTTTTTATCTGTCTAGATAATTAGAGTCGTTATACAAGGGTGAGGTCTCTTTTAACACGATTCTAAGTAGATTGACTCATTTTTGGTGTAGTCCATCTTTCGCGTAAAACAAAACTCTGTCGTATTTTTACTTATGTTGTTGCTAACAGGCTGAGTGAATTAATTTTTTTGGGGGGCGTTCAGCAGTCTGATGTGTTTGTCATCCTTCTTACCTTCTTTTTTAAGCAGAGGAACAGAGAGCTTGTCTAGAGATCCTTTGTCAGATTCTAGGATTCCGGCCGCTTCGCTCCCCTAGTCTTCTAACTAGTATTTGTAACTCGCTTTCTGTGTCCAGCAACTGTTTCCTGTTTGGAGGAAAGTACAATTTCCGTTATTTTGTGTTTTTCATTGAGGAAGATGGTGGTGGTGGGGGTGAAAGAGATGTTCATACCTGTATTTAGAATGTTGCAATTTGGCATCTTTTATTTTATCTTCTAATTCACTAGCCACGGAATCCCTTCTCGATTTAGCAATCGGCCGAAGAGTAGCCCGAGTCTTTTTATCTATCACTCCTTGTGGGTTTCGTTTCAGTTCTACCAACTAAAAATGTGAACAGTAGGTTGAGTCATCATTCAAAATTCTGAGTTTGATTTTGAAATAAGATGTGGAAAGATGAAGGGTACCTTAGGTACGAACACCAAGCACAAGGTAGCTGTTGTGCAGAAAATAATGAACACAGATATTATGATGAATGATGCATCCTGCTTGTCGGAGAGGACAAAGCTCACGGCAGCACCCATGACGCACATGATGACCACGTTGTAAACCGACATTCCGACGTATTTCGAATCGTTTAATGCTGGAATGGACACGTGACGGGTTTCCCAAGCCAGGAAAGCGCCGAATATCTGAAAGAGAAGTGTCATCCTCGTCACGACTTCTGTAGGAAAGGGGTTGGCTGACTGAAATCCGGTAAGCAGCACTCACCATTAGGAGACCTTTATACGCGTAAATGGAACCTACGAAAATGGTCATCTTTTCACTTTGGCAATACTCGTTTTCGGGTATGACGAGGATGTCGTCGTTCGTCGGATCCGGATATGGATCCATTTGTTTGGTTTCCCTATAAAACGGATCAGCTACCTGCCAAGTGGTCATTATAGCCAAATCGATGCCTACTAAAACTCCGACGACGATGAATAGTTGATAATCTTTAATCACCTGTCGGCCGGAAACGGAAACCAAAGAATTAGCCTTTAAGTGTCAAAGCTGACAAGACAAAAAAGTCAAAATTCATTTCTCTTCGAGATCGCTTACTTACCTTCTTATTAAGTTTCACATCCGTGAATATGGAATGAACTCGCCACGTTTTGCTGAACATGGAACCGAAGGCGAGTGAGAAACCGCTCATGAGAAGCCATGCCCTCGCCGTGCACACATACGGAAATGCGTCGACGCTCGTCAGCTGTGAATCGAGACCTAAAAAAATGACGCTGCTGTAGGTGAGCATGCATCCTATGATGATGAGATTGTTCAGATACGGAGACGACATTTTGATGTATCTGAAAGAGAAAAGGAAAAACGTCATATTGTAGTCGGTGCTGTTGTTCATGACGTCACGAAAGCATCGCTATTAGCAGAGAGGAAATAAAAATATAGCTGACCAAAAGGATTTCATCGGATTTTAGGACAAAGTGTTTTTCTTTTTTGGAAGTAAGATAGAATTGGATTAAAAAAAACAGCAGAGAGGAAGAGGTAGAGGGCGGGGGAGGAAAATGGAGAGGAAAACTTTGCTCTATTTTAAATTACGGCGTTCCTAAGTTTCTGTCGTTTCTTTCTTTTTTTGTTAGCAGAAGACAGAAACCAAAGAGAAAAAAAATCGAAATGGAGAAGGTTAGTGATCGGCCGCCTGAAAACTTTTCCGGAGTTTTCCTTTTTAAACCCACTCTCTCTCTCTCATTCCAATTGAAAACTTATTTCTTCGTTTTGTTAAAACCCTAGTTTGTTTTCCGGTTTTCGAAAATCTTTTGTCCCTTTTCTTCCAGCTCCTCTCCTCCCACCCCCGGCCCATCCTCTCTCTCTCTCTGTCGCTCTTCCGTTTTCTCTTTTCTTCAGTTACAGTCTTTTGTAAAACATTACTCCCTCCTCCTCCTCTTGGTTTTCCTCCATTTTCCCTCACATCGAAAGTTAATAGGAAATTCGAGAATCTGATTTCTTTCAACTCCATTGTCTAATTTTTTTTATGTTTGGGGAAGGTTGGGGTTTGGGGGATGATTGGGAGAATGAGGAAATGTTCTAGAAAATCTTTTCTCCTAATGCTTGTTACAAATTTTTTCCTTTTTTTTGTGGCGGAAGGGGGTTGAAATCGCGCCCGTTTTGAAGTAATCGAGATTGTTTCGCGCCAAAAATTTGAATTTTTGTTGGTCCCCATTGTAGGCCCATAAAAACGTCAACCGTTGACCGCCGACGACCCCACTGTGGTGGCCATGAAATATTCACAAACACTATTGCCTGAGCGCCGGTGACGTCACATTCGGAAGTTATTGCGCATGCGTCGCTGGCGATCTTATACTTATTTCCATATGTGGACGATCACTACCAAAGTTCATATGTTGTGAATTTAAAATATTGGTAGTCAGATCCACTGGCACCGAAACGAAGAAATTTACATGAGACTTGAGGATGTCGTAGTGTTAATTGGACATGTTCGCTGTATTAGGTGGACCAGAAAATAATGTCGGCTCTGTGCGTCACACCTAATATACATATTACGACAGAAGTAATAAGCTAGTCGATTATATATAATTCCCGGCGATTATTTATAATCACCAACTGTTAGATCCTCTTATCATGTGACCCCGGCTCAGGTCCAAGCTTTCGGTTACTCCGTCGAATTCTCCTGTTTCTTGTCCGCCTGGTTATTGAACAAAACACGGGCGGCCAGACATAAAGCTTCTGCCAAAGAAGACCCACTGGCCGCCCGAATCGAGATGTTTAGCTTGTCAGTAAAAATTGTCAAGATGGCGACACTTTCGTCAATTCTTAGTTTAGGTTTTGCAAAATTCTGTACTTTTTTCTTCAATTTGGTCGTTGTAGTTTGTTTCAATTATTTAGTCGATTACGTACAGTCATTTAGTTCGGAGTGTCGGGGAACCGGCCGCTAAGGAAACTTGGCAGAAACTTTGTTACCACGTCGACGTTCGCGTGGTTAACACCAACTAAATTTGGTAAATTTGACAAATTGCTGAATATTTATAACAGTTTTTAGTGGCTTATATCAAACTCTTAATTTGTGTAAAATTTTATTATATCCCCAATTTCCTGTTGGGTATTTTATAAACTATCCGGTAAATGTGATAAATATTCAATAATTTGTCACATTAACCAAGTTTAGTTGGGATTATGAATAATCGCCTGAGATTAGACATTTGTATAAGAACGAACAAACAGACAGATATCAAAAGTAATAAAAAAGTGAGAAAGATGAAGGAAAAGCCTTTGGCAGTTACAGAAAAGTTGTTCGCCGACGATTTACGTCAATCCTCCTCCTCCATTTTGATTCTTCTCCGCCTTTCTCTACGCCCTCTCGAGTGAGTTTAAAAAACAGTAAAAAAAATTTTTCTTTTCTACCTCTGATTTCGAAACATAATGTTGATGGTGAGAAAGACGATGGTCATGACTATTCCCAAACTGGCAGTAGCCGCGATGGAAATGTAAACCGTCAGATTGACTCGATTGTGCTCGAAGATTTGAAGAGTCCTGTCTTTCGGAGGATATTTTCCTAGCCAACGTATCACGTGACCCCGGCTCAGGTCCAAGCTTTCGGTTACTCCGTTGAATTCTCCTATTTTGACTTCTTGTCCGCCTTGAAAGTAACAAAACAAAAATGTTAATAAAGAGATAGCACAGTGCCGTAACCCGATGAAAAGTTATAAAGAGTTACCTTGAAACTGTTTGAGCATGATGCTGGCCTTCCTTTCGTTGTCATAGAAACGAACGGGTCCCTGAAAATACAAAAGTAATTTGCTTTTAAGGTTCTTTCCTTTCGATTATAAAATTTTTCTACCCGGGGGGCCAAAGACGGGATTTGCAATATTGGATAAAATGTGAATGAGGTAAGACACGGAGGAGGAGGAGAGAGATGAAGGCAAATGTTGCGGGGGCTGTCGGGAGGTTATTCTATATGCATCAAGAAGAGAAAAACGGCAGCAGATTGGTGGGGGGGGGGGTGGATGGTACTGATAATGTCAAACGAAAATCCGATTCGGGAGCAACCATTTTGAATGAGAAAGCTCGGGGTTTTTAGGATTTGGGAAAATGGAATTTCAACCATACAAAGGAAAATAGTTAATAGAAGAATAAAGGTAGAGAGAAGGAAGGAGATTTAAAAAGAATTTAGTTTAAGAATAAGGTTGCAAATAAGGGTTGCCAACCTAACTCCATTCAGCTTCCACCCCCTCCAGTCCCTTAAAGAATAAGATGGAAAGATGGATCAGCGGGTTTTGAGTTTTGCGGCTCGATAAAATGTCTTAGACCTTCAAATCTCGATACGATGTGAATTTATAAACACGTGTGTTTAGGTCTTTTTACGCGCCTGGTTTTTGTCAGCGTTCATTTTATTTCCAAGACTGTTCAAGAAATTTACAAAATTCTCTTAAAAGTGTGCAGTATTTATGAAATGAAGTCTCAACAAAAATGTGCATCTTTTATGAAACGATTTTACTTTGAACTCTGCCTTATTTATGAATGAATGACTTTTTTTTTAATCGTGCAATACTTTTGAAATGCATTTAATACTTATGAAATAAATTCTTCGTATAGGTGTGCATTATTTATGAAACAGAAGCAAGCTCTTCGGATTATTTTAATTTTAATATTCCACCCTGACGCGGGAGAGGAAAAGAGCCACCGAAGAACTGCTTTTTATTTCATAAGTAACGCACACTTGTATTGAATTCGTTTCAAAAAATATTGCACGATTTCAAAAATCACTTGTTTCATAAGTAATGCACACTTTGGTCGACGGCACGTTTTACAAATACTGTACACTTCTAAGAGAATTTCGTAAATCTCTTGAAAACTCTCAGGAATATTTCATAAGTAATGCACACTTTTATTCAGACTTCATTTCATAAATATTGCACACTTCCAAGGGAAGTTCATTTTATAAATCTTGAATAGTCTTGGAAACATCATTTCATAAATACTGCACAGTTCAAAGTAAAATCGATTCAAAAAAAGATACACACTCTTGACGAGAGTTCATTTCATAAATATTGCACACATCCAAAATGATTTCATTTTTTAAATCTTTGAATAGTCATGGCAAACTCATTTCATAAATACTGCACATCTGTACAGAGCCTCTTCGGGGTTTATTTTTGCCAGCAAGAAAAATGGCCTCGAACTTTTTTTTACTTCAAAAGTATTGCACACTTGTACTGAATTCATTTCAAAATTTTTCATGATTTTAAAAATATCATTCATTTCATAAATACTGCACACTTCTAAGGGAATCCTCTTTGTATATCTTTAAACAGTCACATTCCAACATGGCGATAACTCTAAAAATAGGGCGATAGGCGACTTGACGGGAGGCTAAAAGACCAAATCGATGGCACGGATACAAAGACATAAAACTTGAGACGAGAATAACAATTCCGGAAGTAGATTATGGACATCCAGAAAAGAAATAAAAGAATTTATGTATAAGACGGAAGGAACGGGGAGGAGGGAAATGAGAGAAAATGTTAGGAGATAAGAAGGTAAAATATGAGAAAGGGAAAATACGGAATCGGTCAGATAAAACCACTTAAACGGATACAGATAATTTATTGGAGGGAAAAAAGACCGGAAGTTGCGGATTTGAATGCGGAGAGCAATGAAAGAAGAAAGGAAACAAGAGAAAACGGGGATTTTGGGGCAAATTCCGCCGCCATTTTCTTTCTCTGTTTTTTTAATTATGAAAACTGGAAAAGAAACCCGGAGGGAGATTTGGGGGCGCCAAAAAAAAGGGAAAATTTTGAATTTAAATTAACCCGAAAGGCATGTTCGTTCGTCTTCCGTTCCCACCTCTCCGATACATCCGGAATATACATTTAAATAAAAAAGCAATTGGCTCGAGCTCAGGTTTCAAACGATAACTGGTTATAAATTCAATCTCCTTCTTCTTCTTCTTCTCTCTCCTCCTCCTTTCTTCTTTCTATCTCCTGAGGACTTTTTAGAAAAACCTCAAAAACTTCTTTTCCATTCCTTCCCCGTCCCCGCCCTTTCGTTTCCCTCGCCTCCATCTCTCAACAGAGAGAAAATGTTGGTCGTTTGTCGAGTTAAAAGCAATAAAGTGAAAAACTGGAGGATAAATAAAAACCAAAAAGTTGGCAAAATAAAAAAAAGGAAAAAGGAAAAGAAGGAAAAACCTTTTTTTTGTTTTAGGTCGGGGTTGAAAAAGGAGAAGAAGTGAAAATGATAAACCAAAAATTCGAAATGCGTTCGGCGTTCGGCGACTGATCCCCACCAATTTGAGACAATTCCGAACGAAATCAATTTTGAATTGTTTTTGAAAGAAGTGTGTGGGCGAGCCGAGATTTTTCTCAGCTTCCCGTTCCCAACCCCCAAAGCCCCGAAATCCTTCCTACATCGCTCTGTTTACGTTAAATTAGAAATTAGGTCGAAGGTGTGGGGAATGGAAAGGAATTTTGAGTCGGGTTTCTGGTTTCTGTGAAATAAACTTTTTGGGTGAGGAGAGAAGAGGAAGTTTTCGGTTATGCGGATCGAAAGTTATGCGGTATTAATAAAACCCAGTCTCCGTACAAGTGTGCAGTACTTATGAAATGAGTTTTTCCTGACTGTTCAAAGATTTACAAAAATAAATCCTTAAATGTGTGCATTATTTTTGAAACGAATTCACTTTGAACTGTGCAATATTTATGAAATGAATGATTTGTTAAAATTGTGCAATACTTTTGAAATGATTTCAATACAAGAGTACAATATTTTTGAATCAGTAAAATGTTCTTCGGGGCCATTTTTGCAACACTTTTGAAATGTTTTTTCAATACAAGTGTCAATATTTTTGAATCAGTAAAATGTTCTTGGGCCATTTTCCTGCTGACGTCGGTTTGTTAACAACGTTTACAAAAATTAATTCTTAGAAGTGTGCAATATTTATGAAATGAACTCTCGTCAAAAGTTTGCATTATTTTTGAAACCATTTCACTTTAAACTGTGCAGTATTTATGAAATGAGTGATTTTTTGAAAATCGTGCAAAACTTTTGAAATGAATTCGTGCAATGCTTTTGAAGTAGAAAAAAGTTCTTCGAGGCCATTTGTCTTGCTGGCAAAAATTAACCCCTAAAAGGCTCCGTATAGGTGTGCAGTATTTATGAAATGAGTTTGCCGTGACTATTCGAAGATTTAAAAAATGAAATCATCTTGGAAGTGTGCAAGATTTATGAAATAAAGTATCGATAAAAGTGTGCATCTTTTTTGAAACGATTTCACTTTAAACTGTGCAGTATTTATGAAATGAATGATTTTTAATTGTGCAATAATTTTGAAATGAATTCAATACAAGTGTGCATTATTTATGAAATGATGTCTCAATAAAAGTGTGCATTACTTATGAAATAAAAAGGAGCTATTCGAAGGCTCTTTTTCTCTCCCACGTCATCGTATAATTTTAGATTTGTAATAAATCCGAAGAACTTCACTTCATAAATATTGCACACTTCTTAGAGGCTTTTTTATTGTAAATATTGAATAGTCACGGAAAAATCATTTCATAAATACTGCACACTTTTACGGAGTTAATATTCTAAAACTCTGGCACTAACAAATAACAAAAAGAAAGCGAGACTGACGCGAGCGAGAGAAATGGCACCGAACAACCTCTTCCTTATTTCATAAGTAATGCACACTTTTATCAAAGCTTCATTTCATAAATACTGCACACTTCCATGGAGACTATGGGGGGTTAATTTTCGGAAAGACGTTGTTGAAACGAAAGCAAGACTGAGGCCAGCAAGAATAATACCCTCGAAGAACTTTTTCTATTTCATAAGTATTGCACACTTATATTGGATTCATTTCATAAGTACTGCACAGTTCAAAGTGAAATCCTTTCATTAATGATGCACACTATTATCGAGAGTAGATTTCAGAAATATTGCACACTGCTAAGGTGATCGTGGTTATTTTTCTGACACTAACAAATAACAAACCGCGTAAAAAAAGACCCCAACAGGAATGAAGGAGCTTTGCAAGGTGCTGTCGGGTTTTCATTATTCAGCAAAGAGATTCCTTTTGATTTTACAAGACGTGGATATATAAGCCTGAAGGATTTCGTCACAGGAAGAAGAATAAGAAGATGAAAGGAATGCAGAGGTGCAGAGATTCGGGGATAAAAAGGAAAACCGTCGGGCGGGGAGCGGGGGCAACAGCTCAGATTTTTAAATGAAAAAAGGAGAAAAACTTTAAGAACTCTTCCGAGGTGAATTCCTCTCGAAGAATTCTTTGAAGTGAAACGAAGCAGAGGAAGGATGAAAAAAAAAAGGAAAAAGAAGAAGACACGCATGAACACGGAAATTGTTTCGCAAGGCAGGGCTTCTGATGTCAAACCTCCTCTTCTTCGTCGACTTGCTCTCAGGTTTTCAGGATTTTCCACTTCCGACAGAAATTCAAAAACTAAGAGACGCCGACATAAAAATCGGAGAATCAAAGAAAATTTATTTCACCAGAGAGAGAGAGAGAAGAAAGGAATTAAAAAAGGTTTCAGGATTAGGAATCAGGGTGTTTTAGGTTTTCGGAAAGAAAGACGTGGAATTAGACAAAGAAGTTTAATTAGAAAATGGATTAATTCCCTCCGGTTTATTCAGAATTATTAAATTTATGACGTTGCAAATATTAGAATTCTTCTTCTTCTTTTTACTTCGAGGAAAGTTTTCGAAACTGGAAAGGCGAGAAAAGGATTAGGAGGAGGAGAAAGGAGGAGGAGGGTAATCCTGCTCTTTTTTTTTCTTATTCCACGTCACACTTATCCCTTAGAAAATCAAGAAAATAGTTAAAGCACACAAAAACGTAAAAACTCATTAACTTAATTTACATTTAGTTAAGATAAGAAGGTGAGGAGCGGGGGAAGGAGGAGGAGGAGGGTGATGAAGAGAAGGCGGTGGAGAGGAAGGAAAGTTAAAAAGTTCAGGTGAATGAAAACAAGAAAGGAGCAAAAAGGTTAATCAATGAATAACAAAACTCGAGATAACTAAACTAGGTCTAAATTTGAAAAGCTGAGGAGAGGTTGGAGCCGGGGAGCCGCGGGGGTGGAATATCAGCTTTCAGTCACGAAACTGAAACCCTCGTTCTGTAATTGATCCTCGGGCCGATTGTACGGAGTTACCGATCTTTGACGCACGAAGTGAAGGATTTGACACTAAATCCCATTGGACTGGTCAACTGACCAATCATATGACGTCATAGGGTTCTAGTTGCAACAGTGCCTAGTACTTGGTAGTAGGCAATAACTAGTTGATTTAGCTTTAAGCTTAGATTTATACCCATTGAGTATATAATATATGTATATTTAAGGGTTTTATATTATATAATATTAAAGTATATATATACGTGGGAGGAGTGGTGTAGTGGTTAAGTTCCTGACTTGGACGCAAATGGTTTTGAGTTCGAATCCTCCTCCCCGCATCCTGTTATACCCCCCAAAAATGGGTGAAAAACGGGATTAAAACCAAAATTATATATATACCGTATATAATATCTTTATTAATATAAAATTTAATTAAATCCCAAGAGCGGTTAGTTTGACCCGCCGTGGTAGGCAAAAACGGAGTGAAGTCTCAGTTGGTTTAGTGTTCAAAAAGGATCGAGGTCGTGGAGGAAGAACACCGCCGGGGAAAATCCACTGAAACTTTGGGGTATGAAACCTTCATTTTGTTTTTCTTTCCCGTCTTGAGAGAGGAAGGAACACTTTTCCAAAAATCACAAAACAAAAAGTAAGAATTTAGAGGAAACATAATTAGTCCTGAATCCACCTTCCACCACCGCCTTCTCTCCTTTCCGAGAAAGCAAGATGTTAACTCGCCCCAAGGGAGCCTTTCACTCAACTTGGTGGAAATAGAAAACGGGAGGAAGAAGAAGAAGTAGAAACAAAAGCGAAGGGAAAACTCAAAGAAAAGTGAAATTTGTAATTCGATCGAACGGCCCTGATTCTTGCCTGTCCGCCGCCACTTGAAAACCTCCCGGCGTGGAAAATTCTCAGAATCCAATCAAATGTTTTCTTTCCGAAGAAAATTTTACCCGGAGTTTTCCTCCCATCCCTTTTTTCTGGATTTCCCGGGAAACATTTGTTTTCAACTGACATTTTTCTGACGCCTAAAAAAAAAATTTTTTTCTTCTTAGCAGAAGAAATATTATTCGACTGACTGATTTGATTTGATTTCGTTTTTTGTTTTCTGTAATGTTGGCAATCATTGATTGCTTTCATATGATTCTAGTGTTATAGAATTGTGTTCTATGTTGAGGACGCGGGGGTGGTTGGGGGTGTTTCCAAAAAATGGAAAGAAGAAATTTGAACTTTCTCAAACTAGAAATGTTTGTTAGGGGTTGTTTGCCGGGGGTTGGAGGATTTGGCAAATCCACCTCCGCATTTGTTCCATATTTGATTTCCTCTCTTTTTTTATTATTCTACTTTGGAAAAGTTGTAGAATTCTAATCGAGGGAAAAATCAAATTAGTTTAACGGAATGGAAAAGATTTCCCGACAAATATTTTTTTCACCCAAGCCAAAATGGCGGAGAGAGAGAGGGATGAAAAGATTTTTCTCTCCACTCACCAACTCTCTTATTTTGAGTTTCCGTTAACATCGGGAAAATTTTTGATTTTCCATTTCCGCCATTTTTTATCCTTTTCCCTCCATTGGACAGGTGTTTGTTTGGAGAGAAGAGGACAAGTTCAAAAGCTTTGATCTGACTCAAGAGAGGCCAGCAACAGGATTTGACCTCTCTTTTTGGTTTTTGTCTGCTTAAGCTCTCTTCACGGGTCCTCGAAGTGAGGTTAGGAAAGGAGAGAGTAGGAGGACGGGGAGTGGAGGAGGTCGCGCATGCGTGTTGTGGTATGTTAGGATGAGGTTTCTCGAGAGAAATAAAACTGGATAATAAAACAGGAAACCGGAGGGAAGTGGAAGTAACTAACTTCGTTTCTTCGGGTGTTATCGAAGGAAATTTGAGTTAAAGACCGTTACGCCTCCCCCCGCAGCCAACAGGGCCTCCGCTTCTCGTAAAAAGGAGAAAATTGGAGGAAAACGTTCTGGATGACTGCGGCAAAGGGAAACCTTTAAAAAAATATATTTTATTAGGTTATTTATCATTCTTTTATTACGTTTTAGCATTCGTTTTTGATCTCGCCTTAAACCCCACTCCTCCCCTCCCCGGCCACCAACAGCACCCGTTTCGTCCTTTTTTTCCCTTGGCGGCTTACCCATCCGTTCCGGATTCCGGCAACCTTTTGCGGTCGTTTGTTCTTCGACCCTTTTGTATGGAAGGAAAAAACGGAAATGGCATGTGTGATATGTGGAGCGAGATCACGCGGCTGGCTTTTGTGTGTGTGGGTGTTTGTTTTGGGTTTGTGTTCCTCCGAACGGCCGCCATTATTTTCAGGTGAACGTTTTTTTTCCCTTCTCCCATTTATTAATGAAGTCGCTTTAGTATGATGTTGGTGGTGATGGTTGTTTTTGTTCTTCGTCTTTCTTTTTAACCCATCCTAACTTCCATTTTCTTTATGAGTTTTCGTGCAGCGAATTTATCCGAGACCTCATGGGGTTTGGAGTCGTAGTCGTTTCCGGTCATTCGAGCCAACAACCATTTCCTTCCCTCTTTAGTTCTTTTTTTTTTATGTTCCTGCTGTTGTTTTGTTTGGGAAGTTGTTGAAATTGATGACAGTAGAAACAAAAGTAATGATAGTTGGCGTGAGAAAGAGAATAAACAACTTCCGGTCACAGTGGGCTCGTTCGCCGCAGGAAACCTCTAAGTAATTATTTGTGGTTCATAACTTTTGCCCCGGCACTAACTCTTAAGACTTTCTGCGGTGTTCGATGGTCATTTGAATACGACTCCTGTTGGTGTTTACCAACAGCTAACTTTGGGTCAATGCTACAAAGCCAAATTTAAATCAACCGGAAGTGGTTTTCCTTTACGTAGAATGAAACCGTTAATTTGTCACTTCGTGAAACTTTTATCACGAAGTTAAAGGGGGAAAAATAAAGATGGCGACTGAAAGAAAAAAAGCTTTTAAATATTAATCTCTCACCGTTTATCAAGAGACTTTTCTTTTCGAAAGTTGGTAACAAATTTAAATTCGTTTTCGTTTCGAAACCTTTTGGGATTCGAATATAAATTAGAGAGAGAGAGGCGGAGAAGGAAAAAGAGGGAAGGAAGAAAAAAAACTTAGAAAAAGTGAATACTGACAAATAAAACCGGAAATAAAGTCGTGTAAAAACGGAAATGAGACAAGTTTTGAAATTTTCTCTCTCTTCCACTTCTTGTACGTTGTTGTTAGTGCCGCCTGTTTTGACTTGTTAATGTGTTGATGTGAATGAGGTTTATTGGAGTTCAGAACTCTTCGTGTTTTTATTTCTCGTATTTAAGGGTGTTCGGGAGGTAGGAAGGAGCGTCAGGTCTCGTTTTATGCGATGGATATTGTTCGGTTATGAGTCGGATTTTGAGAGGTTGGTTCTGAGGCAAAATTTTCCCGGGAGAACTGTTTTGATGTTTTGCTCACTCTTCTGGAGCAAATATCAAGGCAGTGGAACCTCTCGTAACGAGTTTAATTCGTTTCGGAGTTTTACTCGTTATGCGAAACAATTTTTTCTTTATAAATTAATGTAAAATGGGATAATGAATTCCAGGCCGAATTCAAAAACTGTCGGTGGATTCCCTCATTATGCCAGAAATTGTTTGTTGTGAGAGAAATTTTTTTTTGCAATTCCTGTTGCTCATTATACGAATTTCTCGCTATGAGAGGCACTCGTTATGAGAGGTTCCAGTGTATTTTGGTAACCGGTCACGAGTTAACTCGTGTTAATACGTTTACGAAGCTTGAAATGATGAACTAAGATGTCAGTGTCTAAGCCCAGTGTCTTACAGACGAAATGGTTGTGTGTTGAGGTCTTGTTGCCTGGTTCGTAGAAATCCAGTTATATATATATATATTGTGATTATTTATATTCATATATATATATTAATCACTTTGGAGGATAGATATTTGTATTTGTTTAGTTTTTCATCTCTAAGTTCCTCATCTGAAGTAACCAAGGCATTTGATATATTATTATATATTATCGAGTTTATATTGTTGTACATCAGTACGTCACACACTTTATGACAGCCTTAATAAAGGTGATGGAGCAGTGTAGGAGGCGGATCTAAAGCTCCTCCCAAAATATAATTGTGGCAGTGGGGTGCCGGACACACCATCGCCCACCATCCCCATCTAATTGGGGAAAAGTGAAAACAGTGTCTCGTTTTGTACGGTATTTAACGACCAAAGAAATTCCGTGATAAGTGGATATAATGTACACATATAATAAGTAATGAGAGCATTAAAAGATTCTTTCGAAGAAAACGTTCTGGAAAAATTCAGTGAAATCGCATAACTTCAGATTAAATTAAAAACGCGTTAAAAAGTTCCCAGAAATTTATATAAAAATTTTGTGGTTTCGTTTCAAAAATAATGCACACGAGGATGAGAAGTTCATTTCAAAAATAATGCACACGAGGATGAGTAGTTCATTTCAAAAATAATGCACACGAGGATGAGTAGTTCATTTCAAAAATAATGCACACGAGGATGAGAAGTTCATTTCATAAGTAATGCACACGCAACCAGATTTAAGACATTTGGGTGTTCATGATAGCACAAAACTTCCAACAATGGCGTTCATCACCTAACATCTGACAAAAGTATATGAAAACAGATAATAGAAGACAGGTGAAAGGAGTATAAAAGCAGGTCATAGAGAGGAATGAATGGAGAAAGACGAGCAGGCTGTGAGGAGAAGAGTAAGTGGACACGTGGCCAACAAATCGGAAAAATAAAGATCAAAAGGTCAATTTCGCGTTAAGGGATGTGATCTATCATAATTGAATTAGCCCTACTTAACTTATTTGATTAGCTTCAAAGGAACCTTTCCTTCCATCTTTCTCCTTTAAGGCCCTTTTCCTCCCTCTACCTTCCCTCATTCATATTTCAACTTTCTTTCGACTCTCAATAAGTCTTAGACTATTCCTTTGTAGTAAGGCAACTTTTAGAGTTAAAGATGAAGCCTTACTAATGAACATTCAAAAATCTGGTCTTTTCTGTTGATTACAACAAAACTAAAGTTACCACCGGAAACTTTTTAAAAAATTTTCATTTTTCTCTTCCTCATGGACGAAAGGGCTAGAAAAGCTAAAAAAAATTTCGAAAATCCTTTAAAAACATTTTTCCTTTTCCTAAAAATAAAAAGGTGAACCGACGATCTTACTGACTGCCCTTCTTGCACCTTCCTCCCTTCCAGCATCTATGCTCCTTTTAGCTTAGTTAATACCTCGGGAGCGATCTTTTTTATGAGAATCATTTCACGGAAGAAAAACAAGCAAATCAAGGAGTTTCCCTTTTTATTGAGGTGGGGGTATGTTCAGCTTCTCGGCCATTTTGAATTTCTCTCTCACACTCTCTCTTTTTTAAAAGACCGGATATGAAAACAAAAAGCTTTTTCCTTTTTATTTAATAAAAAATAAATAAAATGAAAAAAGATGGGATTTTCACCCCGTCAATAAATGTTTTTCAACCCCTTCCGCCCCGACTACCCCATTTTTTATGAATAGTATATATTCTAATATAAAGTAAAAGGGTTGCGGTATATTTGAGACAATCGTTTACTTCATTCACTTCCTTTGTTCTTTGAATTTAAGCTTTTTGAGTTATTATGGTTCTTTCTTTATTTTTTTATCACCACCCTCTCACCCCCTCAACCCCTCCAGACACCTTGGTTGAAGGTTGGGTCAAGTAGTATTGGTTTCTTTTTGGGTGAACCGGATGAAGCTTTTGTCCAAGATGGGCCTGGTTAAATCAGATCCGGAAATCAGATCCGAATAACCCTTGGGACTCAAACTTCACATACGGCCCACCAAGCTCTACCGAGTGGCCCAGTGGCCCATTGGAAACGGATTAAGTGAAAGGTCGATTGCTCATTGTTAAGTCTGAACTATAGTGCCTGACCAGTACGAAAGTGTTCGGGCCTGCTAACATTGTTTGCCTCAACATATCTGTATGAGATGATATACAGAAATAGACTGACAGATGTACATACAGATGATGCCCTGAGGGTTGACTGTATGCGTCGCAAACCGGACTTGAAAAATCTTTTTCTTTGTATGGCCCAGTCGGAATGGTCACAATGAAAATTTGGCCCGGGGTGGAAAAAGCTCGAGTACCAAGGTAATAAACTGTATCAGACACATATCCAACACTGTATGGGTACCTGAATTTGGGTGAGAGAATCAAAACGTCATCGAGTAAGAATCAACACGTATCACGACTTAACTCGTGTTTTCGTGTGTCGTCGCTTTTGACGGGCTCACTCGTGTTCAGTCATGAATACTAACAACAACCGCCGCCGCCGCCACGCGACCGTGACGTGAGACTGTTTCTGCTCGAATGCGTGTCAGTCAGAAGATGTTTTGATTTTTCAAAAAGAAAATTAAGAAATGGAATCGACGGTAAATAAACAAAAGTTTCGGTCCTGTTAAATGTCTGAGAGTTTTCCTTGCGAGCGACTGTTAAAAAATTTCCCCTCTAATTTTCTTTTTTCAACTCTCAAACAGAATAAACTTTCTTTCTTCCGCCATTTTGTAACAAACTTTTCAAAACTTATTCGTATCTCCTCCTTCGCCTTCTTCCAGAAGATGGGGAAAATGGAGAAAAATTGCAAATGCAAACATGCGAAAGAAGAAAAGCGGAGGAAGGAAGTAAAGTTATCAAAAGCTCAAAAAAGAGAAAATATTTGGGCGGAAAATTACATTTTCAGGTTTTTCCGGGGAGGGCGGTAGAGATAGAAAAACGAATTAAATTTTGAGAGGATTGGGGAGACTGGAAGGGGGTAGGAAAACTTCATTTTCTCAGTAACCGAGACGGAGAAACCCGGGGTGGGAGGAAGGGATGATGAAGTAAACTTACGGTGACGCCTTCGAAACTCGTATTCTTCAACGCTTGGAGGAAAAGTTGTTCCCAAAGCTCGTCGTGATAGCGGAAGTCTTTCATAGTGTCGTTCTTCCGGTAGTGACGGATCCTGAGAGCGACGTGTTGGATGGCGAGCGCCATCGTCCAGATCCCGTCGTACGTGTAACCGTGGAACCTGGAATAGTCTCCGCCACGAAGGTTGTCGTATTCTAGCCTGTATTCTTCCGCTGTCTGTAATTCGATAGGATGGGTTAGGTTTAGTTTTGGAGGATCCCCTAAGACGTAGGTTCGACTGTACACTTCGATACTCACACTCCCTGAGATAGTAATCTCTCCGTTTGTGCTTAAAGGCAGTAGATCAGTCAGAATGCAACCTTCCAGCGCTTGGTTAAGTTCTTCGACTGAACAGTTCTTCAGTTCGCTGGAATCGAGCCACCAGTCAGTGCTGTAGGTTCCCATGATGAGCCATTGGTACTTCCTACCGTACATTCCAAATCTGAAACAGGAAGTCGTGGAATGAGTTCTCTGTTAACCGACACACAGCTACTCCATCTGACTCGTTTGAGATGGTCACATGACTTCTAAACTTTGTTGACTAACAAAAGCTTCACTAAATCTTCTTCTAAATTAATTTATAACTATCCTTACGAATAAGATTTTAATGAGCCAAATTGACTCATCTCATCGTCACAATATATTATAATATCACCCTAGAAATATTAGTTCTAAAACTGAAAAGCCAACAAAAACGAAACTAATTTTTAGTCTGAGTCAATTTGACTCGTTTAAATTATTATCATCACACTAAGTGTATTGTAAACTAAATTCTAGTATTGAATTGCTTAAGAACTAAACTCTTTTTAAAAAAACGTCAAATTGGCTCAGCTTAAGAAGAAATACCCGTGAAGGGTTGAAGTAGGTCACGTGACTTCTAAAACTCGGTTGACGTTTGTCTTATATTAGAAATAATTTTTCAAATCTGAAACTTCCTGGTTAAGAGTGTGCATTATTTTTGAAATTAAATTATCGTCCATGCGTATATTATTTTAATTGCTTTATGAGTCAATTTGGCTCACTAAATAGGGTCTGAGATATTTGTGTATGTTGGTTATGTTTGTACGAGCTTCTTCGAGAAGTTTTCGGGCTTGATAACCAGGAAGAAAGAGATTTACATAATGAGCCAATTTGACTCGTTTAAAATATTATCTTTACTTAAATCCGAATGTTTCTCTAGTAGGTATGGTGTGTGGTTGCGTTAATTAAAAATTCAATTCTTCAAGAAAAAAGCGGTAATAGCGGTTGAGTCAAACTGGCTCAGTTTTAGTGGGAATAAGTGCTTAGTTAACATTGGTTAGAGTGATATAACTTACTTGAAAGCTTCACAGAATATTTCCCTGGCCCAGGATTCGTTGAAATTGCCTAAAATAATTCGAACATCTTTTTCTTTGAGTTTACTCAAAGCCGAAGAAACTTCGTTGGCGAAACTCTGAGTTTCGACGACATGAAATCCTAAGATATCTAAATCAGCTACAAGGCGGTTATGTGCCTGAAAAGAAAAACGGAAAACAGAGAAACTTTAAAAACGGTTTCCTCACATGTAAATCCAAGTTGAGGGACTGTAATAAAAATGGCGTCTTACCGTCCTGCCTCCCACTTCAACTCTCCTCACTCGAGTGTTTTAATTTTATTTTACGAGAAGACAGGAAAACTGGGTTTCTTCATCCCCCCTGCCCACCCTGCCGGTTTCTCTTTTATCGGGCTCTTGGGTCATGTTCAGAAATGAAAAAATTTTAAATTCCGGGAAACTCTTCACGTGATTCCCTTTCTTTCTTTCCATCTAATGTCCACGTGTCCAAAATGTAAAACAAGTCTACTAGGATGAGCTTTCTAGAATCGTAATAGTGTTGCTTGAGTCAATCTGACGATCAAAGGAAAAAGATTTTAAGGACAGTGAGAAAGTTCGCTGGATAAAGATGTTGGGACAGGAAAAGGCAACAGAATTTGTGACCTAATTAGCTTACGCGAAAGGGATTTAAAGTGTCCCAAAACTATTTGGAGAAATGTGGGAGAGAGAAATGTACGAAAATTAGTCGAATCTAATTCGGGGAGGAGGAAAGGAGGTAGGTTGCCACGCAACAGTAAGTCATAAATAGTCGAAAGTGGCACTAGAAGCCAAGGGATCGCTAGAATCTGCCAACGAAGGCGTAAAATTAGAATTTCGAGAACGAAGAAACCTAGTCTTGGTGTTTCTCTTCCACTTGAATCTTTGGTTTTTGAGGTCTGTTTTAAGTTTAGCAGGTTTAACGGCTCGACAGCAACAGAGCGGTCCTTTTGACCCGCAAAACGAATTTTTAATTACTTTGATTAAAAATTTAAAAAATAGTTTGAGTAACAGTCCTCTGGGAGAATCTGAAATGAAGTTTCTTGTGAGATTATTGACCAGAAGACGACAGGAAGTGAAAGAAAGGTGAAGAAGACTCAGCTTCTACCTCGATGGCCTACAGAAATTTATCCAAAGTCAGTTACAACACCAAGTAGGTTGGGTCTAAGCACCATTTTGCCCTAAGAGTTAAAAATCCCACAGGGGTCTCAACCTGTATTTTCGCTCATTTTCCTCACCCACAATAGTTTTCCATCAAAAAATTTTCCCCAAACCTTCCGACCTCAGCAGTATTATCAGTCAGCAGTAGCTCACTCACATGGTCACACAAATTTTAAATCAAATAAGCCTAAAGTTGGCAGACAACAAAAACCGAATCCTAACATACATAAGCTAAGTATACATCGGATCTCGACGATAGCTATTTCGCAAGTATTCGTGAATCTTCGTGAATTTTCGTTGCCACCTCGAGTACCTACGATACCTGACGGCTCACTTAACACCGGCTGCCTGTATGGTCTGAACTGTGGTTCTAAACGGATGTGCTGTTTGCTTTTTCTTTTTATTTATTAATTAGTGTCTGGTTAGTAATCAATTTTATAAAATGTTTATAAGTTATTAATGGATATTCAGGTCCTGACAGGTATTTATAATTTTATACTTTTTTATAAAAAATTTTTAGAGATTGGTTTGGTATTAATCATTTAGCTCCAATATTTTTGAAGGGTTTTGAAGATACTAAAGTACATAAGTTTATGTATAGTTACAAACTGGTCTTATAATTTACATACATTTTGCCAAATACCTACATAATTTTTATATAATAGGTCTACTTATTTATTTATTTATTTGAATATTTATTTTTCGTTTAGGTCATTTAGGAAATTCTTATTTCAAATTTTAGTTTCTTATTTTGGATGTTCCTACCCTAAACTCACTAAAATTAGTTTTGGAGAATGGAGGGGTAGTGTAGTGTAGTGGTTAAGTTCCTGACGCAAATGGTTTTGAGTTCGAATCCTCCTCCCGCATCCTGTTATACCCCCAAAAAATAAGGGTGGAAAACGGAATTAAAACCAACACTATAAACTACCAATATTTCATAAATATTGCACAATATTCGTTGTAATCACGTTTTTTAAATCACTTCAAAGCCATGAACCTAACTCGGTATAACTGTAATATCAATGACTTAGGGGTGAGAGTTCACTATATGACCCCCGGAGAGAAAACAATTTTAATTAACATTTTATTAAATTATACTATAATACAATATATCGGTTATGAAAATCGATTCCTCTTATCGGTTTCATCTCGTCCTTTTCATCCCCTCACCCCCAAAAACCATCTTCCAAGGAAGAAATTTGATTGTGAGGTTTACAACCCTCTCCCCGCATAAGAGTTTGAGGTAACACGACCATTTTCAGTATATCGGACTTTTCCAAGACGAAAAAAAAAGTCGGAAAAGCCAGCAAAGAAAAATAGCTGCGAGTAGGCGGTGGCGTGCAGATGGGGGTGGGAATGAGAAGAGTGAAACCGAAGTTGGATAACCGGATGAGGGAGGGGGTAGGGGGTTGGTGGTGGTGGGGAGTAGGAGTTTCCAAAAAGCGAAAAGTTTCGCAGAAAGTTATTTCCCTACCTTTAAGAAAACAGGTCTAATATTTATAAAGTTTTCCCAAGAGCGTCGTCTACTGGCAACATAAAGTGACGGTTAACTGAACTCGAGATTAAATTTCAGGGGCCTAGGCAAGTTTTTGGCCCTTTTTTTTTGGCCGGGAAATGCAGGGGAAGATTGCGGAAGAGGTTTTGGCTTTCCTCCAAAAAAGCTTCAAATCAATCTTGAAGGGTAAATATCCGGGACGATGGAAAAGGATTTTCTTCCTTTTTTCCTCCCGTTTCCCAAGAAGGAAAGGAGAGTGTGTCGGACCTACCATGTCGATCCATCCTGACTATGGGGATGTTATGCGTCTTCGATTAGTATTAAATGACCCATCCCGTCTATCATGGAATTTTTACATTGAGAAATGAATTTCTTGGAAAAGTGTGCAGTATTTATGAAATGAATAATTCGCTACAGCGTCATTTGTTAAAACCACTTATTTGAGCTTCGTGATTGGTTGGACGGACCAAATTTTGTTTGTGTTTTGATCCCATTTTCTCACCCTTGGGTGGAAAGTTCAGAATTGATGGCATCGATTCTCTATGAGAATGTGCAATATTTATGAAATAGGTTTTAGAAAAAATGGAGAAATGAAGATTGATTTACGAATAAGAGATACCTTTCTAATAAATTTACAATTTTCTGACGGCCCATAACTAAGATGTGTATTATAGTCAGCAGCCACTTTTTTTTTTCAAAAGTAATGCACACTTTGGAGAAGATCATCCAGTAAGAGTGCACAGTTCTTTTAGTGTTTTCTTTCGTGATCAATGCGCATCGCATTCGAAGTATTCTTTCATTAATAATGCACACTCCTTTAGCATTTTTGAAAAGTAATGCTGACTTTTCACACTTTTTTCAAAAGTACTGCACACTTTTGTTATTAATTCATTTCAAAAGAAATGCACACTTTCGGGAGAATTTGGTTTTATTAACACTATGACGTCCGGAAGTCTGATGTAATCGTGTCGTGCTGGTGGAACTGACTCCCGTGCTGCCTGTAAATAAGTATAAGATGGCCAGTGACGCATGCGCAGTAATTTCAGAATGTGACGTCACCGGCACTCATCCAACAGTGTTTGTGAAATATTGCATGGCACCACCTTGGGGTTGACAGTCAACGGATACTCTTCATGACCGCACGGTAGGGCCAGCAGACGTCATAGTGTTAATAGCTACACTATAGACCTCCCGCGAATTTAGGTTATATATACTGTTTAGTGTATAGACGAACTTTTTTGTTATACTATTGGTATCAAGAAATGAGGCTAATTCATTGGTCCAGACCATTCTATCGCGGAAAGAGTTCTACAGGAATCATGTCGACATCCTAGGGGTTGTTCAAAGTAACAGAAACAGAGAGAGAGAGGGAGATAATCAGGAACGAGAGGCGATGGAAGGAAATTTCAAAAACGAGGACAAAAAATAAAAATCGAACATTCGAGAGAGAGGTAGTGGTGGAGGAGGAGGAGGAAACAAAATTACCAATTTTGTTAATTTTTTGTTTTACTCGACATCTGTTTCTCATTTTTTTTGGTGGTTGCGTTGATGAGTGGCCATGTTAAGGCTGATGGCGAGATAGAGAGAGAGAGGGCCTTCTCCTCTTCCTCCCACAGGGTGACTCGTGGATAGAGAGAGTCAGTTTTCCCGGGAGAGATGAATAAATGAATTTTGACAAGGGGGAAAAGTGAAAGAGACAAGTTTTTATGGACAACAGGGAATGGTACGTCAGGAGAGAGAGGAGGGGCGGAGGGAATCTGCCTCGTGTGAGACGTGTGTGACGTTAATAACGTCATGGGTTTTTAATTAAACAAAAGATTACGACCGCCCTTTCATAAACCATAAATTTTAACCCAGTTTTTTTGCTTATGTTGCCCATTTTTGTTTCTTTCTCTCTTTTTTGTAATTAATTTAAAAAAAAATGAAAAAAGTTTTGTTTACTTTTCCCTGGGAGAAGGAGGAGGAGGAAAACATTACGTTTCTATAATTTAAAGATTCGACCGCAGTCCCTCAGATGGAAATCCAATAACTGAAAAAAATTTTCATTAAAAACGAAAACAAACAAATATAAACCAACGAAAACACATTCCAGGCCATGTTTCCCACTCCTTGCATCCTTCTTCCTCATTTTTTTCTCTTTTCCATTTCCGGTTTTATCTCAAAATTTCACTTCCTCATTCGTTTCTTTAATTTGGCTCCATCTTTCATTTGTTTCCTCCTAATTCACATTCTCTCTTATTTGATTTCAGTATATAGTATATTTCTGTAGTGTTTGAAAAGGGTGGGATCGCATATTTGCATGGAGATGTCATTTCATAAGTAATGCACGGTTATAAAAAAATTAATTTTGTTATTAAGGCAGGATTTGATGAAAATATCATTTTATATATTATATTTATATATTTGGGTTTTAATCTCGTTTTGTCATTTTTGAGTAGAAAAGGATGCGCGGGGGGGTTCGAACTCGCGACCATGAATTTTGTAGTCAGGCGCTTTAACCACTACACTAGAGGCCTCCTCCATGTTTATTTCCTATACCATAGGTGGGGAACCTGTGGCCTCTGCGAGGATCTTGTGCTGCCCTATGAAGGAAAGTCACATCACTGTGCAGTATTTATGAAAGAATTTACTCTTGAAAATATTTATAAACATTATTCAGAGTGTGATTCTCAGTAAGTGTGCATTATTTATGGAATGAGTCCTGTCATAAAAATAACTCTTTCTAAAGGTGTGCAATATTTTTGAAAAATTCTTTTCTTAAATGAGCATCACTTTTGTAGTAAATTATTGATGAGCTGTGCAGTATTTATGAAAGAATTTACTCTTGAAAATATTTAGTAACATTATTCAAGAATATGATTCTCAGTAACTGTGCATTATTTATGGAATGAGTCTTTAAACGTGTCATAAAATATTTCTAAAGGTGTGCAATATTTATGAAAAATTTTTTTCTTAAATGAGCATCACTTTTGTAGTAAATTATTGATGAACTGTGCAGTATTTATGAAAGAAGACTACATGACTGTGCAATATTTATGAAAAAAGACCACATGACTCTGCAGTATTTAAAGAAGTGAAAGAAAGCTGTGCAATATTTATGAAAGAAATTATTCACGAAAATATGTGTAATTATTAATTAAGAGAAGAATTTTCAGTAGGTGTGCATTATTTATGAAACGAGTCCTTTGCAAACGTCTGTCATAAAATATTCAGGAAAATAATTCTTCTTAAAGTGTCAAACAAAAAACAAAGCCAAATAAGTCATAACTTAGTGAATAAAAAAATATTTTTATAATATTTTTATATTATTTTATATTTATATTATATTTAAAGTTTCAATCAGCTTATGCGGCCTCTCTTATTGCTGCCTAATTTAAATGTGGCCTCTAATGGTAAAAAGGTTCCCCGCCTCTGTCCTATACGCTTTGGTGGAGGATTTCATTCATAAATGGTGCGAAGATTTCATTTTAAAAGTATTGCACAGTTCTAAAGTTAGTTTGTAAATATGTCTGACAGTTGTTTAGTTTTCTGTTGGGGAGTGGGGGAGGAAGAGGACCTCACCGAGATTTCTGGTTTTTAAACATTTCCAGTAGAATTTTGTGAAAAATGTTTTTTGGTTTGTTCGTGATAGATGTCATGTTTCGACCTTTTTATTCTATTCTTTGCTCGGAAGAAGGAGCAGCTGAAAGTTTGGCAGTGAGGAAGGAAAAAGGAGGCAGAGAAGAAAGGAAAAAAGGAAAATTTGGATCAACTCCCAAACAAAAACTCCCCCGAAAAGTTCTTTCGATAAAATCAAAAGCAGACACATTCAGAGTAAATCGTTTTCCCGTCCTCCTGTCGCTCCCCCACCCTCGGTTCTCTCTCGAACGGCCTCCTTATATCTTCACATTTATTTATCGTTGAAATCCATTCTGGGGGGCCCTTTCCCAGACAGACTTTTAATCCGAAAACTTTTGGGTTCTGGAAGAATAAAAAATCGTCAATAGTGGGAATCTCTGGATTCATCTATTCCTTTCACAACATTTTCCAAGGGAAGTTCCCTCCTCCCTCCCTCTCTCCTCCTCTCCTCTCCTCTCTTATCCGCTTTCTATTTCCTCGTTTCCTCCTTTCATCAACTTTTACTCTTTTTCCCTGCTCCTTAATTATGATGTTTTGAATTTAAGAGGAAAGCGAGGATAATTATGTTGGCCTGAATTCACTCGGAGTTTTGAAAGCTTCGTTCCTCCCTCCCTCCTTCTCCCCCGGGGTTTCGGATTTGTAAAGGAGGAAGGAAGGAAGGACACATTCGGATAACGAGCTCCCGAAGAACGTCACTCTAGGACGGGTTATCAAACTGCTGGGTTTCGGTCATAGTTTGTGGGAAGTTAGTGTCCCGTTGGGAATTTCATCTCCTGGTTTCGCCTAGCGGTTGAGACAGAGATGAAGATGATGTTAATGATGACGATGATTGAGAGGATGGGTTTGGGGTTGGGGGTGGGGGTGGTGGAAGGAAAGGATTTGGTTTGCTGAATCGTAGGCAAATCGGAGTCAAGTTGGACTGATCGTCTTTTTCCTCACAGTTTTGTTGACTTTTCAGTTTTTGGCCTCGGGGAAAGAGGACTTTGGCGTTTTGTTCGGTTGTCTTTCTCACTTCCGGAAGTTTCAGCTCTCATTTTGACTATCTTATTTCTAGGAGATGTTCAGTCATAAATAACTTCCTGCACATGAATAACGTACGTTTGCTTCAAGAACTTAGTTCCTATCTCAAAAGTCTCGATAAAACCGCTCACGTTTATTTATTAATTTTGTTGTTATTAATAAGCATTATTTATGAGAAAAATTATAAATAAAATCGCCCACCACTTTCAAACTGATTTTTGTCTCTTTTTAAACAAAACTGTGAATTTAATTTGGAGCGAGAAGCTGCTAACCTCTTTTTCTGAGCTAACAAAATGTCTGATAAAAACGGAAGTTACTTATAACTCAACTACAAAAAGTCGATGTCCTTTTCTTAAGCTAGACTGATGGCCTTTGGATAATCAATAACCAATCAAGGGGTGTGTGGTATCATAACAAGATTGTCGCTGCTCGCATTATATATATAATTCATAACCCTGGAAGGCTTCTTAAGGTTAATACTAATCCCAACCGGAAGTGAAAAGGTAAATAAGTATAAATAATAAGTAAATAAATAGAAAAGCAATTAATCACGAAAGAGAATAAAGTTTTAAAATAAAAGAGAAGAATTAAAAACACGAAGTCACTCGATGGCCGGTTAAAAAAAAATTTTTTTAGGAGGAGACGGGGTAAAACGGGGAGTTGCTATTATCCTCTCCACTCCCTCCGGGGTCGTTGCGACAAGTGACGAAAATGAATCACGTCAAAAAATTAATTACTTTTAAATCATTATTATTATTTTAAGATGAAAGGAACAAAAAAAAATTTTTTAGTCGGTAAATGGAAAATGGCGACATTGCGGCCAACCTTATAAAAATTTTTCTTTTATTAAACCCCAGCAAATTGAAATTGAAAGCGGGGGGTAGGTGGTGGGGAAAGGTCAACGGTTTTTAGAAAAAAATTTTTTGCTCTTATTTGTTTTTAATTAAGTTCTTTCATTTTTAGGCGCGTTTCTACTTACTAAAGAGTATCTGGGCTCATTTTGGTAGATAGTTCCAACACGAGTCCAGTTGAACTCCTGAAGTAGTTTCAGTCTTGGAGGATTGAAAGCATTTTCACTGGGAACAATGCGAAAGAAATTTGGAAAGTTGTCGTTCGTGAACATCGGATGAGTGTCAGCGTAGGACAACTGAAACAGAAACGACAAAACCCAAAATTAGTTAATTAAGGTAATTATTCTATAATAAATTTATCGGTTGGTGGTTTCGATGGTGTCATTCAAAAGTTGGCAAACCTTTTTCGAGCCAATGATCAGAGTGTTGACTATAGTCTCGTGCGATATCTAACAAAACGAGCAGGCCTGTCACTCTGACTCATTTTTTTTGCTTACTTTTTGTGTTAATATAATAATATATTATTATATTTATAATTGAATAAATTAGTTTGACCGTGTGCATTACTTTTGAAAGAAACCATTGAAATATTTGTTCATAATTTGTGACAGCAGAATTTTATTGAAATTCGTGGGTGATTTATGTTTCATTATTTTCTTAAGAGTGTGCATTTCTTTTGAAATGGATTATTATAATAAAATTGTGCATTACTTTTGAAAAAAAATGAGCGTTACGTTTCTGTATAAGATGCATTCTCTCAGAAAGAAAAATTACTGTCGAATGAAATGCAAATATTTGCGTCATTTTAGAAACAGGACACAGATTTGTGATCTTTCATAAATAATGCACACTCTCGTTGAGATTTTATTAATATTTTGTAAGGACTAGTTATGGATTGCGTTCTTTAGGAAAACGTGGACCATTTATGAAATTATATACAGCGTGCATTATTTATGAAATAAATTATTCACGAAGCGAAATACTTATAACGAAATGATACACCCTTAAAAGAAGAATGAATTTCATAAGTAATGCACAATTTGGTGAAAGTTTGTGCACAACTTTAGCAATAACAATTTTTTTTCATCAGCAATTTCAACTTCAAACACAACAGTAGGCTAGTTATAGCTTTTCAGAGGCCTGCTGTAGTGGTTAAAGTGTTAGACTATAGAAGTTATAGTGAGTTCAGATCCTCCTCCCGTATCCTGTTATACCCAAGGGCGACAAACTAAAGTTTCAAGATGAGTGTGCACGACTTATAAGATTAGTTCCTCCTGGAAATGTGGATGATTCTTTTAAAAAACCGGAAGTTATTTACGATTCATGCTTATAACTCAGCCAGCCTCAACTAATTATCGGATCGATTGAATTCGTTTTATACTGAAAAATTTATTTATGTTAAAATCGGAGATGGTTCACCTGAGATCCCGGGTCCGTTTGACGTGGAATGACCCAAATATATTAATAATATAATATACTTTCACCCTGGAACCTTTTTGGTCTTTAAAACCCATCTAAGCTACCTCACTAACATCCTCTAATTGTATCAAGTCGTCAACTTTGCATACTATTAGAAAATACTTATGATTCTTTTAACAACAAAAATACCGGAAGTTATTTACGATTCAGCATAATTCTACAATTTTTTATAACCCAACCCCAACTACTTATTAGATACCCAAGGGTGTCAAAACGGGATTAAGACTATAGGCTACCTTCAAGATGAGTACTCTATCACAGTGTCCACGACTACCTTAACTAAGATTAGTTCCTCCTGGAAATGTGGATGATTCTTTAAAAAACCGGAAGTTATTTACGATTCAACCTAATTCTACAATTCTTTTATAACCCAATACCACGAACCCAACCTCAACTAATCATCGGATCGATTCATTTTATACTGAAAAATTTATTTATGTTAAAAATTCGGATATGGTCCACCTGGGACCCCGGGTCCGTTTGAAACAAAAATACCGGAAGTTATTTATGATTCAACCTGATTCTACAATTTTTTAATAATCGAATCCCACGAACCCAACCCCAACTACTTATCAGATACCCAAGGGTGTCAAAACGGGATTAAGACTATAGGCTACCTTCAAGATGAGTACTCTAAGTACTCATGTACTGTGTCACGACTACCTTAACGAATTAGTTCCTCCTGGAAATGTGATGATTCTTTAAAAACCGGAAGTTATTTTGATTCAACTAATTCTATTAATACAATTCTTTCTTAACTCAATACCACAGCCAACCTCAACTAATTATCGGATCGATTGAATTTATTTTATACTAAAAAATTTATTTATGTTTCCATTAATTATTTATTAATAAGGAAAAAGGATTTGGGGGCGTTTGAAGCTCAAATAAATAAATTTGGAGGTTCTAATAAATAATGTATAGAACACCTGTACATTTCCTAGTCAAGTTGAGAAAGCTCTCTCAACAGCTTTCTGTTGTTTTTAACGAATCGCTCTAGTCAGTGTGAGAGTTCCCGGGTTTTCGCACGTCACCGGGTAACATGTAAATTTCAAAATTGTCAAAAACCGCGGAGAAAGTTTTCTTTGATTTTCCAAACCCCCCGGAAGGAAGTAAAATTTCATTTGTGAAAACACTTTTCCCAATGAAAGAAATGTAAACAATTCAACGAGAGCATTTTGCACTTACCAACAAAATAAAAGTTTGAAATCAAGTAAAAACTAGATGCAATATACATTTGCTTTAGAAAATGGCGGAATACTTAAGAAACTGGAAACAGAAGAGAGAAAGAGGAAAGAATGATCGAGAAGAAAGTAATTTACGTGTAAAAGAGAAAAGTTGTAAAACAGAGAAGCATAAGATGGGTGGGGGAGGGAGGGGATGGAGTAAACAGTAACATTCAATTGATTCATTCCAATGTGACTGAGCCTCCTCATTAAAGTTATATTCTCGTTAAAACCGCCCCCCAAAATCCCTTTTTCCTTATAAATAAATAAATAATGGAAACATAAATATATTTTTCAGTATAAAACGAATTAAATTGATCTGATAAGTAGTTGGGTTGTGGGATTGGATTATTAAATAATTGTAGAATTGAACTGAATCGTAAATAACTTCCAGTTTTTCAAAGAATATAAGTGTTTTCTGAAAATATGCAAAGTTGACGCTTGATACAATTAGAGGATGTTAGTGAGGTAGCTTAGGTGGATGTTAAAGACCAAAAAAGGTTCCAGGGTGAAGGTATATTATATTATATTAATAACACTATGACGTGCACAAGTCTCATGTAAATTTTTCCTTCGGTGCTTCGGAACTGACTCTCATTGCCTAGTACCATCATCATCATGATGTGCCGTCTCCTCGTCAAGTTGACAATCAACAGGGCTATGACGATATGAAAATATGGTGCCTGAGCACTAATATTTTAAATTCACAACATATGAACTTCAGTGCTAATCGTCCACATAATGATCGCCAGCGACGCATGCGCAATAATTCCGAATGTGACGTCACCGGCGCTCAGCTAATAGTGTTTTTGAATACTTCATGGCGACACAGTGAGGTTGTCGGCAGTCAACGGTTGGCGTTGGGCACAGTGGGGCCAACGGATGTCATAGTGTTAATATATTTGGGTCATTTCACCTCAAACGGACCAGGGATCCCATGTGGACCATCTCCGATTTCGTTTAAACTTTACAGGAATGTTCCCTTGTCTGGGATGAAAATCCCCAAAATTTCAATTCGAAATCTCTTTGGTTTCGTCTTCTGTTAGCCTCTAAAGAAAATGGGCAAATTCGCCCCAATCGCTCGCTGTAGACTACAACTGTACAACTTAGAGAGTGGCGCTTTTGCATGCTGATATTGTGCACAACCGCCAGCCTCGTTCAAGTGCTGAGCTATGGACGCTGGAATAGTGGCAAAAAATTTGTCACACTCGACTAATTTCCTGTTTCCGCCATAACTTTTTTCTGGGGCTTTGGATTCTTTCGAGATTATGTAAGCCAATAGTGTGTTATTAGTACCATAATCCAGTGTTTGTCCGACATTCTTATCCCCATTACTTTAGGTGGTATGGGTGTGCGAAAAAGGCGAGAAACTGATTTTGGCCTAAATTGCCAAATATCTCAACTGTGTCCTTTTCTATTTCTTTCTAACCCAATTTAATTTTAGAGCGGCGACTACAAGTGGATCAAATTTGACTCAAAAGATTGCCTATTTGAAAGAATTTAGAACCCCTAGAATTAACCCTTTGACGTACTTAAGGGTTGGAGGTAAGGTGAGAACTTAGAGAAATATGACCAGAAGGAGGCAATAGAACATATCTATACCGAAATTAATTAATATAGGGCCCAAAATATACGAACGGACATAGATGTTATACAGTCTTTGTTTATCTACACTACTCAACCCAGGTTAGAAAGCAGAACAGCAGTAGCCGAATGTGGCTTGGACAATTCCCTCATAAAAACGTTGGCTGTAGTCAAGACCCCACATCCTTCTGTCTAACACCGAGGGTGAAGGTAGTGTTGTGGTGTTGATAACAGGTGCGACAACAGCAAAATAAAGAAGAGAAATTTTTATTTTAAACACCATAAAGAGATTTTTGTAGCTTTAACTTAAAAATTTTTAATGTTGGTATTACTGCGCAGTAAAAGCTTTCGAGCCTTTTTATTTTCGTCTTTTGACGTGGACAAAGGATAAAAATGTCGTTTTCAGTGTTTCTATTATTTTTAAACGACCTCCCGATTCCTTTTCACATGTTAAAATATTGAAATTTTTTTTGTGTCAGGAAAACCGATTCTGTTATCAGATGGGGGCCGTGGGGGCAAAAGGGGCCAAAAAAAACAATTCGATTTGGAAGAAGGTGGGGAAGGTTATCACGTGAACTTTTTTATGCGATTTTTTTTTTCAAATTGCTTTTTTTGTTAGTCGAACCTTTGGATTTGCCTAAATTTCCCTTTTTTTGTTTCTGGTTCAAACTTGAAAGGTGAATTTCTAAGAAAAACGATTCGCATAAAAAGAGACTTGGGTTTGAGGGACCCCCGAGGGTTAAACTTTCATTTTTAGGATGGTGCGATCCGTCTTCACTGTTCGCTTTCCTTTTTGTTTTATTTCACTAATGGACCTTTCCTCTCAGGTAGTTTATTCAGCGAATTTCCTGTTGCAAATTATCTTTCTTGGAATTTGTTTTGATTTCATTCCTGAGAACCTTCCAACAAATTGCTGTTGGCAATCGTGACTTTGAAGTTATATTCTCCGGCGATAAATTCAAAATTTTGGTCAATATCTCTAAGCTCGTTTAGATAAAACAATTTTCGCTAAATAATCATTGTCTGTTGTGACCTGGTTAGATAGATAAATGAAATGTTTACCTGAGTAAGTCTCCAATGTTTGGAAGCTTTGGCGATTGGATCTGTCACCTGAGTGCACGCAGCTCGAACAGCATCAGTTTGTGCGGGCCTTCGTGAATCATGTCGAACAATGATTTCATACCAACAGCAGCATTGCACTGAAAACCAAACAGAAACGATGGGTTAGAATTTTTTCTTTACACCGCCATCTTGAATTGAATCGCCTGAGCGCTAATATTTTAAATTCACAACAGTGGTAATCATCCACATATGTAAATAAGTATAAGATCGCCAGCGACGCATGCGCAATAACTTCTGAATGTGACGTCACCGCCTCTCATCCAATATTTCATGGTACCATAGTGGGGACATCGGCGCTCAACGGTAGGCGTTTTCATGGCCCCACAGTGAGATCATTAATATATATACTAACACTAAATGTATACTATTACATATACACTAATATATTAGGGTGTGTAGGTAGTGTCTTAAAGAAATACAACCGCCTTACAGTTACAGAAGCGGTTGTTATACGACTCCATCTAACATATACTTTTATACTTCGTTCGGAATAGTGGAACGTTAAATAAATAAGTAAACAAAATGAAGGGAAAAGAAATGAGGTATGAGAAATGATTCGGTTAGAAGGAAACGAACATTTCAAACTAAACAAAATATCTTTGGAAAAATGGCGGCGGCGGGGAGGTGGAAAGGAAGGAAAAGGGAGGAAACAGGGTTAAAAAGGATCATTCAAACTCAATTTACTTCACTCGCCGGAAGCGTTCAAGGTCATAAACGTTTGGAAACAAGATTTCGGAAAACCGAAGCAAAAATCAAAAAGAAGAAAAATTTGGGGAAATGACTGAAAGAAGAAATTTGGGGTTTACGTAGTTGTTTTAAGGCTGTCAGGCTGTTGTTTTAATATGACATTGCACACTGGTAGGGCGACTTCATTTCAAAAATACTGCACACTAGTAAGGCGACTTCATTTCAAAAATACTGCACACTTGTAGGCGACTTCATTTCAAAAATACTGCACACTTGGGCGACTTCATTTCAAAAATACTGCACACTTGTAGGGCGACTTCATTTCAAAAATACTGCACACTAATAGGGGGACTTCATTTCAAAATTATTGCACACTTAACCATGTGTCGTTAATTTAAATACATTTTGTAGAAATGCATTAAGTATAACTTGGTATCATACTTTTATACAGATAATATTTAGATGATATAATATACTCCGAGCCTGCACTAAACATTTTATGGAAGAGTCTCAGCCAAAGAGTAAAATAGCCGACCTCTGGCTGAATATATACAGATTATTTGACAGCTAATACTATGACCACTGATACTATTTTATTAATCAATAAATATAAACAAAACACTTAGACTTTTGACCTAACCCCAGGACCTGCCCTCTCGAGAATTGAACTTAAATCACTTTCATTATCAATCACTTTCAAGTCGAATCAACGACACAAATTTATAAAAAGGATCAGTATTCACTAATTATAAGTAAAAGTTTATATAAAAAATCGATCATAAATCATGTGATATTCATTTTTTTTTAATTGACTTATACCATTTTCAAAATTGACGGTTGGAATGTTTGAAACGAAGTTAAAATTTTGTTTTTGTGCAACCGTTTTGTTTTGACAGTTGAAATTAGATTAGAGGTGAATGGGATGGAAATTTTCGGAAACGGAAAACGGAAGATGGATTGTGAGAATTTTTCAATATGGCGGATGTCATTTCACTCGCTCTGCATTGTTGAAACCAAACTTTTTATTAAAATCAAAAATAGTTGATAAAAGAAGGTTCGATGCTGCTGTTGCCTTTTATAAAATCCTTCGATGAGAATTTGGTTTAGTATTCATGGATTCGGGTGTGTATAAGTCGTAAAGTGTACGTCAGAGATTCCTGTCGTTTTTGTAATTTTCCTGTATCTTTGCGATCGTTTCATCAGCGACAGCATCTCTTAATTAGTTTTCGAAATACTTTTTGATTCGTTTCATATTTCCTTTGCTCGATTTTTAATTTGTGAGATTGAAGAAAACGTAATTTGTAGAGGGCGGTGGGAAAAATGGGCGGCCATCTTGATTTCAAAAGGAAAGGACCGAGAAGGTTTTTAGAATTTCGTTGTGGAAAATGGCGGGTTTCAAATTAAATTTTTATTTTTAATTTAAATTGAGGGTTTGGTGACGAGTTTCATCTGCTGGGTAATTGGAAGAACGGCATTTTGCTGAGGAGTCCACGAGTTTTGTGTTTCTCTTTAAAATGAAAAATTTTTCTTGGTTGTTGATTGTTGGTTTTGTGGTTGTTTTGGGTGATTGGGATTTTGAGTTTTGAGTCTGTCTGTCTTTCTTCTGCTGTTTTCTGTTGGTTGTTTTTACTTTGTTCTTGGTGTCTTTTAGTTTATGACTTAGTCCTGTTGACCGCTTAACCAACAGATATGTGTTTAAGTGCTAGTGAGTGTATGACGCAGCTTGAGTTGAGTTGTGTTTGTAGGTTTGTCTGTTGTTTGTTGGTGTTCACTTCCTACTCCTTTGTGAGTATGGAATCCGGGACTCAGTATTCTTGATATTGCTGAACAAGTCTCGAATCCTAGTGAATCGGGTGAATGGGTGTAGATGGGGTTAATTTTGTCTCAGGGCGGTTCACCCCCACCATATATACTCTTTCTGCAAACTATTCAAATCCTTTTGCAAACTACCCCTTTCCCTCACCCTCTTGGGGTCCAGGTTACCTTTCCAAAAGTTATCCTCCTGCTGTATCATCAATTTTTCATGTGAACGAATCAACATTTACTTAATTAAACGCAATCCAGATTCATTAAAGATAATAATAGGACCCATAACTCTTGCACCTGCACCCCCTGGCATAAATTAAAAGGCCGGGTTCGGGGGATGACAAAAGTAAGAAGGACTCGAATCGAAACTTTTCTCAATTAGAACGAAACGTGCGCTAATTATGCAAGATTTGAGGATGGCTGGGCTGGGTCGAATAAGGTCGTCGGGCGCGCGGCGGGGTCGAGGAAGTAGAAAGATGGAAAGTTTTCGAGCGAGCGAAAACTACCCCTAGGAAGAAGGGGTGGAAGGAAGAAGAGGTAAAAGGCACCTGGTCCTTTTTTCTCTCCCCGCTTTCATTTTTTTCACCTTTCAACTTTGTAATATTTTACCATTTTGCTTTCACGGTGAAATGGAAATATTTGAAGGAAATCTCTCTCTCCCACTTTCTCTCTCTCTTTCTCTTCTTCGCTCTCTTGCTTTTAAACATAATTTATGACGAGTGAAAGAAGAAAAAAAATTTTTTTCATGAGTTGTCAAAAAGGATTTTCTTTACGTCTCCAATGAAGCAATTTTTTTGTTTTCGTTCTCTTCGAGTTGTCTTCCCTTAGTAGTGGTAGTAGTCAGCTGTCAATCATGCACTCACACACTCATGAAGATGTCATTTCGGTTATAATGCACACACCTACGAGGAGGAATCATTTCATACGTATTACCACATTTTATTGGAGATTTAATTTCATAAATGCACACTTTCACCAGTAACACATTTTTAAAAGGAATAGACATCTTCATGAAAAAAAAATTTCAAAAGTGATGCACACTTTTAAAAAAATTATTGCACAATTTTAAGTAAATTTAATTTCATAAATAATGCACACTTTACTAATAAAACTTTCAAAAGTAATGCACACTTTTTAAGAAGAATTCATTTCAAAACGATTGCCAATTTTAGGGATATTTAGTATTTCCTTTCATAAGTACTGCTGGTTTCATACTAACATTTCAAAAGTGATTCACGCTTTAAAGAGTTCATTTCATAAATGTTGCACAACACGAACTATATTTCTTAAGTACTGCACACTTTCACCAGTAACCCATTTTTAAATGAAACGGACACTTTTATCAAGAAAATGTTTCAAAAATATTGCACACCTTTAAGAAGAATTTCATAAGTACTGCACACTTTCGCCAAAAAAACATTTTCAAAAGTGATGCACACTTTTAAGAGGAATTCATTTCAAAGCGATTGCACAATTATAGGGATATTTTCTTTCATAAATAATGCACACTTTCGGTGATAACATTTTTAAATAGAGTGAACTCTTTTATCAAGAAAATATTTCAAAAATATTGCACACATTTAAGAAGAATTCATTTCATAAGTAATGCACATTTTCAGCAGAAACACATTTTTAAAAGGAATACACATCTTCATCAAAAAAATGTTTCAAAAATATTGCACACTTTTAATAAGAATTCATTTCAAAACTATTGCACAATTTTACGGATATTTCTTTCATAAGTACTGCACAGTTTCATTTGTCCAAAAGTGATTCAAAAGACTGACTTTTTTTATAAATTCATTTCATAAATGTTGCACAACACGAACTATATTTCATTTCATAAGTACTGCACACTTTCGGGCAGTATCCCATTTTAAATGAAACGGACTCTTTTATCAAGAAAATGTTTCAAAATTATTGCACGCTTTTAAGAAGGGTTTATTTCAAAACTATTGCACAAATTTGAGGAAATTTCCTTTCATAAATAATGCACACTTTCACCAATAAAACATTTTCAAAAGTAATGTACACTCTTAAAAGAGTTCATTTCAAAACTATTGCACACTTTTAAGGATATTTCATTTCAAAAATAATGCACACTTTCAACAAAATATTGTTTAGTAGCGAGCACGTTTGGAAATATTTCATTTTATAAATACCGCATAAAATTAGTTGGAGCTGGTTTCATAAGTACTGCACACATTTATTATTCGTTTCATAAATTATGCTCATTGTTTGATATGTGCTCACGTTCATTTATTACCAAAAAATTTGTGTGCTAGTGTGAGTGTGGGTAGCGTTTCGACTGTTTTTGGGGTGTGACACATTCATAATCACTATGAACTTAGACCACTTTCATGATAAACAGTTGATATATTTAGTGGCGTAAATCACATCGTGAGAGATTAGTGAAGTCTCATTTTAAAAATTTTGAAAATTTATTCTGCCATCTTTCTTTACTTCCTCTCCTACCAGAAAAAAATATTAATAAATAAAACTTTAATTATGAACTTAAACCACTTTCAAAATAAACGACTTATTTTCACTTTTAATAAAACCAGAGAGAGAGAGAGAGAGAGACTCTGAAAGGGAATTAATTCATAAATTCATTCCGTCTTTCCATCTTTCTCCTCATTAACTCTTGCGGTCTTGGTAATAGGCTCATGTGACCACTTTTAATATGTTTCGGACTTTTCATCTTCTCTCTACCAGCCTCTCGTCGGTTTCCAGACGGATTCTCTCCTACCTCCCCGCCCTGCTCCACCCCGTCTCTCTCGGAATTTTTCCCGAAATGAGCTCGAAGAACATCAAAGGACTTGCGGAGGAAATGGCGGACGTTGAGGATTCAAAGGGATGGAGTCGGTTGACTTTTCCAGTCTGTGACCAGTCTGTCATTTTGGTTTTGGGGGGTGGGGGGTATGGTTCAAGTTTCTTCACGCTTCTCTTGTTTGCTGAGCGTGGAAAAAAAAGATGGAAGCTTTGGGAGGAAGTTGGATTGGATTGTTTGTCCTCTAATCTGTTACTCTTTTTTGCTGTTGTCCGGATTTGTTGTCTGTAGTTAAGTTTTTCTGTTTTTAGGGTTGGCGGCTGTCCTTTTCTTTCATCTCCAATTAGTTGCTGATGGTTTTGACCTGCTTTCATCGGTAGGTAAGTTCGGCGAAGTCTTTCTTTCTGCAGCGTTTTTACACGATCTGTTAATTATTTTGAAAGTGGTGCAAAATTTGAGCGAAATTTATAACCCGGAGAGAAGGAGATAAAAAAGGAGGTTAAACAAGTTTTGAGTTTATATATGGCTGCGGAGAAAGTTCCGTTTTAGACAATAAAACCCTTTTCTGTTGTTAGTTTTCTCCTTTTAAAATTTTAAACGACTTGAGGTAAATACGAAACATTTTTTATTTGTTATTTATTTCTTGTTTCGAAAGTTGTTTGAAAAGGTTTTAGGATTTAAAGGAAAAGTCCTTTTATTAAAGACCGAGAGTGGGGGTGTAATTCCTTTGTGAAGTCACATTTGAGGAACATAAGTTAACAGAGGAGGAGGAGGATGGAGGTTGAGGAGCAAAGAAATTTTCTTTTTGCTTTTTTTTCTTCTTCTTCAAACAACAGGATGAGAGAGTTGGTGGTAGGATTCAGCAAAAGTTTTGTTTATTTATTTTTTAATTTTTATTTTGACTTCTGTTGTTTTGTTCTGGGATGGGTTGGTTGTCAGAAAGTTTTTCTGGATGACTTTTGATTTTTAATGGTGTGTTTGAGGTATTGTTATCCGAATTTTAAGCAATTTTAGAAGTGTTGAGAGTACTGGTTTCGATTGAGGAATCATCGCCATTTTGTTCGTCTTCTGTGTAGTCCACTTAACTCCTTGGTACTCGAGCTTTTCCCTTCCCGGGCCAAATTTCTATCGTGACCATTCCGACTGGGCCACACAAAGAAAAAGATTTTTCAAGTCCGGTTTGCGACGCATACAGTCAACCCTCAGGGCATCATCTGTATGTAAATCTGTATATCTCTTTCTGTATATCACCTCATACAGATATGTTGAGGCAAACAATGTTAGCAGTTTCTGAGCACAGGCCCCAACCTTTTCGTACTGGGTCAGGCACTATAGTTCAGACTTAACAATGAGCAATCGACCATTCACTTAATCGGTGGCCACTGGGTCACTGGGCACTCGGTAGAGCTTGGTGGGCCGTATGTGGAGTTTGAGTACCAAGGGTTATTCGGATCTCATTTCCGGATCTGATTTAACCAGGCCCATCTTGGATAAAAGCTTCATCCGGTTCACCCAAAAAGAAACTAATACTACTTGACCCATCATCTGTATGTATATCTGTCTGTCTGTTTCTGTATATTGTCTCATAAAAATATGTTACCGCAAACGATGTTAACGATTTCTGAGCACAGACCCGAACATTTTCGTACTGGGTCAGGCACTATAGTTCAGACTTAGCAATGAGCAATCGACCATTCACTTAATCGGTGGCCACTGGGCCACTTGGTCACTCAGTAGAGCTTGATGGGCCGCAGTTTGAGTACCAAGGACTTCACCAATTCCTTGTACTGCCCTGACCGACTTCCAATTGGTCAGGCCTTGATGCTAGTTTCTGTACGTCTTAGTGACTTCTTTGTTACAAGTCTCAACACGTGCCTTTAAGGGTTTAATGTATACAAAAAAATTCAAAATGGCGGATAAGAAAACAAAACAATGGAGAAAGAATTTCAATAAAAGTACCACAGAAACCAAATCGTCTTCTTAGCGATACACCCCCTCTTCCCCCCAAAAAAAGGTGAAGTTTCTGCAAACCCATCAACCGTGGAAACTGTTACAATCGGAAAACCCAAAGGAATCTCCCCTAAGCGATCCGGGAAAAGTCTAAAAACCGGAAAAGGGAGAAAAGTGGGAAACTGGAAATCCCTAACAAAACAAACATAAGAAGAACAAACAGAGAAAAGGAAAACAAAAGCAAACAAACATTCGGGAGGAAAAATTGTAGAAAACAAGACAGGAGAAGTAGACAAAGAGAAGAAAGGAAGAGATCGGGGGAGATGGAAAGCTCTGGAGAAGCCAAAAATTAAAAAAAGAAATCCGCCCATCAGGAATTAGAAAAAGAAGACAGAAAAGGAATGAAAAACGTTCTCTCCATCAAGAGAAAAGTCGAAGCCGAGGATTTTTTAATCAAAATCGGTGACCCGGAAATGATATTTTTCTCGCGCCATTTTCTTCGGATTTAAACTTTTTTTTTATTGCGTCGAAGCGTTGTGTAAGTAACGGGCACTCGCACCGTTGATTTGGTTTCATAAATATTGCACACTTGTAAGGGGGGATTGATTCTGTAAGTTTGGCACATATTAGAAGAGTTTAGGCGGTGTATGTTTTAGTCATCTATGTACTTGGATGTGCTGTTGTTTGTTATATCTACTCACTGGTGTATTGACCAAGTTGTATATTATATACGTGATTATAGTATAAGTAGCTTTTTGTAGGGAGGAATTTGTATAATTGGGGATGGATACTGTAACATTTCTCTCCTCCACTAGACGAAATAAGTTTTTCAGTTTGGAGGTTTTGGTGTTGCTACCGATGATTCCCGATAAGAAGAAGAAGAGGAAGCAGAAGAGGGAGAGATAAGAAGACAGTGAGTGAGAGAGGAGGAGGAGGAGGCGATTTTAATCTTAATCCGTTTTTAAAGTTGGATTTAGTTTTTAATAATCTTTTGTCTACAAATAAAATCTAATTTCGTTCATTATCTGACATCCCCAATCTTCTTCTTTTAACTTTTCCTCGTGTTTAAGCACTCTCCTCTCTCTCTCTCTTTCTTCTTTTCTTTCTCTCTTTTCCTCTTCCCGAAAAATTTTTCTTATTTTTCACGTGCAGCTTCCGTCAAAAAACGGTAAACTGTCTTCTTTTGCCCCGGAAATAAATTGCCTTGGAAATGTTTACGGCCTCCCCCAAACCCCCAAATCTTTATTATTTAACTTTTCCGAAAAGAATTTTCCACGTTTGCTTTAGGGCCGAAATGAAATTTCCCTCCTTCCTCAAAGAAAAATTTTTTTTTTCATTTCATTTTCACTGTTCCCTTAAATTTTGGACTTTTCCCTACCCCCCTCCGAGCTTCCCTTTTGAAACACAAGATATATGGCCAGTGTTTCCGGTTTTATTTTTTTTTTCTTTTCTACATCCGGTAGAAATAAATTTTCTCCTTCTTCATCTTCTTGGTTTCCATTCTCTCCAGCTTTGAGTTTCCATCTTTCTTGATCCTTTTCTCTGTCAGGAGGTGAGTGGGTGGGGGTGGCCTTCTCCCACGTGTCATGTTTTCTGTTGCTATTCGTCATCGTCGGTTGGGATTTGCCTTTTCCTAGTCTTAAATTATCCATCGACTGTCAAGCCCGTTTCCGGATTTTCGACTTGATGTCCTTTAAATTTTCTTCTTCATTTCGGGTTCTTTGTAAAATAAAATTTGTGATTCGACCGAGAAATTTAAGCTGCTAACTTATTTGGGATTTGTTCTGTTATTTAACCTAAAATCGAATTAAAATCTCATTTCATAAGTAATGCACAGTTTGATTCAAGTTTAATTCCATATATATTGCACAGTTTTATGTTTTCTTTTGTTCTTGTCGTTGAGCTCTTAATTTTGATATTCACTTTTGCGTACCGTTTTTGGCTGTTACAGTATCCTCATTTATATATAATATATATTTTCCCAATTGGATATAATCTCTCCTTTCGAGGTCTAATTATAAGTAACGTCATTCATAGGGCCCATAAACAATAAATAAAAACAAAATCCATCATATATATATGCAAAAGAATATTTCAAACAAATAATAAATATATAAAACAAATCTCATCCGATATTATAATATATCCATCTCTCATCTCTCCAAATTTTATATATTTATAACTTCCGCGAACATGTGAGATGAAATTTCTTAGAAGCAGAATAAGAAGATCAGAGAAATTGTGAAAGAGGACCCGTTACAGGAGAGGATACATACAGCAGGACTGAAGTGGTATGGCAGTGAAATGAGAATGGGAGAGGACAGACTACCAAGAAAGATGCATGAAACTGAGATGAAAGGTAAAAGACCAAGGGACAGATGGCTGAAGGGAGTGGAAGAGAGTGTGAAGGAGAAAGGAGTGGGAAGAGAGAAGAAAGTGGAGAGGCTTGTGCTCAATTCAGTCCCGGTAGTGCCAGTGGCTGGAAACTGTAATAAATGACGATGATGATGATGACTTCCTCGAATCAATAATATAAACAAAAATCACAAATCCTCTTCGAAAGTCGGATTCATTGTCAGAGACAGATTTCGTTTTATATATTGTATAAATTTGTTGACCGGAAACATCCAAAAGTGTGAAAGACTCGAAGTCGCGAGAACAGAAACACGAAAGACACAAGTAGTAATTCGGACACCCAGTCATAAGAAGACGACTTGGCGTCATGTTTCTCTTATATACAGAACGAACGGTGGGAGGACTAGTGTATTGGTTAAAGTTCCTGACTAGGACGCAATGATCGTGAGTTCGAATCCTCCTCCCGCATTCTGTTATACTCAAAAAAGAGTTAAAAACGGGATTAAAACCACCACTATATGATATATATATTTTCTATAAAAACCGTTTATACTACGAATGGATTAATAATATATATCTCAGTCAATAAATAGACATCATAAGTAGAAATAGCACATCAAAGTTTATAGATAAATAAATATACACTGCTACCTGCACGATAAATAAATGAATAAATATACTAATTATATATATATATATTCAGATCAGAATATAAATAAGTACTCACAGCTCCTGAATGAAGCCTGTATCCGCTAACCTCCATCAAACCTAACTGTTGTTAAGTTTTAGTTCAATTCTGGCGTTTTTCGTTTGTCTTTTTAGAATGACGGTTACAGAAAGCGACATACATACAGACAGACACGGACGGACAATTATACAAATTTCCGGTTTTATGTATTCAAATGACGGAATTATATTAATATTTACATTAGAGAGAATTCGTGAGGAAACGAAGCTTTAAGGGCGGTGGTCACAAACACGTTATTTCCGGGTTTCCGAGTTGTGACGTAATCATCGTCATTAAAATGGCGTCGGACCAACCGGAAGTTTTAACAGGAGACCAGTTGAGTCACGTGAAATAACTTTATCGGGACCGATTATAAGACCTGGAGTAATGGGATTAATCTATTACGAATCTCTCAATTTAATTAAATTAGATAAATTGAATTAGTTTTATAAGGGTTAATTAAATTGTAATTTTTGATTATTATTATTATTATAAAAATTTTTGGGGTGGAGGGGGTTGAATTATGGCAGAAGGTTGTGTTCGTAGTCGAACGGGCTGTAGAAGCGAAGGATTTTTGGGGAGGCGAAGGAAATCAAAAGGAAACGGAAGTTTAATGTAGCGTAATCCTCGTCGTTGGGGAAAATCGAAGGTGGACGTGGAAAATGAGAGAAAAATGGCGGCGGATTGGGGTGGGGTGGGGAGGAAGGAAGGTAAAATTTTCCGAAGGCATTCGTACGACTTCCTTTATCGAGAATTTTCGTTTATTTTAGAAAATATTCTTTGTCTTTCGTTCCTCCTCGAAATGCCGCCAAACTTTTACTTCTTCCTCGACGGTGTCTTTTGTTTGTCTTTCTAATATTTGTCTCTGTCGTCGAGCGTCGTTTTGTTCCCCGAAATACAAATTTTGATGAGAAAATACACCCAAAAATTTTTCCTCCCCTTTTTCGGGTGGAGGTTTCTTGTTTTACTGTAGAAAAGTTTTATTACACCACCACCACCCCCCGCCCCCGATTTTACTCTTCTTTCTGGAAAACATCTTCTTCCGGAATTGGTTCAACTTAACTTTCGAATTTGTTATTTATAGAAAGCGAAAATGAGTTGAGAGAAGGGAAACGTTAAAATAAAAAATTCAATTTGAGTTTCTATCATCTTTTTAAAATCAAATATCTGGGAGAAGTGAGAAAACGTCGGAAAATCTCTCTTACTCATGTAGATAAATTGTAAATAATTTTGAAGTAGAAAAACACACCGGAAGTATTTCCATTTCCGGTTGTGGCGGAATCGAAAATCGGAAAAGTGTGTGAGCGTGTAAGAATTAACGACGATTTTTGATGGTTGGTGATGGAGGAATTTTTTTGGCGGGAGGGGGAGGAGGAGGAAATGCAAGTTTTCCCTGAAATTAATAAACCGGAAATGGGATTTTTTTGTGTGTGTTTGCTTGTTTGTTTGTTTGGAAAGGGATACAGAATTTAATTTAGGGAATTTCCGCGATGGGATTATAACGCGGTTTTGATTCAGATTAAACGTAAACAAGGTTCCGGTGGTTTTGGGAGGGTGGGTTTGGGGGGGATGATTATGAATAGTTCTCACGGAGGCGAACCTGAAACCTTTTTCTCGCTTTTACGTACTCCCAATGCAACCGAGCAATTAACCGGAATTTGAATATCGCTGCGGAAAACACGATTTTCTAATTCATAACGATTCACACCCCGCACCCCGTCTCGATATTCCTCCGCCAACCGGAAGATGTGACTCTGCATTAATTTGTAAAATCATCTGCATTGTACGAGGAGGTATGACAAGGGTGGTGGAGGAGAATGTGTTGAAAGGATGTGAGGACCGGGAGGCTGGAAACGAATAGGAGAAAATCCTCGAGCGCATAAAATTTATCGCGATGGTACGGAAAAGTCGGTCGCCTCGCGTTTTTTTCCTCCCAGAGGAGCGGGGGGAGGGAGGAGGAGTCGAGAGAATGCGAGTTTTAAAAATAAATTAGAGCTTTGTGTTTCACATTGACGTCACCAATTTTTGTAACAAAGGTAAAGAGTCAAAGGAAGGAAACAAAAAAAGGAATCAAAATGGGTTACACTCCTTTTACCCCTGAACGGTTGTTTTGTTTCTGTTTTCTGTTTTTCTGTTTTCCTTTCATTCTTTTACTGTAATTGTTAATTTTTTTGTGATTGTTAGTTGATTTCCCGCGGGGTTTCTTCCCCTCCCTCCCCGTCCTTTGTTTCGTTTTCTTTTCTTCTACATTGTTGGGAGAGGTTTTCCTTCCACCGACAAAACACACACACACACACAACAGCACTGCAATCATTTTTTTATTTGAACGACTGATGAAGAGAAGGTCACGAGTGACAGGAGAAAAGAGAAACAAAACGGGGTAGGGGGTGGTTGAAAAAGAAAGGAAGAGGAAATCGTCGGGTAGAAAATTTTCCAAGATGGAGGGAGTTTGTCGTTTCCGGTTATTCCCCCGTGATGATATATATATACACCGAAGTCCGGAAGTTGTTTTATTTATTTTTTATTTACAGTATCAGTTTCCGGCTTTTTTTTTCTTCCTGTATAATATATATTTTTGAAGGAGAGGTTCGAAAAGGGGTGGTGAGGGGGTTAATCTTGGCCCTTGGTGAAATAAATCCTAAATAAGGGTTGATTCACGTGGTTTTCCTCCTTTTTTCCCGCCTTTCCGAATAAATTTCAAAAAGGAAAACTACAGCTCCGGAGAGGTTTTCCCTTTTCGCTCAAATTTATTAGAGGCTGAGGAAGGGTGCGGGGAGGAGAGGGTGTATGGTTCGATTTGCGTGATGAGTTTTTTGGGTTTGAAGGAAAAATTTTTACTTTATTTTTCCTTTTCGTTAACCGGAAAAACCTTCCCCAAAATCTCAAATTGGAGGGAAAATTTTTGAACCTTCATTTTGAAAATTAAGTCCGTCTTTCTAGCACCTGCTAACAGACACACGGTCGAATGAGTTTTGATAAAGCGGAAATGGAGCTCACGGACATATTTTTCGATTGGTTCAGTCGTTTTTGGGGGGTGAAAAATCTGTTGGAAAGGTTTCTCGAGTGGAAGAAAGGTTGAACTCGAGGAAGACGTTTATTTCTTTTTTTTGGAAAATATTATTTTTTCTTCTCCTCCTCCTCCTCTCGTCCTCACTCACATTCACTCTTTTTGGGTTTCGAGTGTTGGTTGACTTTTTTCACTCCATAAACTCTTCATTTAAACCTTCCGGTCGTGGTTTTCTTTTCCACATCCGACGTATTCATGTCAACAGTCGTTTTTGTCACGTGTTTCTCTGTTGGTTTTGTCACTGACCTCCTTTTTAAAAGCCTCCTTTCTTTTCAGGAGATCTCCGCTTCTGGGGTTTTGTTCTGAAACTCACCCCGAGTCTCGTTTTGAACTCTACCGAATTGTTCTCACATCAAGGAAGTGTTCCGACAGGCTGGAGTTTGGTTAAAGGAGATTGGCACACGAATGCAAAGACACAGGGAAGAGAAAATGTCAAGACACAGGAAATGGATGAATAAGAACATGATAATCGGTGAGTGTAATCAAAACGGACATTTTGTTGGTGTTGGCGGGTTTTGGCTCATATTCTCAATCATATAATCAATCTGTAACGAGTGTATATATATTTAGAGTAATAGCAGATACTATGTCAAGATCACACCACCTATCCTTATAAGGCACCTGATTCTAACGCTAGTCACATCCTTAAATAAACTCAGGTGCACGCGCTCCCTCTGATAGCTTCATCTTTAACTCGTTTCATCGTGTTAACCACTATTCGCTACTCTCAACTAGGTCACGCAGTAGGAAGTAAGGAAAGAGGAAAAGGTTCGGGGAGGCCGGTTAAAAGTTTTGGGGGGGGAAATGGTTTAGAAGGCGGTGGAGTCTTTAGGGATGCCATCATAACTTAATATAGCAAACGTTTGTTTTCCTTTTTGGAGTTTTTCAACGTTTTAATATAAAATTCAAATTTTTCGTGGAGGAATTCGTTAAAAACAAAAACTTTTTCTCTCTCTCTCTCTCTCTTCAAAAGACAAACTTTCCCGCATCTCTTGCCCCGCTCCCTCCTCCATCCTCCCTCCTCCTCTCTTCCCCGCTCTCATTTTTTTCTCCATTGAAATCTAAACTGAACTTTTTCTTCTATCCCTCTTCCAACTTTCTCCATCCAGTTAATCTCTCAACTTTTTCCTAAAATATAAGCTCGAATTTTTCTCTTTTTGGGGGCGGGGGCGGTGGGAAGTAAGGGCGGTGATGAGGGACGAGGTAAAGAAAGTCTAATCTCAGTTGGATTAGTTCTTAAGTGGTAAACTTCAAAGCGAATTCGACGATTTCTCCTCCCTTAAAGATTGAATAATTTCGTTGGGAAAGATGGAGAGAGAGCAGGGGGTGGGGGTGGAAGGGAATAAGGGATGAGAAAGGAACCTAATCAGTAATCGACGGAGAAAGAAACTCGATTGCCTTTGACAGTGAAATCATGTTGTTATGGCTGTGGGTGTGTTTTGATATTGAAAATAGTCGAAGTTGATGATGGATGGGTGAAGGAGGCAGCGATGAAGAGGGAGGTGGGGGTGGGGGTGGAAGAAAATTATTCCAAAGTTGGGCTATAAGGGAAACTAACTCCTGACGGAAGTTATTTCGACGTCTTTTATTTTATTTTCGTTGTTATGATGCCGTCAGCTCTGTTTTGAAATCGATGTGTGTTTGTGTCTGGTTTCCGCTTCCTGTTGTTTTGAACCATTTTACGACTAAAGTTTCATAATATAAATTCATAAAACTTATACTCTTATTTAGAATCATCTAATCGGTCGCTTCTTTTTCTCTCTCTGATTAATTATTGATTCGTTAAAAGGTTTTCATTTCGAAAATGTCTTCTTAAGAAGGTCAGTCGGATTTTAGAGAGGCGTGTGGGGGGCTGGGGTCGGGGTGGGGGTGGAGAGGAAAAACGAAGGCTTTCAGAAAGACTAATCCGGGTTCGGAGGATGTGTAACATATTTTATGTATGGGAGAATCAAGTAACGTTGGAAGTATTAATTAAGAGGAAAACACGGAGGGCGGATAAGAGAAGGCTAATTCGATCCCTTGGGGGACCCGGAGGAATTCCAAAAACTAGTTCACGGCTGACCAATTTTCATTTTCCTTCGGGAACCGGAAATCGGGACTTGAATCCTGGTGAAAAATTCAAATCGGAGGGCTTTAAATAAGTTTCACAGGGATTTAATCTCCGATAAATCATGCATCAGAATCCGCAAAAGCCAAAAGCTCGGCCCTGACGAGATCCTGCTCACGGCCTCGTCAGAGTTTTCTGTCTTTAGAGAGATTTCTCGTCGTCCGCCATTTTGTTTTTTAACTAAAATGTTTTTCGGTTTTGGTTTTCTGTTTCTGTTCAAAATATTGGGGGGTGGTAGATTCATTATTCAATTGGTTGATTGGACTTGTTTGTTATTTCATAAATAATGCACACTGGAATGAAAATATCGTTCGTCCTCTTATTTGTCTCAAATGAATTATTCAGAGTCAGAGTTTGATGTGAAATTGATTTAATAATCTCGTTTCATAAATCTTGCACAGTGTTTAACGTATTTATGAAGGTTACACCGCGTAACTTTTAATCCTTTTCAGTGAGGAGTTGGAGGAAATTTAGGATTTTCAGAAGACCGAAAGAATTTACTTTTGCCTTGTACAGATCCTTCGCCCACGTTGAAGGCTGTTGGTGTCTTTGATAGGAAGAAGATCCGGTTTCGACTCCTGCTTCTGACGTAAGCGTAGGCTTCTCAAAAATTTGACTTTATGAGTATAATAGAACTAAAATTTGATTTCCGGTTTCAAAACAATTTCCTCAGCATCGTCTCATTCGATACAACTTAGTCGGTTTGACTTGACGATATGCCTGTTTTGTTACTTACATAAAGTGTGCAGTACTTTTGAAATGAAATTTGACTGTATGAAACGAATCAAATGACTCATATTGATGGTTTTAGGGGTGTATAAGTAACTGTGTATGTAACTGTGCATAATTTAGTCTGTCGTAATGATGACAAGCTCACCACTCTAATTTGTGACGTCACCATAATTCGGTTCGTTACCATAAGTCTCAAACCTGGTCAGAAATGAATTGTTCTGAGCCTAAGACCTTGGTACTCAAGATTCTTCCTTCCCGGGCCAAATTTCTATTGTGACCATTGCGACTGGGCCACACCAAAAAAAAGTTCAGCTTTTCACACATACAGTCCATCCTCAGGGCATCATCTGTATGTACATCTGTCAGTCTATGTTAGCAGTTTCTGAGCAGAGGCCCGAACATTTTCGTACAGGCACTATAGCTCAGACTTAACAATGAGCAATCGACCTTTCACAAATTTTCACTCAAACTCGGTTTCCACCGGGCCACTCAGTAGAGTTTGGTGGGCCGCTGTTTGAGTACGAAGGTTCTGAGAACATAAGGCTCAGAGTTGGAAGTGTTGTGTTGGAATTTTATGGTTGGGAAATAATTTAAAAGAATTTGGGGAAGGCGGTGAGAAAACTTTACGAAAGGAACAAGAAACAAAAGGCGAAGAAGAATAAAGTTAATAAAACGGAACTGTAAGTAAGGAGGAAGGATGGAGAAGGAAGGAAGGGAGAAAGAAAGAAAAATAGAAAAAGTTTTCGAAATGTTAATCAAAACTCAATGAGGAGAGAGAAGCCATTAAACCCAATCAAAGGATGATTAAAAATTTAAAAACAAGGAAAAATGGCCGAAATTCAATTAAAAGGAAAAGCAAGAACGAACAAGAAGAAGAAACTTTTCTTAATTTTGTTAATAATTAAAGTTTATTAATTTGCAAGAAGACAAAAAGGATTTCCTCCACTTTTTTGTTAAAAACTTACGTCGCATAAAAAAAGACTTGTCAAAACTTTTCCCAGAATCACATTTTTGCCCCTCATCCAAGACAACTGTCTCCAATGGTTCTTGTGACTGGAGATAGAGGAGGTTGATGGTCATTCAAGGTAGATTTCCCTCCCTTTTGTTCTTGTCCCATTTTCCGTTTCCTTTAAAACCGTTTCCTCCTTTTGTTTCCGGTTCCCATTGTCTTCTCTCTCTCTCATCTCCTTAGTCTTGAGATTTGAATGCGTTCTGGTTTCTCGTAGTGTTTTGTAGTCACGAGAGAAACCTTCCTCTCCGCCCCCGCTCACCCATCTCTCACGCTCGTGTTTCCGGTTTCCTTTGTTGAATCGTAATCACACGGCCACGGTTGGCTTCGGTGGTGATGTCTTGAGCAGTGAAGGCGGTTAAATTATTTATATTATTATAATTTATCTATTGTGTGCTGGGGAATTTATAAGTCATTTCGAGGTCTTCTGTATAAACCACGCGAAATTGGTGTTGTAAGGGTGGTCGGTAGCTCGAATGAAGGACTTGTTTCATAAATATTGCACGTTTTTATAAATGGCTGTATTAATTATGATTCTTGAAGTTTATACTTATTTATTGACTAAACTATTTGTTTGGGAGGAGTGGTGTAGTGGTTAAGTTCCTGACTTGGACGATATGATCTTGAATCCTCCTCCCGCATCCTGTTATACCAAAAACCACCGCTATTAGTTACGCCAGAAAACGATCGGGGTCGGTTTTGTGCGTTACAGCCACTATATATTACGGTAAAAGTGATAAATTTGGCAAAAATATAAATTTGATTAATCACAATCACCAAGTAAGCATGGAAAAATTTGACAGCATATTTATCACTTTTACCGGCTAGTTTAAGCAATATTTAGCTTGCAATGAGGAATTTAATTAAAGTTGACTCAGATTACGATTTAGATATTTTATATACTAGTCGGAAATGTGATTAGCGATATATATATATTTTGATCATAATCAGCAACTAAGTATGAGAAAGTGTGACAATTTACAGCATATTTATCACTTTTACCGGGTAGTTTATACAACATTTAGATTGCAGTGAGGAATTGAATTAAATTAGGTCTTGGTTACGAGTTAGATATTTTATATTCTAACGGGGAAATGTGATAAATTTGCCGAATATATATATTTACCAATCACCAACTAAACATAGGAAAATGTGACAAATTACTGAGTATTTATCACATTTACCGGCATAGATTCTAGTTTATAGAATCTACAATTCATATTGGGACATTCGATCAAAGTTGTCTCAAATTTCGGGGGTTAGATATTTTGTATACTAACCGGAAATGCGATAAATTTGACAATGTTATTTGGACTCAAAGTTATTTTTAATACAGTTCATCACGAAAATCGTTTCATAAGTAATGCACACTTGAATCCAGAAGTGATACACACTGGAATGAAGAACACATTCCAAAAGTATTGCACACTGGAATGAGGAACACATTTCAAAAGTATTGCACACTTGAATGAAGAACACATTTCAAAAGTATTGCACACTGGAATGAGGAACACATTTCAAAAGTATTGAATGAAGAACACATTCCAAAAGTAATGCACACTCTGAACCGGGATTGATTTAACCTTTGACAAATTAACTGATTTTGATAAAGAAAAAGGAATCGAAGGAATCGTTTCCGGTTGCCTTTGTTTTTCCGTTACTGGCTTAGAATTTTATTTATTTCCTTTCGAGAAGGCGGTGGTTTTTATTATCGATTCGGATCATTTAGCCGCTGCTTTCTTTTGTACAGAATCGTTATCAATGCACCGGAAACAATCTTATCTCGTGTGTTTTGCTCTGATAAAACCCGTCTATCGGTTTATATCTATTCTCTCTCCTCTCTCTCTCTCTCTCTCTGAGTCTGATTTCGACATCTTCGCTCGTGATGGAAGGGTTAAAAGGCGTTAAACCGATAAAAGTCGTCGGTTTTCGCATAGAAATCCTCTCCCTTTTTGCGGTCCTGACGTTTCAATATGAAGTACGTTCTCGAATGTCACTTGGAGTTTTCCGTTCAAGGGCCCTTCACCGACCTTTTAATCGTTATTCCTCGGTTGAATTTTAATTATCTATTAACGGGTTTTTCGGTTCGTTGTGTATAGATAATGGCTTTCGTTTCTCAACACCCCCATCCCCTACCTCCCGCCGTTCTCCTTTTCTTTTATCGATTTCGAGGAAAATTTTTTTTAATCGTCCGGAAACGAAGATGTGAAGGAGCTGATGGAAATGAAATGAAAATTTGGTTTCAACACTTTTTATCGGATTTATTATTATTATTATTATCTATCTTCGTGTTTATCTGAGTAATATGAATAGATAATTTACTGGGAGTGGGTGTTTTTTATAACTTAACACCAAAATTAATTTTTAAATCTGGTCGTCGTTGACCTTGCGTACGGCTATCATGATAACGATTATCGCAAGTACTGCGCAGTTGAACGAAGGAGTTGTTTCATAAATATTGCACAGTCTTTACAATGATTATGTTTTTGTTATGAGTAATGTTCGTTTACTGACAGATTTTATTTGTTTTTTGTCTCTTTCATAACTTTTGCACACTTTTTTGACGGTTTGTCCTCATGACTAATGTACACTTTGGCTCAAAATCGAAGCACTGAATTTATTCCGCACTTTTATGATTGATTTGTTTCATAAATAATGCACACGTGAAAGCGAGATTTCCTTTCATAAGTTTTGCACACTTTTGTAGCGGATTCGTTTCATAAGTAATGCACACTTTTAAAAATAATTGAAATGGAAAGCCATGTGTGGTTTTTATAAACAATTTATTTCATAAATACTGCACAGAGAATTTGTTTCAAAAGTGGTGCACATATTCATGGGAAAAGTAATTTTGTACTTAATATAGAATCAGTTGTCGTGAAGGCTAAAATGACGTGTTGTTGACATTTAATGTAATGGACTCACGATGTCTTCTTAGAATTCATTTTATGGAAGGCTAAATGAGGAATTGTATATTTGAGTTGTGCATTACTTTTGAAATGAATCATTTTTATAAGTGTTTCAGTGTAATTGTAAATGTGACAATAGAGTTAACAGGAGGAGTGGATGGGTTGCATTATCACATGTCTGTTAGCGTGCAGACGATGACCGCTTTTATGGTGTGCATCCGATTTTCAGCTTCGTCAAAGACGATGCAATGCGGGCTTCTGAACACCTCATCGGTCACTTCTCTTATGTCTAGGTTATGTAGCTCTTTAGCTTCTCTGGCGACTTTGGTTTCGAAGTCGTGATAGGCTGGAAGGCAGTGCATGAACTTAACGTTAGGGTTCCCAGTTAACTTCAGCATCTCCATGGTGACCGTGAATTTTGACAGCAGTTGGACTTTTCTCTTCATTTCCTTTTCCTCCCCCATGGACACCCAAACATCCGTATAGATGACGTCGACGCCTTTTAAGTTTTTCTGGTCGTCTGTTATGACAACGCTTCCTCCTGACGTTCGACATATGTCTCTGACTCTGTGAACTATGTTCGGATCCGGGAATAGTTCCTTCGGACCGCATGCTATGAAGTGCATCCCCATTTTGGCGACTCCATACATCCAAGCGTAGCACATGTTGTTGCGAGTGTCACCAACGAACGCGATTTTCACTTGTTCTAAGGGTTTGTGAACGTGTTCCTCGATGGTCATCAAGTCGGCTAATATCTGAGTCGGATGGTCGATGTCCGTGAGACCGTTGTAAACGGGGACTCCGGAAAACCGGGCGAGGTCTTCGACTACTTTCTGATCGAATCCGCGATATTCGATGGCGTGGTAGTATCTACCCAAAACTTTGGCGCTGTCTTCGATCGATTCCTTCTTGCTGAACTGAGAACTTTCTTTGTCCAAAAAGGTGACGGAACCTCCTTCGTCTCTCATGGCGACCTCGAACGAGCATCTTGTCCTCGTCGAGGCTTTCTCAAAAAGTAAAACCAAATGCTTACCGACGAGCAAATTCCCGACATCCTTCTTTCTCTTGGCCTTGAGACCGTGGGACACGTTCAAGAGATGACGGATTTCCTCGTGAGTGAAATCAAGAAGAGTCAAAAAACTTCGGCCTTTTAAACTGACGCTCATCTTACTCGATTCGTTTAAGTGCTACTAAAAGCTAGTCTAACTCGATATCGGTCTAAGTGTTTCGACCTTGGACATGTCGACTCGAGCGCCCTGATTGCATAATTTTTCTGATAGCCTTCAAGTACTTCTTCTCTCCTTGACTCTCAGTATTTTTATTTATTTCACCGCCTGTTTTGAAAAGTCAAAGCCGTGCTAACATGCTTCTTCGACAGTCCGCTTTTTATGATGCACAACTTTATGAGTTGTTGGTTTCATAAGTATTGCACATTTTAACAAGAAATTCGTGTCCTAGACAACGTACACTTGTGAGAAGTGATCATGTAAAGGGACTTTCACGGGGGGGGAGTATTTCATAAATCTTGCACACTTTAACTACTATTCATTTCATAAATAATGCACACTAATCATTATTTTCTAAGAACCTTCCGTGAGTAAAGGTTGTAGTTAGTTCTGAGCAACTTCTTTTGTAGCGCAGTGGTCCAAAAGGAAACGACACTCGCACACATGCCACCATTCAAGAGTCTAGTTCTCGAAGGTGTGAATGATGGAAACAATGTTTCGCCACATTTTTTGTAGCCTGGATTCGTTTCATAAGTCCTGCACACTATTTTACTATTATTTATACCGTCGTAATAGTTTTTCCCGTAGCTGTACGAATGGGGTAGATAAAAAATTTGGTGATGTGGGCAAGTGTCTCTGTTGGTAGGAGGAGTGTATACTAAAAGGCTTTCAGCAATACGTATGAAAATCAACTGCTGACCGTTTTAGAAAGGGAGATAACGATGAAGGAGAAAAGTAAAAGTCGAGAGAGGAAAAAACTCCAACAGCAAGAGCTCCTCATTTAAATTTCAGTCAGTTAAAAAGTAAAAAAAGCGAAAAGGGAGGCTGGGGGTTAGGGGGTAGGTGGTGGTGGAGGGGGTGTTAAAAAAAAACTCGAAGCAATATAAAAGAGTCGTAAGGAATCGTTCTCTTCCATCCTCAACCAAAATACATGAACATTCATTTACATTCCGCAAACATTCGCCTTCTTTCTAACACATCTGAGTCCTCTTAAGATGGAGAGAGAGAGGGAGAAGGGAGAGAGGGAGGGAGGAAGGGAGAAGATGAAGGAAATAAAAGACTTGCGAAATTTTCATCCTTTCGGGCGTAAAAAAAAAGGAGAGGAAAAAAGGAGAAAAGAAAGAAAAATGAAGGTTTTGGATATGAAAAAGTTGTTTTGTCATTTTCATGTCTTCGTTCGTCTTTGTTCACGTGACAACCTCAGGAACCGACGAAACAAAATCCCTCGGTTTCCTTTTTTTCATCATCATCATCACCTTCGGAAACCTTTTTCTTTCCTTTTTATTCTCTTCTTCTTTTCCTTTTGTCAAGAGTTTCTTGACGTGCCATCTGGGATTGAAGCCGTCTTCCCCTGTCAATTTTTCCCTCTTGTTAAGCAAAACAAATTCGACAAATCCTAAAATTAACACGTTGACTGTCAGGGGAGCCAACAGCAAATAATAAAAATAGACCTACGTAATTCTAGGATACTGTCATCGCTCCTCGGAAGGTACATCTAAACCTTAGACATCGGAATCCCTTTTTTTTTGTCAAATCCAAAATGGCCGTCCTTTCGACTTTGTTCCTCTTTCTCCTCCCGGTTTCCTATCCCTAGAGATCTCTGTTTGATGGACTCTTTTCGGTTTGTTGCTCATACATCCGAGTATTCATTCATACATGACTGATTTCCACATTAATCGCATGTTTCCTCTTTTTTTTGTATTTACTAGAGCCGGGGAAAATGTGAAAGGTCAACAGATCCGTTTTGAACTCTGTGAAACAGCCATCAAAATGTCAGTCACAATTCCCAAACGGGGTCAGACTTCGTTTTAAAAATTTTGCAGTCATTCGGGGGAGAATTTATTTCATAAATATTGCACACGGTTATTTTACGCGAGAGGACTGGCATTTTAGTTTCCTGTAGTGTGGAAAGGTTGATGAACGTGTCCGTCTACGAAACAGGAAAAGGGTGTTTTGGAGGAAATGACTGGATCTTGGACCCTTTTTGGACAAGGAAAACAGTCAAACACGGACACCAGGTGTTGGGGCAAAGAGTCATTACGACCGCACCTGTACGACAAAACTTAATTTCCTTGAACCCGTTTAAAGTAAATTGCAGGGAAAAAGGTTTCTGACCCTTTTTTGAATTTTCCGGTAGTTTCCTCCGGAAGTGACGTCACATTGAAAAATCTTTGGAGTTTCGTCTACTACCAAATAATTTTTTTTTTATTCATTAGATAGAGACGATGTTTCATAGATATTCCTTCCCTTTTTAGCCTGGATTCATTTCATAAGTACTGCACACTAGAATGAATTAAAAACGAGATAACTCGTAGCTGGCGATGAAGGTGATAGAAGTAGATACACCAAAAGCTATTCCGTGCTGTTTGGAGGAACAGACAAACACGTTTTGCTTTAAAAATATAATGAGACCCAACGACGCCATATTTGTTTATTTATTTATTTATTTCATTTCTGACGTGCTTTTCAGAAATGTCAGATTAATCTCGGGGATGAAGAGGCCGCCTGAGAAATGAATAATTTTCATTTTTTTTTAATTTTTGCCTTTTATCACGAAATTAAATTAAATCAAAAGGAGAGTGGAGGGGTGGGGTGGGGAAAAGCGGAAATGGTTTTCCTTCCTTCCTCTTCCTCCATCTTCCCTCGATCCGCCCCCAAAAAAAGGATTTATGGTTTCCTCATGAATGATGATATAAATAATAAATTGAATAGAAATAAAAATTACGGAATTGTATCTCTGCGAAGAATTCGGGGAACTACAGGATTGAGGGAGGAGGAGGGTAGATAATCTCCAGAGAATCTCAAAGATGGAAATGATGAAAGGACTGGAAATGGGAATGGTGGGAAAACTGACGTAAGCATCGTAAATAATAAGTTGAAAAAAAAAGGGAAGCGAATTTTCCTCCGGGATGAAGCAGAAGAAGAAAAGTCGTAAAACAAGAGCCTTGAGGGAGGAGGAAGGTGGGTGGGTGGGGGTTGATGAAAGGAATGAAATCGAACCAGAGTAATTCTCTGATAAGAGAAGAGAGTGGATGAGTAAAATTGATGACGCGAATCGATCATGGACCGGTTTTTGCTGTTGAGAGAGATACAGCATCACGTGCTCTTGATGCAGATGAATATTGCTTGAGCAGAACCTGGATTTCTAGAACAGAACAACTTTTGATTTGTGCGGTTTTCGGATGACACGTGGTTTCGGATGACTGCGTCCGAAATCCAAACCGAAATCGGAAATGAGAGCTTTTAATTACACTAACACAAACGGACTGTCGTGGTTTCAAGTTGTCACACTAATTAGATATTCTTAATTGTCATAGAGCTGAGCGAGATATTTCGTTTTAAAAATGTTTTAAACTGTTTTTAGTTCTCTGAAACTTTTCCAGGTCTCGTTTTGTGCGCTCAGCACACTATATAGCTTAACAAGCTGGTTTAGAAACTCAAATGCTGTCAACGAAAATAATTTTCATAAAAAGACGTATTCATCCGTTTAATTTTAATTAAGTAATTTTTCTTTTTATAATTCTCTAAGTAAAAATAAGTTGACTTTTGTTATGTTGGTGTAATGGATAGACCTGTCTTTTAAGGTTTTGAGGATTAAACTAACATTTTCACTTAGGAGTTCCGTGTAAACTTTTAGGTATTGATGCCAGTGGGACTGACTCTCATGCTGCCTGAGCACCAATATTTTTAATTCACAACATATGAGCTTTAGTGGTAATTGCCCACATATGTAAATAAGTATAAGATCGCCAGCGACGCATTAATTTCCGAATGTGACGTCACAGGCAGTCAGTCAATAGTGTTGTCAGTCATAGTGCTGATAGTATAAGTGTGCATTACTTATGAAATGAATACTTTGAACCATTACTTACGAAAATGAGTATAATTTTCACATAAACAAGTCAGAAACTTGAGGAAGTTATGACTCGTTTTAGTGTGCATTATTTTTGAAATGAACTCACCGTCTATTTCCACTCCCAAGAGGGCTTCTTCGCGCCAAAAATTATCTTAATGAATTTGTTATTTACTCTATGAAATATTTTGCTGGGGAAAATGTCATAGAGTAAACAACGACCGACCATTTTCTTTATAACCATCAAAGCTCTTGTGTAAATGAAAGGTTAGGGGTGAGAAAATCTTTTGAACCTTTTTTGTGTCTGATTCGGTAGTGAACGATATGAAAGGACGGCGGGGGATGATTTGATGGGGGTAAATGACTCAAAGAATATAAATGTAAGAAATTGAAATGAAACCCTGACTTCCGGTTTTCCCCGAAAAGAAAAATCAGCTCATAAAATATTCAGGGGTTTAATTAAGGGTGGCCTTAGAATTTTTCCTCTCGAAAGAAACTAAATTAGTCACTTTTCGAAAGTTAATTGCCCGAGTTCGGACTTTCAATCCAAGCAGAAGAAATCTGATTAGTGTAAACGGGACAACCCCTTCCCACCCACCCCCAACCGGAGGGGATGATTTAGAAAAAAAATTTTTTATTTGGGATATGGGACGTTAGCTAACCCAACCCGGGTCATTTTGTGTTACACGTGATGCGTAACTGAAAGAAAGGAAAGAGGAGAGGTGGAGCCGAGGGGAAACTGGAGAACGAAGTGGAAAAGCGGAGCAGGGAGAATGGGGAAAACGGGGGCAAAGGGGCAAAAAGAAAAATAAATGCCAAGTGTAAAAGATTACGAAAATAATTTATCAAAACGTCAGAAAAGTTCTTTGAGCTCAGTTATAAAAAGAACAAAAACGGGGAGAGACAAATGGCCAAAAAACAGTGTTATCGAGCTTTCGAATCGGAATTTTCACGTCGGGAAAATGGAGGTTGGAGGAGTGGAAGAGGAGGAGGAGGAGGAGGAAGAAGAAGAGAAAAAATTTCTTTCTGGCTTCACTTGATAACAGGAGAGGTGGGAGGCAGAAACGGCGGGAAAAGGAAATCACTTCCGGAAATTTTTCTATTCTTGTTAGAGAGTTTGAAAAATTATCTGGAACTTGTTGAAGTAAGCTAAGCATGCGATGAGTTCGGAAGGAAGTAGTTTTTCTTCTGTATCAATTTCATCCCCCCAGCCCCTCATACCACCCCCTGTAGTTTGGGCGGCGGGGCGGGGGTTTGTTTGTTGAGAAATATCGAAATTCCCTTTATTCGAGTTGTAATGTGAACACGTGCGGAATATTTTGCAAAAATGTTTTTTTTTTCTGCTGTTGCTGCTTTTGATTTTTGCATCAACAGGTTATTATACAATAAATATTTATAAAAAGGCTTTTCCTTTTGCATACACTCCGTGGAAAATGTTTTGATAAATTTTTTTTGGTGGGAAATCTGTTTGTATTTGACATGAGTTCCTCCTCTTCTGTTGGAAAAGGTACTTTTGCGGTGAAGAGAAACAAACTGATTTGATAGATTGATTCTTAGAGTTAAAGCCTATGTTTAACTTATGGCCAATTTGGTGCTTTTTATATTGTAATGTGATTGATTTCTAACTAAGCACTAACTTAGCGTTGTCATTTTGGCTTATTTAGCGAAAGGGTTGGGTTTGTGGTTGGGTAGTCAAAGCACCTGACTAGTGAAAGTGAGTTGTGCCCTTTATACCCAAAAATGAATAAATCAGAAGTGACAGTCCGATTTAGAAAAGTAACGCACACTTTTTATCAAGTATCGATTTCATAAATAATGCACACGTAAAAGCGAGGTTTCTTTCATAAGTTTTGTACATTTGTGTGGTGAATTCATTTCATAAATAATGCACACTCTTACCGAGAATCGATTTCCAGGAATCGCGATTTCCCAGGAATTGATTTCATAAATAGTGCACAGTTTTACTGAGTATCCATTTCATAAATAATGCACACGTGAAAACGGAGTTCTTTCATAAATTTTGCACATTTTTGTGGTGAATTCATTTCATAAATAATGCACGCTTTTACCAGGAATTCATTTCATTAATAATGGACACTTTTAGCGAGAATCGATTTCATAAGTAATGCACACGTGAAAGTGAGGTTTCATTTTATAAGTTTTGCAAATTTTTGTGGTGAATTCGTTTCATAAGTAATGCACACTTTTACCAAAAATTGATTTCATAAATGATGCACACGTGAAATTGAAATTTACTTTCGTAAGTTTTGCACATTTGTGTGGTGAATTCGTTTCATAAATAATGCACACTCAAGGCATCATAAAATTGAAAATCTGGGATTGAGTAGTGAAAGTGATCTCATTGGCTAATGATTTGGTGTAGAGTCTGAACTTCCTCCCAGTTGTTCTTATACCCAAGGATGGAAAACGTGATGGAAACTCGAATAACTACTCAGCGAAATGTAAGAAACCAACGTCAAACCTCAAACGACAACAAACCAAACGAATCAAATCATTTTTGGAAAAGGTTGGAGCCAAATACCGCGTATACAGTATCACAGCACAAACCCAAACACCAACACAAATTCAATGCACGCATACAACCAAGTACCAGTACCAACACAACACTGCTAATGTTTTGCTGGAGGTTCTTACAGCGGTTAGTAAAAGGCGTTTCAAACAGTAACAGATCTGAGCGGTGTTTTTGTTTGTCTCAACCCAAAATTCATTCGTGAAGGCATTCAACCGCCAAAACCTAGGAGGAATAATCAATAACAAAACCAAAAGGGCTGATCTAAACTGGAAACCTCAAAAAATGAGAGGAAAACAGAAGAAAGAGTCAAAAATATCAATGAACAAACTTCAAACCAACAACAACAGGAAAAGGAAGGAAACAAAACCAAAATAAGAAAAGCTGGAGTAGATAGCTGACAAAGACAAGGATAAGAAAAGAGGATTCCGTCGAAAACAAAGTCGTTGTCGAAAGAAACGGAAATAGAAAAAAAGGCAATAACCGAAAATTCTACAATGGAAAAGTTTCTCTAAAAGTTTCGAGATCTCAAAATAGCGGAAATTACGTTGGATTATAACAAAGACATAATCCTCTGATGGGAAACTTCTTAAGAATCACTGGAATTGTGTCATAGAGTAAGAAATGGATGGGGGGGAGATGCTCGGTTCGGATTAAACTCTGACCATGGATTTATTCTATGACTTTATTTACTCTATGGATGAGGGAGGGGGGGCGGTGAGATGAATTGTGTTCACTCGGAATAAGCCGGTTTGTTCCAACTTTTAAATCAGCGAACTTTTTTGGTCTTTATTCGCGAGATTAATTTTTATGGCGTCGTCGTACGTCACGTGACTTTCTTTGAGTTCTCGTTAGACTTATCCGTTAAAGTCGTGAGGGAGATTTTGATCCGGGAAACAGATCAGCAACAGATCATAGCCGTCAGATCGTTTAGTCGTCTTACGGAGGTCACAGCCTTGTAATTTTAAAACAAAATTTCATTCCGTCCGTCTTTCCTTTGTCATTTCCCGACGTATCCGTGTAATTAAAAACTTCCGAGTCGTCCCCCCCTCTCCTCCTCTAATTAGTCTAATCCAATCAAGTTTAACGAGACGAAGGAGAAGAAGGCATAAAGAAATCAGACAACAGACGAATTCGTTCTCCGACAAAAACCGAGAAAGAAATGAACTTCCTTTTGAAATCCCTTCTTTCAAATTTGCTTAACGATTTCAGCAGTTGCCTATTAATTACGAATGACGGGGGGTGGAGTTGGATGGGGGTAGAAGGGATGGTGTGTGGAGTTTCACTGCTGAAAGCCGCCAAAATCGCTTTATGTTCCGTCCTAAATAAAGTCAATTTTCTTTTTAATCCTCTTATTCATTCAAATGAGACTTTAATGGTTTTCCTCGACACCTTTTTCATTATTTTCAAAAATTTCCCTCCCCCCTACCCCCCCATTTCCCATCTAAACTTCTCGTCCTTCTGCCATAAGCCACCGAACGGCCGTACTTTAAACTTTCTTTCCCTTTCACCACAGAACTAACCTAAAATAAGCTCACCCCCCCCACACCCTTAAATATAGTTTGTCCTTCCCGAAAAAGGGACTCGAGAACTGTTTTTGCTGACAGGGGACGAGGGAAGCCAAAACTAATTCCTGAGTCGAAAACTCGAGAGCAAAAGATTCCGGTCCACAATAAGAAGCCTTAAATGGTTTCCATTCAAGGTTGTTGTATTGGTAAGAAGACTAAAACTGAAAACCCCCCCGAACAAAGGAGAAATGGCGGTAGAAAGATGTTTGGATAAAAGAAAATCAGAGACATGAAAAGAAAATAAGACGAAAACAAGATGGCGGACGACGAGGAAAACGATTAAAAAAAAATCAAATAAAAAATGTGGAGTATAAAAGAGGACATCTGAAAGAGTGGAAATCAGGTCATAAAAAGAAGAAAGGATTTGACGTGGAAGAAGAGAAACAGAGTGTCATGGAAACCGAGCTTCTGATTCTATCATAAAAGAGAGGGTCGTGAAGGGAGGATGAGGAGAGAGAAAAGGGTCAAGGCAGAAGTCTAGACAATGTGAGATTTTATGACCGGCCTTAAAAGAAGGAAAAAGAAAAGACGGCAGTAGAAAAGCTTCCATCAAAAAGAGAAAGACAGTCGATGTTGAAACGTCGACAACCGACAGAAAGACACTTGTTCTGAAGAGATAAACTGACCAGAAGGAAAGAAGATTAAGTCTGGAAGAGAACGAATCGGAAAAAGGAAAACAAAACGGAAGTAGTTTAGGTGGTAGAAAGCAGAAGCGGAAGTAGTAATAGAATTCAATTACAACTTTTCTTTAAAGAATTTTTTAAATTTAATTTGGACACGTGGGAATAGGTGTAAACGTACAGAGAACACGTGCGCGATACGTTTTTGAGATTTCAAATCCTAAGCAACACAAATTGTAAGAACCAAGCTCTCGCGCCCTATATCCCAGGGTAGTATCTACTTATAAGACGAAAACAAGATGGCGGAGACGAGGAAAACGAATCAACTTTGACTATATTATCTGAACTATTTTAACCTATTAATACTTTATTTATGTAACCTATCTATTGTATATATTATTAGAAACTTGAAGTTATGACTCATACCCATATATTAGTGTGCATTATTTTTGAAATGAGCTCACAAACCCGTCTGCTCCCACTATTATTTCAACCTAATACTAATTATGACTACTAATTCAACAGATAGAACCTCTAGTTATCCTGAAGAGGAAAATTTTTATTTATTTTTGGTTATTTGTTTACATATGTATATTATATAAATTTATTTATTTAGTTTTTATTGGTTAGCTTTGTTTATATTTATTTATTTATATTATTATTTGTTATACATTATTTAATTTCTTCCACTGCTATTTTTTATAATGTTTATTTATTTATTTAATGATTTGTTTGGATATTTGTTTATTAATATCTGTTTATATATTTTTATATTTATCTTATATACATATTTATTTATACAATTTGAACGATTATAACTGAACCGTCATTAATGGGCGGTTATATCAAATATCAGTTTGGGTCACTTGTCGCGAGTATGATCTCAGTAATGTATTCATCTGTTGTGAATTTAACAAATCATGGAAACCTGCAGCCGAACAGGTTGAAACACGTTCAAGTTGAGCGGGGATGGAAAGTTATCGTTTGACCAGTGAGGTGATCAGGAAGTTTATATCAATTTATCATTAACACTAAGACGTCCGCTGGCCCCACTGTGGGGTCATGAAAACAGTATCCGTTGACCACCGGTGACCCGACGGTGGTGGCATGACATTTCACAAATACTATTGACTGAATGCCTGTGACGTCATATTCGGAAGTTATTTAGCATAAGAAAATGGTCAGTCGTTGTTTACTCTATGATATTTTCCCCAGGAAAACCTTTCATGGAGTAAACGCCCTCTTGGGAGTGGGAGTAGACGGGTTTGTGAGCTCATTTCAAAAATAATGCACACTAAAATATGGGTATGAGTCATAACTTCAAGTTTCTAATTTGTTTGTGTGAAAATATTTCCCCATTTTCATAAGTGCTGCACGATGGGTCAAAGTATTCATTTCATAAGTAATGCACACTTATACTATCAACACTATGACGCCGTGGGGCCATAAAAAACGCCAACCGTTGACCGCCGACGACCCTACAGTGGTGCCTTGAAATATTTCACAAACACTATTGGCTGAGCGCCGGTGACGTCACATTCTGAAATTACTGCGCATGCGTCGCTGGCGATCTTATACTTATTTCCATATGTAGATGATTACCACCGAAGTTTACATGTTGTGAATTTAAAATATTGGTGGCATGAGATCTTTTTTCATTAGAACCTTTCAAACAATTGTGAACAACTTAAAATTGGGTTAATCAGTCCTGTTTGGTTTTGGATACCTTCCACTATCTAGTAGCACTCAAATTCACTGTTTTATCTACTTCTCCGTTTATTTGTAAATTATCTGTCAATTATCAGTGTCAATTATCTGTTGTAAGTAGAATAAATCAGCGCTGTCCAACAAATCATAGCGTGTGGGCCATACATTCTTCACCAGGGGCCAAGAAGTTTGGGCAACCTTCATCAGACGTTATACATATTGCTGCTGTATTGATCCACATTACTCAAAGCCAATTAGTACCTACTTTAAATTCAAATTTGATTTAAATTTTTTCTTTTTTGGTGACGAAAATTTATTTATACAAAATAATTGGCCGGGTCGGCCGTTGGACAGCCCTGCAACAAATCATTAATCATCAGAAAACCTGTAGTGGAGCGGTTGAAGCAGCACTCAGTTGAGAGTTATCGTTTGACCAGATGACCATAACAAGATGAAACTTGATTGTCTTTATATTTTTTATAGATTTATAGTTTCTATATTAATACTAAAAACACTTTTTTGGTATATTAACACTATAACGTCCGCTGGTCCCACCGTGGTGCCACGAAATATTTCACAATTGGCTGAGTGCCGGTGACGTCACATTCGATCATGGACGATTAGCACTGAAGTTCATATGTTGTGAGTTTAAAATATTGGTGCTCAGGCAGCACGAGAGTCAGAAACGCTTCAAATATTTGTACTAATACCTCTGGCAGTATATAGGCTATGGTTTGGGGTTTAAGTTTCTGGTTAAGTTGGTAGCACTGAAACATTTTTATTTATTTTTCGTAATTTACGCTCGCGTGATTTTTTTCTCCTCGTTTTCTTACGCCATTTATTCTCGTCTGATTAAAAATTTATTTTATATTCGTTATCCGGTAGAACGATAAACAACATTTTCCGGTTAATCCATTCGTGAAAAAACAATCGAACCAATAAATTTTTACAGATTCGCGTAGTTTTCCCTAATTTCTTCTTTCTCTCTTTTTAATTTTTCGGAACAAATTTTCATTTTTTGATCGTCCGTCTTTCCGTCCTTGTTGTCACATGAATCGCCCGAAAAAAATTTTTTTTTCGTTTTTTGGTTGGAGATATTTATAGCTTTTGCGTATAAAGTTTCACCGATATGGAGACCATTATTTATGAGGCTAAGGGTGGAAAGCCAAATTTTTGTTTGTTTTTCCTTTTTGGCGCCAAAAGAGCTTTGGAAGGAAGTGTGGAGTGGGGAGATGAACGAGTCGAAGTGAACTTAGAAGAAGAAGAGAAAAAGTTTTGGTTTTTTAACAAATGAGATGTATTAATACATGACTTGAGGAGATAGTTTCTCGTGTGAGTGTGCATTATTTATGAAATGGAAATGACGACAATGTTTGCATTTATTATTAAATGAGTGTTTGCTACCTGCGTATGGTATTTATGAATCGATATTTCTCTTCAAATATGTGCGATGTTTGGCTACACAACCTCAACTTGAAACTGTGCAGTACTTATGAAACCAATGCTGTTCAGAATTTTGTTGTACTTTTTGTTCTTGAAGAGGAAATGGAATAATCGTCGGAGTGTGCATTAATTATGAAAGAAATCATTGTCCTACAAATCTATAACTTTAGTGAAATGGATCCTCGTTCAAAGTGTGCATTATTTGTGAAATAGAAATGTCGACAAGGTGTGCATTTATTATGAATATTATAATTTGAAATGAGTTGTTGCTACCTGTCTATGATATTATGAATCGATATTCTCTTCAAATCTGTGCGATATTTGGCTACACAACCTCAACTTGAAACTGTGCAGTACTTATGAAACCAATGCTGTTCAAAATTTTGTTTTACTTTTTGTTCTTGAAGAGGAAATGAAATAATAGTCATGTGCATTAATTATGGCAATCTTTGTACCATTTCTACTGAAAAGACTGTGCAATACTTATGAAATAAATGCTGTGTGTGATAGTTTGTGTTACCTACCTTTTTAAATATTTCTTGATGGAGAAACAATAAGAGACTGTGCATTAATTATGAAAGGAATCTTTGTCCTACAAGTCTGTAACATTTATGAAATGGATTCTTGTTCAAAGTGTGCATTATTTATGAAATAGAAATGTCGACAAGGTGTGCATTTATTATGAAATGAATTATTGGGTTAGTTTTGAAATGAGTTGTTGCTACCTGCGTAGGTACTTATGAATCGATATTCTCTTCAAATTTGTGCGATATTTGGCTACACAATCTCTACTTAAAACTGTGCAATACTTATGAAATTAATGCTCTTCAAAATATTGTGTTACTTGTTCTTGAAGAGGAAATGAAATAATAGTCGGAGTGTGCATTAATTATGAAAAGAAATCTTTGTCCTTCAAGTTTGTAGCATTTATGAAATGGATTCTTGTTCAAAGTGTGCATTATTTATGAAATGGAAATGTCGACTATGTGTGCATTTATTATGAAATAAGATTCTTATAAATCTTATGACTTAGCTTTGAAATAGATTATTGCTACCTTCGTATGATACTTACGAATCGATATTTCTCTTCAAATTCGTGCAACATTTGGCAACACAATTTTACTTGAGACTGTGCAATACTTATGAAACTAATGCTGTGTGACTTTTCGAAATGAATTGCTCTTGAAGTGGAGATGGAATAATCGTCGGAGTGTGCATTAATTATGGAAAGATATCTTTGTCCTACAAGTTAACACTCATGAAATGGATTCTTGTTCAAGTGTGCATTATTTATGAAATTAATTCTTCTGCACAATTGTAGGTTTATAAATATTTCTCACTATTTACTTGTGTGTTCTACCAAAATGAATTTCAGTTTAAAGTGTGCAGTATTTATGAAAGAAACACTTTGTGTGTGATATAGGCTAAATTCATTTTAAGGGTAGCATTCCTCCACCCATTGGAGTTGTTTTAAGCATTTACAGAAGGATGGTGTTTTCAAAAAGGGAGGAAAGGAGGTGACGAACGAGAGTAGAAAAGAGACAAAGAGAGAGAAGAGGATGGTAGGCTAGAGGAAATCTGTGTCGATTGGGAAACGTTCGAACCGATAATTAAAAGCAGGAGTTCGGAAATAACGATCACCGAATTTGTCACCGCCATTTTAATTTACTTCATTTTCCATTTCCTGCCATTTTGTTTTTATGTGTGTGTGCTTGCATGTTGTTGTTTTTTTAGTTTTTAATCATTCAAAGCAGAATTTCGTCTTTGTTAAGTAGAATTAACCCTGGTTCTTCCAGTTTCCTCTCCTCAACCACCCCCATTCCCCTCACCAACAGTTTCCGAATTCAGGTGAAATTTTAATAGAAATTAATTAGCCAGAAATTTTTTTTTTCGGGAGGCTTTTATACTTTCTTCCTTTTCCGCTTTTTCTCTTTATTATTTATTCATTTCCTCCTTTTTTTTAGCCTGGGTTTCCGGTTTTAGTTTTTTTTTTCGACTATTTCCCTCGCCGGAGTTTCCATTTGGGTTAATGAGATTTTCGACGTACTCGGTTGTCTTTAGCGGTCGCCTCATAACAGATCGGAGAGTTTGACTTTTGACCTTTTCAACTATTCGAGGTGGGAGGAGGGAAAAGAAAGAAGAGGATTTTCCGATGGATTTGAGTTTTTGTGGGTGAAAGTTTTTCCCCGGGAAAAAGGAAAATTGAAGGATGTTTTCCTTTTTATTTTGAATCAACCTTTCGTGGCCCATATTGCTTCTTCCAATTTTCTTACATTATTTATCGTGTTTTAGCTTTTTACCCCCCCCTCCCCCATTCCTCTACCTGCGTGTTTTTGCTGTTGTTTCCTTGTTTTTCAATTTCCCAAACTTCTGCCTCTTTCTGATTTTTATCTACACCTTTAAAAGCATGTCGGAGAACGAGGGTAAATATCTGAACTGTTCGAATGACTTGGTTCAAAATTGGACTTCCGGTTTGGATTTTTGAGCTGTTTGAGACTGTTACCATCACTTGATAGTATCTGAATGGTGGTGGTGGTGGTGGTTTTAACCCCGTTGTTCATCCTAAAATTTTGGGTATAACAGGATGCTGGGGGAGGATTCGAACTCAGGACCATTTGCATCCAAGTCAGGAACTTAACCACTACACCACTCCTCAGATGGTTGTGTCTGAATGGGTTAGAACGCTTCGGTCGGCATAGATACCGTTTCGTGATGGCGGTTGACATTTGAACTTTTTCACCACAATGGAGCTCGCGAGTTGGTGATAGGAAAATGGAGAAGAGAGTGGATGGAGGAGGAAGAGAAGGAGGAGGAGGAGGAGGAAGAGAACTGGAAACAAAGGAGGTCGAAGATATCAGTATCTCACTTGAGTGACTGGTCTATTTTTGAAAGAAAATGACTCGAGTCGGGGAACAATGGTGGAAAATCAGAAATGGGGGAAATGAAAGTTTTCTCCGGCGAAGCGAGTTTTCGGGTGTTGCCAAATTTAATTACGGCTTTGTTTTATTTATCTTTCTCTATTTACACGACTGAATTTTTCTTTTCTTTTTATACAAAATGCCGGAAATGAAGTGACAGAAGTGGGTTCTTTGTCTCTCTCTTTTGCCATCTTTTTCTTTTCCTTTCGTTAATTTAAGTTTTAGAGAGTTTGCACGCCTGAATGTTGGAATGAATTTTTGCTCTGGAGTGTGCAATATTTATGAAATGAATTCTTGTAAAAAGTGTGCGTTATTTATGAGAGAAATACTCCACGCAAGTGCAGAAATGCAAGAAACCCAACTTTGCGAAGGATTTATTTCATAATTAATGCACAATTCGAGCTGGAATTCATTTCATAAATATTGCACACTCGGTGGGAAAATAAATTGAGTAACTGACATAGTGAAATCGGATGATAACGTTATCCGTCAGAGTTCTAACCGAAGTTTTGATGATTAGGCGTGACGCATTTAATCGATTTTGACTTTTCCGCCATATTGGATGGAGAGAGTATCTCCAAGACAATTATTGTTAGAGTTGAGTAGCCATTTTGTCATTTCGGTAATCATAAAAGACTAGACAACTAAACTGTGCAATATTTATGAAAAATTCCTCCTATAACTGTATGTTAATTACGAGATAACAATCTCCCTACTTCCCCGTCTTAATTTTTGAAATAAATTCTTCTTGCTTGTGTGCAGTATTTATGAAACGACACTCCAAAAATTTTTACGATAAGTTGTTGAAAAATATGAGGAGAAGTCTAGCAGTAGACGGATGGCTAGATCGATTGAATAATAAATAAAGTGTGCAGGAGTTATGGAATGAATTTTTGCTCCACGAGTGTGCAATATTTATGAAATGAATTCTTTTAAAAAGTGTGCAATATTTATGAAATGAATTCTTGTCAAAAGTGTGCAATATTTATGAAATGAATTCTTGTTAAAAGTGTGCAATATTTATGAAATGAATTCTTGTAAAAAGTGTGCAATATTTATGAAATGAATTCTTGTTAAAAGTGTGCAATATTTATGAAATGAATTCTTGTAAAAGTGTGCAATATTTATGAAATGAATTCTTGTCAAAGTGTGCGTTATTTTGCAGATGAAATACACCAAGTGCAGAAAAACAAAAATGCGAAGGATTTATTTCATAAATAATGCACAATTCGAGCTGGAATTCATTTCATAAATATTGCACACTCGTGGAAAAAATAAATTGAGTAACTGACATACTGAAATCGGATGATAACTTTATCCGTCAGAGTTCTAACCGAAGTTTTGATGATTAGTGATGACACGAGTACTCATTGTGTCTGAGCACCAGCAATATTCTGAATTCACAACATTTGAACTTAATTTACCGCAAATCGTCCAGAAATATTTATGAAGGAGGGAGTCTTATTTGTATCCGATCCTTTCGAAATGAAACCTTAACGACAGCATGGATTAGTCGTGAAATCATAACAGAAACTCGACCGGAATTCTTTGGTGAATTTACAAACGACCACAAGTAACATGAGCAAAATGTCCTCCCAGTGTCCTTTTTTTTGTACTAAGGCAGCGAGACAAGACGAAATATTATTTTCGGTTACCCGTTTTAATTAAATTTAAATCTTGATAATAAATTATGATGCAAGTCGTTAATTTAAAACCCTCTTCTTCCATATTTCAGACATTTTTGGGAGGTTTTTTGTAGGTCTGTGTCCCTGGGCGTGTTCCTAGCGGTTTTGGGTGTAACGGACTCGCGCTTTCTCACTTTAATTTTATTATAATTTATATCTTCTACTAATTATTTATTTTTTTATTTTATTTCTTTCATTCTTTTAAATTCTTTTCTTGTCTTTTTGCTTTTTTTCATTTTTATAAATTTTATTTTGTAGTGTCAACATTTCCTCATTGCCTCTTCTTTCCGTTTCCTCCAATACTCCTTCATTCTTATGCTGTGCTCTTTCTTTCCTCCGACCAGGCTTTCCCCGTCTTCAGTCGAGGTTCTAATTTTGCTTTCAATTTGTCCGGATGATGGAGGTCTTGTTGCGTGATCCCTAGTTCCTTGAGATCTTTTCCGGTTTCTAGGAACCACGACTGCCTTATCTTTTCTTCAGGAAATATTTGAAAGTCTTGTTTGTTAGTCTTTCGGAATTCATTCTACACAGATGTCCGTAGAAGCTTATTCTTCTCCTTCTCATGACCTCTGAGATCTTTGGGAGGTAGGTGTATAATTCGGCGCTGTGTCTTCGCCTGTATTCCTTGACTGGGCCTAGGATTTTCCGTAGTATCTATGCCTAATTTTCCTATTTCATTTTAGTGTCCCAAAGTGGTCTATATGGACCCCTATGGGTTTATGATAACCTGTAAGGGCTCAACATCAGCGGTAATTTAGGAGTCTATGAAATGAAAATGGGGGTCCACGATAGTATATCTCAACATATACTGATAATACCTATTTACTTACATTATACTATCTTTTAATATAAATACTAGGGATGACATATGTCGGTGATCGCTTTTACAACAGGTTTCAAGATGCAACAAGCAACCTCAGGAACGTGTTGGGTGATTTATGTTGTGACAGGACGTGAGCGTTATTTCTTGAACAGCCCAATCCTTTGCTTGGCCAGGTATTTTGGGTTAGGGTTAGAGTACAAGGCCTCATGCACCAACTACCACGTGTATAATTTCCAGGCTCTTATACTTCAGAGGTCGTTGGGGACGGCCATTATTATGATATGGCAAGCCAGGTCCTTAATTAGGATGTTGTAGAGTTGACCTTCGTCACTTCAGCATTTAGATGACCATCAGTACCCGAACTCCTTACAAATGTGACAGTGCAGATAAGCGCTGATGTTGTCATGGTGCTTTATATACTCCTGCTTGGACAGGATGGGACAGGCTCCTTCATCATCATCATCATTATTATTATTATCTGCGAATTTTTTTTTAAAATGAGAAAAGACATTTAGATTTGTAGTCGTTTTCAAAAGTCTTGGATGGTTTCTGAGTGATACATTTCATAAATCGTGGGTTCTTTACATTCTTTAGGTGTCAGTCTATGTCATAAATAATGCACACTTTAAGCAATAATCTATCTCACAAATAATGAGACATTGTAGCTAAGTGTGTATATTTCAAAAGTTATGCACACTTATTTACTGTCAAAAATTTCAGATTTATTTCCAAAACAAGATAACCGGAAGTAAGTAATCCCAATAAATTTCCTTTTTCAAAAAGAAAATTTTATTTTTTTACAAAGTCGTAATTTTAAAGGATTTTACTACCCTCCCGCCTTTCTCCTTCGAAAATTCCATAATCCCTTCCACTAATCCTGCTATCTATCTCTTTGACATCGTCGGACACACACGCACACAAAAAAGATGTGTTTTCTATTCGGCCTAAAGGAAAACAGAAATTTTAAGGTCGAGGAGGAAATGTGAAAGAATTTAAATATCCAAAGATAAAGAACCCCCTCCCATCCCCGAAGGCTGATGGGAAGTTGTGCTTTCAAAACAAAGTTGTAGTAATGGAAAAAGTCAGCCAATATCTCCGAACGAAGACTTGCCATCAGGGAAAAGGCCTCTCGTTCGTTGTAATAATAATAATAATAAGCTATTAGAACGCAAGTTCTCTTGGGAAAACGACTTCCGGGGCTATCTCATCTTAATTTTTATCGTTTCTTTCCCTGAGTTTAGAAAGGGAACAAATAAAAATAAAAATTTATCGTTGGAATCAAGACCAGGTCGTAGATGTGTCCATTTCGGAGGGGTTTTAAAGAACCGGAAATAGGAACACAGACTCACACGAAATACCGTTTTGATTGGAGTCGGAGAAGAAATTGGACGAGGGAAAACTTCAAGGGAAGGATTCTGACAAATTAAAGTCGTTGAAAAATGATTTTCTTAACGATAGCAAACAAGACGGTGGTTTGTCGCAAATCCACCGCTATTGACAACACCATTAATCTTTCTCGAACGGTTCTTCTTGTTTTTTCAAAAACTAGATTTATCTTCTATACACGATATTAACAACATATTTGTGAAATGGATAGCTTAAAAAGATTTACTTTGCTTTTGACCCGTTTTAGACGAGAAAGCCTTCATTTCACCTCTTGATGGATTTGTTTTGGAGGAGGCCGATGAGAAACAGGCTTCCCGTTCAGAAATTCGAATTTGTGCAAAAAATTAATGTCTGACAGCACGGATGATTACCCATGTGCACACTCATCAGTCCAAAACCGTACCCTAGAGATTAATCAAGTATAATCATCTCCGTTAATTTAATGACACCGACTGACATTAAATTATTGAATAATCTTTTGAGATAAAAATTTATTCTCTCGAAATTTGCTGTGTGTGAAATAAGTGATTGCTTAGAGGAAAAACAATTACAAATAACAAACCTGGATTGTAAGGAAAAATCGTTTAAAAGAAAATAATTTTGTATGTAACGGTTTTTTCCTTTCATTCAATATGGCCGCGGGTGTTGGTAAGAAAAAAAATTGAAATCAGCGCCCCTAGCGAGAAATCAACCAACTTGAATGGGAAAATTTTTAATCCATTTTAATTTTTAATCATTTTCGTTTATTAATTGAAATTTAAAATTAATCAATAATTAATTATAATTATTTAAAATATCAAACGTATTCGCTGAAGAAGAAATTTAAATTTAAATATTCCAAATTTTAATAAAAATTTTTTAAACTCTGTTTCCAGGAGGCTGCGAGTTTCGTTAAAACAAATCGACGCCAGCGCTCCAAGTGACAAACCTTTCAGGTAATTTTGTAGTTAATAAAATATTTGTCTTCGATTGGCTATAATTTAATGACTTTAGTAATTAATTAATGAAATAATTAGTGAAAGGACAAAAGGTGTGATTTGTAGTAAAATCAATTCAAAAAGGGTTTTGTTTTTAATGAAAGCAGATTTGTTCGATTCAAGATGGCCGGGCAAATTGTCAAATGAAGAGAAATCGACTTGAGCGCTTCTAGCGGCCAAACTCTAAACTATCAGTTATAATTAAAAAAATTTTTTTTAAAGTTTAATTTAGAAATAATCATATTTATTTATTGATAGATAAAGTTTTTAGCTAGTAGATAATGACAAACTATATTAGTTGGATAATTTGTGTGAGTTTTGTTTTAAATAACGTGAATTTGATGGTAGTTTCGTGGGATAAATATTTCTGTGTAGGGGATGAACGACTCCATCTTGTTTACTGATATCCAATTGATAATGGTCGATAGAAAGGTTTTTAAAATGGAAATAGGAAATTTAATTTTTGAATGTTAGGGCGGTGTTCTTAACCAAATTTTCTCCATCCCCAAAAGAAGAAAAAATATCTGTTTAGATTTTGAAAATTTAAAAAAGTTTTAGGCTGGAGTTTATTAACCCGAGTCATTTTCTCGCGTTAATAATTTCCATCCGAAGAAAGTGATATTAAAGTTTAATGGAGGGTTTAATGGTTATATAATTCGAAATGACTTTTTGACTGGCTTCTAAACGACCAGAATTTGCTTTTTGTTGTGACTTTTGCTGGCATTCGAGTTTTAAAATAATATCAACGAGATTGAAAATATTTGGTTCTTTCAGGTTGAGAGGAGAAGAATTTCTCGCACGACAACGTTGAGTTTAGTTAGGAAAATTCGAGGAACACGGCGGATCAAGGTAAAGTAAATAGAGTTAGGAGTCGTTAAAAAGCTTTTAAAACTCATCTCAGGTGCATTAATTTTCCACGAAGGAGGGATGCGGGGAAAGGAGGAGGTGGTATCTTTTTACGCGAAACGCATACACGCGAACGAGGAGAAAGATGAGAGGAACTGTAACATCTTTTCGGGAAACAAACTCGAAAATCGAAACAAAATCTCTCGAGGCATTAATTAAAGAGCTCGACATAGGCAAACGAAGTCTGGAGCAAAGTCTGAGCCTGGAATTCACCTTGGGGAGAATGAGACCTAATCAAAACTTAAAGAAACTTTTACCGAGTTACCTTTTCGAAAGCGCGAGCGAGAGGATAACGAATAAGCTCGCACGACTAATTTTAATTAAAGTCTCACGAAAGGGAAAGCCACGCTCGTCCAAAATTCCTTTTTCCGTTTTCGTCGACTTGGTTTCCGCATAAAAAAAGAATTCGGTCCGGGGAAAGAGGAAATGATGGGAGTGATATCTTCAAATCATTTTGAGTTATACTCTTGGAAGTGTAAAAAATTTTTTATATCCTGTCGCAGGTTTCAACCCTTCCGGCGTAATGAACGTGCGACAATTTTCCCTTTTTTTTCATAATAATATAAAAACCTTTTCTCGCGTTTCCGTATAATATATAAACCCAATTTTCATCAAAATTATTTTTATTTAACGTTTTCGAGAGATTTTTGGAGGAGGAAGGAAAAAATGAGACTTTAAAGTTGACGAGAAATGATAATCATTTTCCGCCTCGAAGCCGAATTTATTTTCATTAATTTTCTCACCCGACGTTTTCTCATTTTTCACTTTTCCTTTTGGCAATGGCGTCGCCGCCAGCCGAGGATGAAAACAATCCTTTTACACCCGAAATTTCTTCATCTCATCATCTTTTCTTTTCCAAGAGTTTATCATTAGAGAGCTTCCGTCTCTCTTTGAATCGGCCTCGCACTCGAGTTGTTGCTGTTGTCGACTCACACACTCTTTGTTTGTTTGTTTCCTTGGGTTTGCTGCTGTTTTGTTTATGTTTGCATTCATGCTTCTGATCTGATGCGTCTTGTGTATGTATATCCCTTTTGCGACGGGGTTTGTTTTGACCTTTTTATCTGGTTGTTTATGGCTTCCGTTTGAATTGATTTGTTTGTTTCCGGGAGATGGATGTGTGCTTTTTAACTCTCACGAAAGGATTTTTTAAAAGTCAGCGAAATGTGGGTGTTATGGAACCGTTATTATACAACGTGAGATTATTTTTATGCGAATATTGATATCGCCCTTTGAATCGTCTATAAAAAGACGCGAACAAAGACAGACGTGTGTTGGATAACGTGAGACTTTTGAGTGGGAACGCCGGTGTATTTTTAAACATGTTATAGCTTCCATTCGTTATATAATGTATAATATACGCATGACTACCAAGTAGTAGCTTCATTCTGTAAATTCTAAAATTTTCCAAGACGCATTGTGCTCATTAGAAAGCACTCAGCCTTAGTGAGGCTTTTGCTTTAAGTTCTTTATAATTTTTATGTGTTTATATATACAAAGTTGAATCCTCGAATCCTGTTGTACCCAAAAAGGGTGCAAAACGGCATTAAAACCACCAATTAATATACAAAGTTATGCAGGAGGAGTAGTGTAGAGGTTACCGTTCCTGACTTGGACGATATGATCTTGAGTTCGAATCCTCCTCCCGCATCCTGTTATACCAAAAACTACCGCTATTAGTTACACCAGAAAACGATCGGGGTCGGTTTTGAACGTTATAGCTACGGTAAAAGTGATAAATTTGGCAAATATATATATAATTCCCGGCGATTAATCACAATCACCAAGTAAGCATTAAAAAATGTGACAATTTACAGCATATTTATCACTTTTACCGACTAGTTTATGTAACATTTAGCTTTCAATTTATAGAATTTAATTAAAGTTGACTCAGATTACGAGTTAGATATTTTATATACTACCCGGAAAATGTGAAAAATTTGGCAATTGATCGCAATCACCAAGTGAGAATTGGAAAATGTGACAAATTTCAGCACATTTCTCACTTTTACCGGCTACTTTTTAAAACATTTAACGTGCAATGAGGAATTTAATTAAAATTGACTCAGATTACGATTTAGATATTTTATATACTAGTCGGGAAATGTGATAAATCTGGCGAATATACATATAATTCCCGGAGATTAATCATAATCACCAACTAAGCATGAGAAAGTGTGATAGTTTACAGCATATTTATCACTTTTACCGGCTAGTTTATAAAACATTTAGATTGCAGTGAGGAATTTAATTAAATTAGGTCTGGATTACGAGTTAGATATTTTATATTCTAACGGAAATGTGATAAATTTGCCAAATATAAATTGATCACAGTCACCAACGAAACATAGGAAAATTTGACAAATTACTGAGTATTTATCACATTTACCAGCTAGTTTATAAAATCTACAATTCATATTGGGACATTTGATCAAAGTTGTTTAGATAATTCCCGGCGATTAATCACAATCACCAAGTAAGCATGAAAAATGTGACAATTTACAGCATATTTATCACTTTTACCGACTAGTTTATCCTGTTATACCCTCCTCCCCCCCAAAAAGGTGGAAAACTGAATTAAAACCACCACCATATATACAAAGTTATATTTACTTATAAATAGTCGTTAGAAATGTTATTTACGAGACTCACCAACAGCTTCTCTGTCGGAAAATAACACCGAATGTCGTTTGTAAACATTCCACCGTTGACAGAAGTCGAAAGATAGTGAGACAGTCATGAAGGAGTTCGAAGTGAATTAAAACATAAAAAGAACGACAGGAGGAAGAGGAGAGAGGGAGGGAGGGAGGGAGGAGGAAAGAAAAGAGAAATCGTCCGTCGAAAACAAAAACTGAAGTTTTTATCAAATCATTTTTTTTGTTCTGTCGGGGAGAAGGTTTGATTGCGTGGGTTTATCTCGTCCCACGTCAATTTCATTGATGGCTTCCCAACAGAAAAATCCTTAAGAGATTTAAAATTTTAATTTTGGGAAATTTTTTCTAAGAGGAAGACAATCTCAAAGTGAAAGTAATAACGGTTCTCGAATTCTAATTTTCTTTTCTATTTAATTCTTCTCTCTTTCTCCTGCGTCGACATGTTCCGTCTTTAATCTTCTCTCCGCTCCTTTCCTGTATTTCTTTCTCGTCGAATATTTTTCTGTCAGCTGTGAAATTATTTTCATTCATCTTCATTAGTTAAATTTTTATTAACGTCCGCTTTTCATGATTTGATATGAGGCTGGAGTTGTGGGAGTGAGATGGGAGTCGGATCGATAACCGCCTTCTTTAACTTCTTTCATTTTCATCTTGTTTAGATTGCGAGGAAGGGAACAACCGGAAATAAGGAAACGTTATTCTCCAATAGATAAGTGTAAAATGGTTTCTGTTAAACACTTAAAGGAGGAAGAAAGATGTGAGTATCCATGTCTGATTTTGGACATGTTGAATCCAGTTAAAGATGAACCCCTACTCCTCGATTTTCATTATCTAAAGGAGTTTGCGTTGTTTCGTTTGAACCGGTGATAATTCTAAGGGCATCCAGGGTATAGTTATTGATAGAGAACAGAGATAACTCGACTACCATTCATTCGTGCTCCCAACCGTATCATTACACGTGTCTAGTAAGGAGATAGAAAGCCCATCAACCTAAATCAAAGAGGTTTAAAATATTGCGGGCACGGAAAAGAGAAAGAAGATTGAAAGTGAAAGGCAGGAAGAGGACAAGGGGCGGTCTGGAGATGGGAAGAGGAAAAGAGAGAGGAAGCAGCCAACCGTGAAATCAAATTAAAAACTTAAAAGGACTAAAATTCTGTTGTCGAAGTTTCTCGAAAGGAAGTCATCGGACCAGAACAAAAGACAAAAACGTTTCTTATCGATTTCGATTCCGCATAATTTCATATCTGATTCCTGAAACTAAGATGAGGGATGGAGAGGTGGAGAAGGGTGGCGGGGAAAGGATTGGAGGAATGAAGTAAAAGGTTTTTGAATGATGACCGAGTTCGGGTCCCGATGAGAAGGAATCGGAAAAACGTCTTTGAAAGCCCCCCTCCGTCCCCCAAAAGGTTCGAAAAGTTAATTAGTAGACGGAGATGGAAGAAGATTCCGTTTCCGCGGACGAGGGGTTCGGAACGGCAAAAAGGTCGTTTTGCGTTAACAAAAAGGATTTCCGAACGGGTTGAGTCGGTTTTAGGTAAAGACATGAAATCGCCGTTTCGGGTCATATAATACGAAAGTATAAAAATTTCTCTTCTTCTCCTTCCGCCATTTTCAGATCATTAAACAGACTTCTCTAGCGTTAAATGTGAGAAGAATCGCTTTGCCAACTGTTCTTCGTTCCTCTTTTTCTCCTATCTCCTTCCTCTCCGCTTCCTCATCTTTCTTTCTCTCTTTCGGTTGGGTCTTAATTTCGGGGGTTTTTTTCCCGATAAACCGGAAATTAATATCTTTATTCCGAGTCGGCTGGAAAAATTAGTTACCGCAGATGGTGCCACACCGTTTAAGGAAATGTCTGCGGAGGGAAAATAGGAAACTTTCGAATTGACGATTTAAAACTAATTTCATCAAATTTCGGATGGGGGGGTGGGAAACAGAGAAAAATTTTTCGCCTCCTTCCACCAAGAATTATGGTCTGTGACGTCATTTTGCCGGTCCGCATAGAAATTCTGTCTTTGATTCAATTCCCTGACCTCGTTTTATGCGTCTAAATTTCAATTGAGTGAACGAATATGCAGTCCAGACTCGTTTTACGCGATGAATGAAGGATCTTGAATTTAAGTCATAAACCATGACCAATGACTTATAGATATTAGTGTGCATTACTTTTGAAATGATTTCTAGTCACGTGTGCAATACTTTTGAAATGAGTTCGAGTCACGCGTGTGCAATACTTTTGAAATGAGTCCGAGTCACGCGTGTGCAATACTTTGATGAGTCCGAGTCACGCGTGTGCAATGCATGAGTCGACGCGTGTGCAATACTTTTGAAATGAGTCCGAGTCACGCGTGTGCAATACTTTTGAAATGAGTCCGAGTCACGCGTGTGCAATACTTTTGAAATGAGTCCGAGTCACGCGTGCAATACGAAATGAGTGTCAATACTTTTGAAATGAGTCCGAGTCACGCGTGCAATACTTTGAAATGAGTCCGAGTCACGCGTGTGCAATACTTTGAAATGAGTCCGAGTCACGCGTGTGCAATACTTTTGAGATGAGTCCGAGTCACGCGTGTGCAATACTTTTGAAATGAGTTCTAGTCACGTGTGTGCACTTTTCAGATGTGTGTATAACCTTTGAAACAAATTCAACTTACATGTGCGCATTACCTTTGAAATGAATTCCTGTTATGTGTGTGCATTACTTTTGAAATGAAATATACTATAGGTTGTGCATCACTTTTGAAATAAACTGCCCCTAAAGTTTTGTTTTAAAAAGAAATTTATTTTCTAGAAGTTCGTTCCGCATTTGGTGATAATTTGCTTCACGCTTAAAAAAAGACCTTGAAATTCATTCGCACATTTTATATCATATATACCTATTTTTTATATTATATAAACCTACAGAAACTCAATTATGTGGTTTATAGACGTAACCCCCCCAAGTCACAGATGGAAGAAACCGCGCAATATTCCAGTTCAAACGAATGGAAATGTAAATTCAGAGAAATGGTTTCATAAATATGGCGGAGGTCAAGGACGTCTCGTAAAGAGGAAAGAAATCTGGGGATTCGGGGAAAACCTAAAATTTATCTTTAGGAAAGTAGAACTTGAGCAAATAAAGAAAGAAGGAGGAAGGAAGAAGGAGGAGGAATAAAAATTGTCAAAACTGGGAGGCGAAGGAAGGTGGAAAAGGAGGGAAAAAGTAATTTTCTCCGTCTCGTTTGTTTATCTTTTGCTCCAATTCAGCGTCTTCAGCGAAAAAAAAAAGATTTTAAACGACGAAGAAGATGGCGGAATAGAAAGTTTTCTCTCTCGTTCAGTATCGATCGCGTAGGAAAAAAAGAAAAGGAAAATAGGATAGATTCGGAAGAGATTAAATAAAGAGAAGACGAGAAAAGAAGGAGAGAGAATAAAAATATTTTGTTACTCGAAGACTAATGTTTATTTACTCTATGACGTTGTCAAGAAAGCAGTCGAGAAGGAACAGATGTAACCAGAATTAGAAATTATTATTCTAATCAGAATTCAAAAAATAAGATAAATAATAAATTTAAGGTGATAAATTGAATCATAAATAAATTCCGATAGACCATAAACTCTGACGACGAACCCATTTTTTAAGTAATGCACACGCGAACACAAATTCATTTCAAAGTGCTGTATACATTTAGACAGACCTCATTTCAAAAGTAATGCACATAGCTATCAATATAAGCTATTTCAAAATTATTGCACACGCATCACCAAAAGTCATTTCAAAAGTATTGCACACGCGTGAATAAAACTCATTTCAAAATATTGCACACACGTGACTCGGACTCATTTCAAAAGTAATGCCACATAACTATCAATATAAGCTATTTCAAAATTATTGCACACGCATCATCAAAAGTCATTTCAAAAGTATTGCACACACGTGACTCGGACTCATTTCAAAAATAATGCACACTTTGGTGGAAACTTTTTAAAACAACATTGACATAGTCGCAAAAAAAATTCCTTTCATAGCTGAATACACACTTTCATTGGAAAATCTCATTTCATAAATAATGCACACCGATTATTCATTAAATTTAATGGACAACACAGGGACATGTGTCGAGGTGTATTCGAAAAAACTGTGCATTATTTATGAAATTAGCTGAAAAGATGGAAGAAGAGACGCAATGGTCGTTATGAGATTTTCAGTAATTTGTGCATTATTTATGGGAAAAAATTACGTGCTTAACGTTTGAAAGAAATTCCTCGTTCATGTTTCGTCTAAATCTCCTATTAGTGTGCATTATTTATGAAATGAATCACTTTTATGAGTCAGCATTAAATCTGGTCACGAAAAGAGGTTCGTGTAAAATTAAAGCCTTTTTGAGAGGAGCCAAAGTTATGCATGACACGAGTTAATCTCTCAAATATCTTTTGTTCTTGAACAGGGGCGAAGGAAGGAGTGAGGAGGAGGGAGTTTACTGGGGGAAGTTCCGTTTCAATCGATATTTTGGCTTTTAAAAGTTTTAAGCTTTTGCTCTCGAGAGGCCTCGCCATTTTCTCTCCCCATCCTTCCTCCCTAGCTCTCTCTCTTCCACATTCACCTCGAGGCAACAGGAGAGGCGAATGAGGAACAACATTACCGTGAAAAAGGAGGAAAATTTTTGGGAGGAGGAGGGAAAGGAAAATGAAAATCTCGATAAAAGCATTTAATTCCTGTTTTTAATTTTTCTCGAAAAAAAATCTCAACCGCTCCCCGCTCCCCCCTATCTCTCCTCTTCCTTCTGCCCTTAGAAGGGCCGGAATAAAAAATTTCGCATAAAAAAAGGGAAAATTTCGCGATAAGGAAAAGATTAATGAAAGTCGGTGGGTTGACTATGTGAACTAATGTGGGAGAAGTTGAGAGAACCGGAAGTGGATGAGATGAGAGATGAGGAGGAAGAAACAAAGAGTCGTCAGGGTGATTATTGTAGATGTGAGGAAATAATTAGCTAAAGCTAGGAGAGGAGGGAAGTTTGGCTGCGGCCGAACCGGGAAATCCCAATTGGAAACCCGGTAGGCCCTTTTCCGAAAAAGGATTCCCCATTTTTTCCTCGGAAAACCCTCGCGAGAGATCCTAACCTCAACACATTAAATCCTAACCGGAAACGGGGCGGATTCCGAGTTGCGGACTCGATGGAATTTATGTGTAAAAGCCGCAATTCCAAAAAGAAGAAAAATTTTTTTATGCGTTTCAAAGCTCTCCCCACGTACTGTAGATAATTTCCATGATAGATTTTATCTTTTATCTATTAATTTGAAAATTGTTTGTCTTAGATAACGGGAAATGGGTTGTATAATAAAGAATATAAGGCGATTATAATGGGACTCGCAAAAAAGTGTAAAATCCAAAAAAGGGGTATAAATTATGAGATGGAGAATCCGTTTCCGGTTGTACCGCTGCAGCCTCCCCCCCCATCCCACCAAACATAATTACGATAATAAATTACGCTTCGCCTAACTTTTATTTATATTTATGCTACCTTTTTTGGAAAACTCGAGGTAGAGGAGAGAAATATTAGCTTGAGAGTGGGTGGAGGAACGTTTAGGAATTTTTCCATCTCACTCCGAGTGCTGTGTTCCGTCTTTCCCACCCCCCACGTGAACATTTCGTTGGATTTCAAATTTTTGGCGCGAACAGGAAGTAAAGGATCGGGAAATGAAGAGAATGAAGCTGTAATCCTGATGAAGAGATTCTTTTTTTGCTTTTTGCCTCGTTCATAAGGGTTGTTTAATTTAGTTGAGTGTTTTCGGGGGGTGAAAGGATGAATTAGTGTAACGCGCCTAAAATGACGAGGGAGGGGTGGTCGGGGGCAGTGGAGAGCGGAGGGCGAAATGGACTTTATTAAGAAAAGCCTCGAGTTCATCAATCAGCTTTCGCTTCTAAACGTCAGAAGGTGACTTCATAAGTTAAATTGATTTAACGAACTTTTCTTAGTTTCGGCTCGGAAGAAGCCCCGGGGTGAGCGAGGTGGGGTGGGGTTTGGGAAAGTCTTGAAAGAAAGGCGAAAGTTGTCCAGAGTTATTGGAAGTTTTCGGTGGGGTTTTAATCCCGGGAAACCTTCCGTCCATTTTAGTGGTCACGGGGGGTGGGTGGGTGGAGGAGGGATGGAAATTTGAAAATAAACGAGTTTGTGACTTGTGACAGGTTGTACATCGTCTACCTTGGTCACGTGACACAAATTTGAACTTTCTTCCCTCCTTAGATCCCTTTCGTGTGTTTCTATCTTACCCAGTTTCATCCTTTGAACAGATTTACAGGTCCTTGATTCAGATATCTCACATATTTCCAGATCTTTCGAGGAGAAAAGATCAAACTTAGGTCACGGGGAAATTTACAGGTCACATGACCCATAGATATGTAAAGTACCCAACAGAAATGAAACCTGAGTCATGTGTGTTAACAAACAAAACAGAGATCACGTGAGTCACTATCAAAATGACGGTTTAGCCATCTGACCCACAATTCAGTATAGGTCACATTGTATAAGGCAACTCACGTGACCCACTTTGTTGTTGGTTTAACGTTTAAAATCGGTCTGAGGTCACAAGGTCAATTTGAAACGATTAAAAAGCTCAACGTACAAAACCGGAAGAATCGTGGCACATTTGTTTTATATTTCCGGAAACGGGGAGGGCGGGCTTTTCAGCACAATTTAAAAATGAACTTGTCACAGGACAGACAAACACACAACACGGCGGAGGGAGACAAGAAAAAAGGAGATCAAACGATCCGGGAATTAAAAAAAGTTCAATAACTGACGAAATTAGAGAACGTGGACCGAAAATCGAAAAGTTATCCGAAAAAAAAGGAAGGAGGAGGAGGAGGAAGGAGGGGAGGGGAGGAGGAGGAATGAGGTTGCTGATGTTGATGATGAAAGAAAGAAAATATATGTGGATGACAGAAAATAACTTCTGAGATAGGAAAACGTCAAAATTGTTTCCTTTGTCAACGTTTATCCTTTGGTAACTGAGAGAGAGAAGGCGGTGAGGAGGAAGAGGAGGAGGAGGGAAGAAAAAGGAAAAAAGCGGAGAGCTTTTTGAATGCGATCGACCGGAAATAAAAATAGCAATTTTTTTTATCATGAACATTTTCCACGGGGGATGCTGGAAGGAGCAGCGGAGGGGAGGAAGGTGGGTAGAGAGAGGATGTGATGATATTTTTGAATTTTAGTAAAATTTCGAGGTTTTGGGGGATGGCAGCAGCAGGAGGAGGGTAGTCTGTCGGGCATGGGTTCACAGATTAGTGTGGAGGGACGACAGGAAGTAGAGCGAGAGGAAGGAGAAAAGCGGAACTTGTTTCAACTTTTCGGATTAAAATCCGTGTGAATGCATTTGAGTACCGGTTTGGGGGGTGGGGGTAGATGAATGGATGCTTGGGGGTGGGCAAATCTAAAGCCGATTATTTTTTGGGAGTCGGAACTCGTATCCCCAGGGCTACTTTTTGTGGGCCAACGAATTTTTGGAGAGTCTTCTTAAAGGATTAGGAATTAGGATGAATGAATTTTTGGAATTTTCCTTTGGGGGCCTTTTTTTTCCGGGGGAAATCCCACAAATTTTAGTAAAAGTTGGGAATAATTTTTGTTTTAGTAATGAAAAGGGCAATATGGCGAACGTTTCCATTTTTGCGCTCTCCGATTTGAAAATTAAAAATTTAAGAGCATAAATTATGATAATTAGTGTGAATGTTCAAACAATATACGCTGTATACTTTTCAAAGTTTGAAAATGTTAATTGTTGTTGTCATCTATTTATATCTAAAGCTTTTATCTGTTATTTATCTGTTGCAGGAAAAACTGGGAACTGATTCTTCGGGAAGAGAAACCGCTACTAAGACCTAAATTCAGGTTCAGGTCGCAGTTTTCTGTGAATTTTGCAGAAAATTGGTTGAAGAAGAAAGAAGGAAAGAGAGAGAGAGAGAGACAACGAAGAAAATTATTGAAATAGGTGAGTGAATACTACACAATAAAGTCATGAAGATTTCATAAGTATTGCACACTTTTATTAAAAAGAAATTAGTTTAATGTAATATTATAACACAGTATTTCATAGAACACTCATTTCATAAATATTGCACACTTGTAGGGAGTGTTAATTTCATAAATATTGCACACTTCGATTGAGATCTCATTTCAAAAGTAATGCACACTTCCATTGTGATCTCATTTCAAAAATAATGCACACTTCATTGTGATCTCATTTCAAAAGTAATGCACACTTCGATTGAGATCTCATTTCAAAAGTAATGCACACTTCGATTGAGATCTCATTTCAAAAATAATGCACACTTTGATTGTGATCTCATTTCAAAAGTAATGCACACTTCGATTCAGATCTCATTTCAAAAGTAATGCACACTTCGATTCAGATCTCATTTCAAAAGTAATGCACACTTCTTAATAATCAAATCACTGTTAGATTCACATTAAGAATTATAAGAAGACTGTTATTCATTTTAGATTTACATTAAGTAAGACATCATTTAAAAAGTCAGCAGTATTTGTCATGGGATTTCGGTTGTATCGGTAACGCACACACAGACTAAAAGTTCATAATAAAGTTATACTCTATTTTATACTGTATAAAAAGGGATTTCTCAGTCGAAAGAGTCAAGAGAGAGTAGTGTCTTCTGCCTAAAGATTGGTTCAAGTTAGAATGAGAATGTATACCAAGATGGATGGAAGCATCTCTTCCAAAGTTGCTATTCAAGATGGCGTCGTCCTTCGAAAACCGATTCCGAAGTTGTTTCGAGTCGAACTCTTGTAAGTTGATACAGTTGTCCTCTAGCATTTCTACGTCAAGTCTGGAATTAATTCCAAAGTCGAAAGTAAAATGAAACAGAGGAAGGGAAGAGGAGGTGAGGTGAAGGGGGTTAAATTAAACCGGATACAGGAGAAGTTGGGAAATGAAAAGTGACCTGAGCGAACAGGTCGAGGAGTCAGAGAGAAAGAAGGCGGTGGTGGGTTTTGAAGTTTCCGGATGAATCCGAGGAGGTTAGTTTATGAGCCACGAGTGTTTTCGACTTCTCACATCAAATCCGCCATTTTGATTCTCATCTCAAACCCAGTTTCCCGAATTCGGGAAAACTTTTCCTACGGGAAGAAAACACTTTTCCCGGAAATGGAAAACTAATAATTCTTGTCTTTTATTTTTATTAGTAAAGTCATTTTGAATGAATGACCCGGTTTCCCTGAGTTTCTGCTGCCTCCTCTTCCCCCCCAACAGCCTCTTTTCGTTTTGACATAAATCCCCCTGTGTAGGTGTTCTGTTGGGGGAAATTTTATCTACTTTCTGCTGACCCAGTTTTCTCTCGTTTTCACATTTCTCTCTACTTTTCCTGCTGTTTTTCGATTCCTGCCGAGTCTTCTTCTTTCACTTCTCTAATCCCTACTGAGGTCTTACAGTAATATTTTATGCTGTCTTCCGGTTTTCGGTTTTTCCCAGCCATTTGAGGATCAACAACCCCCTCCGCCTTTTGACTTTTTCGATTTTACATTCCTTCCATCCATTTTTCAAATTGGTTTCTTTGCTTAGAAATTCGGGTTTGTGATTGGTTCTTTGGTCACTGAAGTACGTCATTCCCTTGTGGTTAGGATACTGTGCAATATTTATGAGATGGAGTGTCAGTGAAATTTTGCGAAGAGTGCACACACGAGATTAAAATCCAGAAGTTTGTAAATACGAGAGACAGTAAGCCTGAACCTGTAAGGTAGTGTGCACTGTTTATGAGTGTGCAGGACTTTTGAAATGAATTATCAACGAAAGTGTGCAGTATTTGCGAAATAAATTTTTTTAAATCAAATCCTGCGAGAATTATGAGGTAAATTCTTGTGCAAAATTGTGCAGTACTTTTGCAAACGAATTATCAGAGAATGTGTGCAATATTTATGAAATCAATCCCTTCGAAAGTGTGCAAGAATTTTGAAACAAATTCTCGCCAAAATTGTGTGCGGTATGTATGAAATGAATTTCTCACACAAGTGTGCTGTACTTTTGTTATGAATCGTCTTAGAAAGTGTGCAATATTTATGAAATAAGTTGCTATCAAGGTTGTACAGTACTTACAAAATGAATCTCTGGTACATGTGTGCAGTACTTTTGAACTAATTTATCAAAAAAAGTGTGCAATATTTATAAAAAATAATCGTAAATCTGACAGAGTTAATAAATCTGTTAGTAAATGAACGTGAGTGTGCATTATTTATGAAATTAGATCTTCACGACTCATTTCCAGTTTAATCAGGTTTTGCTCTGTGAAAAAGGTTGACGGAGGAAGGGGTCCGAGGGGGTGATCACCTTTCCCGATTTCCGTTTTAGAAAATTTTCTTTTCTCATTTATTTCCGGCAGAGAGAAAAGTATTTTCTGTTTCCTTCTTTCTCTCTCTCTCTCTCTCTCTCTTTCTTCTGGTAATGGAAATCGATTCGTTTCAAAACCGATCGCCCCCATTTATGTTTTCAATTTTTTTCTATTATATTAAAGAAATCAGAAAGTTTGAGGGAAGTAAAAAAGGTTTTGGCCGGGAGGAGGAGGAGGAGAAATTAGAAATGTAGATGGAGGAGAAACAGGGGAAAGTCATTTGCCGGAGTAAAATCGATCGCGCCTGAATGTCACCGCCTTTCATATTTCATTTTTGTTTACATCGAAGACTTTTCAGTCTGGAAGAAGAAGAAGAAAAAAAGGAGGAGAAAAAAAAATGCACACGCACAACCCAGCCAGAGAGAGAGAGGATGTGAGTGTTAGAGGAGGAGGGAGGCAGGGAGAGAGGGAAAGGGTTTTGGGAAAAAGAATCGAACTGATTGCCAATTTTATAGAATCAAAAATCAGCGAGAAAGCAGAAGAAAAAAGTTTTCGGGGAGGGTGAGGTGGGGTCGAGAGGGAGGTTTTGGAAATCCCGTGGCTTGGGGTTTTCGCCGATTCCGAACCGATTCAAAACACGTCAAACTTTCCATTGATTTCCTACCTTTTATCCAAAGGTAGGAAGAGACCAGAGAGGGAGGGGGCGGACGGGGTTACGGGGGTGGAAAGCGCAAGATGATGGAGACACGGAAGGGTTTAGGCGTGTAAGAACGGAAAAGATGGAAAGATCGAGATTTTGACACCTTTTTCTCTAAGGTTGCGGAGTTTTAGGAGGAAGGCGGTGGAGAAGACGGATGAGGAGGAGGAGGAGGAGGAGGGGGTATATATATACCTCGGAGGTGAATTATTACGCAATCTGGTTTCGAATCTCCAAAGAGAATTTTAATAATTCCTTTAAGAAGCATTCAAGATGGTGGTGGATGGCCTTGTGCGCAGACTCACTGGAGGTCACACTAGATGTAGGTCGTCGGTTTTTCTGTCGAAAGTATCGGGGGAGGGTGAAACGGGGTTGAAAAAGGAAATGAGGAAGAAAATGACAATTTTGAAGGGTTTACTACAAGATGCTACGTGACGTGATATTTATATTTACATTTATACGAAGACGTGCGTAAACAATTGGGATTTTCCCTTACGCGGGTGAGAAAATGACTTTCCAGCCTCTGACCGCGTAAAAAAAGTCCTTTTTTATTTTATTATTATATTTGAAGCTGGTTCCTGGTTTGATTGATCCCTTTTAAGTTTCAATTAGAACCTGAAGAATCCGCTTAAAAGGAGTTTGTGAATATGCTTTAGTGTGCAAACTTTTTGGAATGAATTCCTCTTGAAGTGTGCAATATTTTTGAAATGAATTCCTCTTGGGAGTGTGCAATATTTTTGAAATGAATTCCTCTTGAAAGTGTGCAATATTTTTGAAATGAATTCCTCTTGAAAGTGTGCAATATTTTTGAAATGAGCTCCTCTTGGGAGTGTGCAATATTTTTGAAATGAATTCCTCTTGAAAGTGTGCAATATTTTTGAAATGAATTCCTCTTGGGAGTGTGCAATATTTATGAAATGAATTTATCATACAAGTGTGCAGTACTTTTGAAATAAATTCCTCGTGTAAGTGTGATGAACTCTTAAAATATATTTCTCTCAAGGGTGTGCAATAATTATGAAATTGATTCCTCATACAATTGTGCAGTACTTTTGAAATAAATTCCTCGTGTAAGTGTGATGTGCTCTTAAAATTTCCTCTCAAAGGTGTGCAATACTTCTGAAATGAACTCTTCTAGAATATGTACAGTATTTATGAAATGAATGTCTCATATAAGTGTGCAGGACTTTTGAAATTAATTTTATAAAGATGTCCACCACTTATGAATATATCAAGAATCGATTCAAACAATTTTCTTACGATCTACAAGAAAAAACGCGTAAAACAAGACCTGATGTACACTCTGTCGCAATTCAAAAACCTCGGGTTAGTCTGTCCGGATATTCACAAACTGCGAGTTTAATGATCCGCAATGACTAAAAGATTGCCGGCTTCCCTAACACACAACAGCAACAGCAGCAGGAGCGAAAAAAAAATGTGTTTTTAAAATAATGAAATCATTTGGAACAATTGTTAGAATTTTTCAGGGGAGAGTGGGGCCACACGGGGAGTACGACTGCGAAGGGTTTGATAAGAGGTTTTGTCGGTCAGTTTTTCATGTCCAATCAATCGAAATTCGCGAGTTTTTCGGGGCTGGGGATTTGGGGGTGGTGGTGGTGGTGGGAGGTTTTTAAACCTCGTTTGCAATTCTGTGTCACAGTTGTTTTGTTTACTCGCCATTTTTATTTTCTAGTCGAGTTTAAATGATTTTAATGTCGTGTGATGGGTTTGGGTGTTGGGGGGAGGTGAGGGAGGAGGTCGAATCGATCGGCGAATACGCTTTCACTCCTGTCACGAGACCATCTGCGTCTACATGACGTGTCACTGAATCCATTTTTCAATTTTTTGATTTAGTTTGCCGATTGTTTTGGGAATCGTGTACATTACTGAACTGTATACTGTATGAGAGTTGCTGCTGTATCCTTGGTTTCATTAGAAAATCGCTGTGTTTTAATATCCAATATGAAAGAACAAACCAAAACAGATATTTGGTGTGTCAAAGGGTGACAGTTTCCGACAGGAAGTAGGTATACTAGATAGTACAACCACCCTCAGTTACCAGCGGTGCTGACATAATCGACAGTATTGTACTAATCGATTCTTTTAGACCATACTAACAATACCTAGAACCGTAAGACCTCCTACAGAGAGTTCCCTACCCATGATTTAGGTTACTGATGGGTCATTACCAAGACAGAGCTGTTGAGTACAGCTTAGTGTTAGCGACTTAAAATTGGCGCAGCGACTTAAAATTCACGGCTGACGTCACTAAATAACAGAGAGCACTCATGTAGACAGTCAAACAGTGTTAGTTCTCTGTACTTCGTGTATGTATATGTTGATGACAGTCTAGGACTCACTCACACTACTATACAGTTGTGTGATGGTGGGAGTACCGAGCGATTTTGCATTTTGTGAACTTATACAATAAATTATAACTGATTTGGTGATGGATTCCGCGTAATAAGAAACCCGTTTAATTTGAAACAAATCGACTCCGATCGCGCTGTATGAGTACTCGTCGCAGTTTGTAGATGCGAGTTTGTTTTTCCACGACAGCTGACTGAATTCCTGTTTGCTTTCAAAATATATTTCCATCGTCGAGTTAGAAACCGGAATTTATTTCTTGGGATCGTTTTAATTTTCTCTTCGTTTACTTCTCTTCCTTCCGCCATTTTCCAACCCCCCCACCACCCCCTCCCATCATTATCCCTCATTAAAAAGCTCTTCGAACTTTTAAATTATTTTTCTGCTTTCGCTTTCATCCTCTTATTAGTTTTAAGTGAAGCATTTACTTGTCGGGGGTGAAAAATTTGAAGCTTTTAATACCACCCCCGTCAGTCTTTGTGTGTTTCCCCTCCCCTCCTCCTTCTCTGTTGTTGTGCTCTCTGTTGTTTTTAAATATTGAAAACGGAAAACCCGTAAAAGTTTCTCGTCAGCTGTATTCTCTCCGGGCTTTTATTTAAGGACCCGCCTATTACCTTTTGAGTTACCCCCGTTCCCTCCTCCCTCTGGTTTCTCCTCTTCGGCAAAGTTTCTATTTAAGAGCATCTTATTTCCGCTCGCAGTTTCTCTCCCAACTTAAGAATGAGAATCTATTCGTGTGCCGATCGTAAATAGGTTTTTGAGGTTGAAGCATTTCGCTGACAAGATTTTCCCCTTTTGTCCGACTGTTATTTCCTACAGTTGATTGAAACGCTTCGGGAAGATTAAAATAGATGGGAAGGAGAGGAGATGGGAAACAGGAGACGACAGAGGAGGAGGAGGAGACTTTTCAATCTTTTTGGGAGCTTTACATAAAAATCGGATTTCCTTTTCCGTATCTGTCGTCTCTTCACGCATCTATCGACGGCTTTTTCGGTGGGGGTGTTGGGGGTGCTCTATTTTTAGGGGTTGTATTCACCCATTTTTAGTATATGAAATCAATTTTTTTTCGTGTTAAATTTATATTCTGCTTCGGTATCAGACGAACGAAGCGTGTTTTATGTCGTGTGCTGGATGCGGGGGGCGGCGGCTGTTGTTCCAAGACGAAATTAGATTTTGAGGTCGGGGGTTTAAAGTTGGGTGTGTCAATGGCGGTCCCTGGAAGAAGGTTCTGATGACGGGGAAATTATCTGATGAAAGACGTATTTAATACGATCGGTTCCGTTGTCGCACGTGTGGAAAAGCTGATTATGGCCGCCTCCGCGGTTTTCGCGGACAACATCAAAACAAGAAGACGTAATCCGGGAGATTAAACGATACAAAGCCAGAAGATTTTATTAACGGGGTTCCTTCGGCTTATTTGGGAAGATGGATCCCGGATTTAAAATCTTAATTTCTGGGAATTGCCTTTTCCCATCCGGGGAAAACGTTATCCGTATAAATTATCTAGATTAGTGCATTATTTATTCGAGATGGGAGGTCATTATTTCCCATCCGGGAAATTCTCTACGAGGTAGAGGTTTTCGAGAAAGCGGTGTCACCACGTTCGACACAGGCTTGCCGATCATTTATCGACGCCTTTCCGATGGGATTATTGTTCGATTCCTTCGGATTTCTCTTTGTGTTTAAAAGCAGGCGGTGTGGAGGTCATCGGTGAGTGAGAGTTGCGCAACCTTGAAATGTTTAAGGGATGCATTACGTCGACTGGAGAAAAGTTTTGTTGCGGTAAAAGACAAATTTAAGTGGATTTTCATGTTTTTTTTTCTCCTCTCTGTTCTCTCTCTCTCTTTTAGAAGAATCCATTTCACTCGGCTGTTTCAAAACTTCAAAAACTCTTGTTCTTTCTTTCCAGAGACATTTAATATAAGAAAAAAAGAATCGAAAGAAGAATTCGAGCTGGGATGAAGATCAAAAGTGTTTGCGGTGAGTTTTTTTTATATTGGTTTTGCTTTAACGAGCATAATTCAATCCGGAGACTTATTGGTAGTGCGAAACAGTTACCACCACATAAATTGATGTAAAATACGAGAATGCGTTCTAAGCCGAAAGAAAACACTCAAAATTTGAAATTTTTCAAAAAGTTACTCAAAAAATATTATCTGCAACATCTATTCAAACAAAAATTCATATAAATTGTTAGTAAGTGTTACCAACACCAGGGAACTAGCGTAACAAGTTCTAAACAGACGATATAGCAGTAAGTTCCATCCCACAATTCAAGAATCCCTCTATTTACATCATGCGAATATAGCTCGTTAAGCGAGTGACTTTTCTAACACTTGGCGTGCGGGTATACTCAGCCGTGTTTTCGTTAATCGTGCAGAAGTTTGTTATTCAGTAACAATTCCTGTAAATCGAAAACTTTTCAGTGTCTAAAAGATGGCGGGAGGCCGGCGGGTGGTGGTGGTAGCTGTGTGATACGGGGGACGGGGAGAAGAAACTTGAAAAGCCCTCGAAAAACTCGGTTTGTCGGCGAAACTTTTTTGTATTTACTCTTAAATATATGTTCTGTGAGTATTTTAACAAAGAAACTGATATTTTGGAGAAATTACGAAAATACGCGGTACTACCGAGTCCCGCTACCCGTCATAAATGTACCAAATACGTATTTTTACGTGACCCGCTCTCTAGCATCAGACTCCAAAACAGCGTAAAATACGTTGCCCGCAAGCCGAGTGTTAAATAATTTTATTGCTTCTTATGTGAGGTTTCAATGTGTATTATTGTGGGGTTTGTTTAAAAACCGCGTAAAAAAAGTCTCTGAAATGTTTATCAAAAATATCTCTTAAAACACAGACAATAGTAAACACACTTAAAACCAAAACTTCCGTTTCCGGTACCTACGATTATAGCTAAATGACTATAGCCAACCACAGTAACTATAGAAACCATAAAACTTCCGTTTCCTCTGCTAACGTCGCCGAAAAAAAAATTTTCCCGGAAAATGGCTAACCGTAGGAGGAGATACCTTGCGCACTTCCTCGTATAAACGTTTAAAATCGTGACGTCACACATTCGACCTCACCCCCACTTTCACTCTCTATGACTATGACAAAAAGGCGGGAAAATTCAAAACAAAACGCCATAACAATCAATTCAAGGACATTCGGCCGGCATTTTCATAATCCTTCTCTAATGACTAGAAACGGAAGTAGTGAGAGGGTTAAAAAGAAAAAGAAAACCGGAAATAGAATATCCGAATCCATCAAGGAAAATCCTTGACTCCGAAAAGCAATTGAATGTAACGATTGGCATTAGAATGGCTTAGTCTGCGAAAAATTCCCAGAAGGAGAAAGACGAAGAAAAAAGTTTTTCTTTCCCTCGAAATCTCTCAAAAAAAGAGACCAGGACTTGGCCCGGGAGGCAGTCGGGGGCGGGGGTAAAAAGAGAAAAGTCTTTACTCATAAACACAAAAAAAAGGTTTTCGCTTTTATTTTCCTTTCATCCTCTCAATTATGAAAGTGTTAGCGGATTCCTTTCATCCTTTCATTCGTTGAGATTTGTCATCATAAATTTATTTATTTATATTATTATAATCAAAAATTTAAATCAAAGGAAGGGAAGTAGAGGGGGTAGGTAGGAGGAAATGGACTGACCAAGTTAATTAAGATTGAGAGAAATTGACTTTGAAATTTGTATTAAAAATTTTTATTGAAAGCTTTAGGCTATATATAGGTTGAGCTTTTAGACAGTGAGAAAGAGGTCGAGAAGATTTTTTTTAGGCGCGATTCATTCCGAGTTTCCTTGAAAAGTCGTCGGATTTTAACGAAAAGGTCAATCTCGTCGAGATCAGTGATTAGGTCAGCGAAAAAGTCTGTAACGAAGAAAGAAGATTGTTTTCGAGATGATATCTTCGGATAATGATGGCTAGGAGGAGGAGGAGGAAGAATCGGAGTCGAAATCGTAATCTTGGGACTCCGGGGGAGGAGAGTTCGATTCCAACTCAATCACGTCCGTGATTTAGGTCAAGAAGGCTGAAATCCTGTCGAAGAGGAAATTCGTCTTCACAACTTCAGCTCGAAAGGAATCGGTGGAGGAGAAATCCAACCGCAAAAATTCAAGCGAAGGCTCGTCCCTAAAACCTTTCCGTGAAATAAGACCGAAAGGTTGGGAATGAGAGGTTGGGTATTGGGTTCGTGAATCAACAACAGCCATGATGAGACGAAGGAGAGGGGTGGTGGTGGAAAGGTTTTCGGAAAACCCAAAGGAGGAACGTATGAAAAAGGTCGCGGATTTCAAATCCACGAATCCTTCTCGGCAATCTCTCACGGTTCGTTTGAATCAGAATCATTTCATTCGAATTATATAGAAGCGAACAAGATGGTGGAAAGATGACGAAGATGGCGGCGGCGAGGGGAGATGGTAAGGTCGGAGGAACAAAACACAATTAAAAGGATTCGACCGAGTGATTTCAATTAGAATTGATCAAAGTGAAAATTTGGGTCTGGTGCCACGTTTCCCCTTCAACCTCCCTTCGGCTAAGATTAAATTAACCCCATCGTGACGTTCTCTGAATTTATGATTTTTGACAACATCAAAAAGTTTGACTTTTACCCGTGATCGGGAATCAAAAACGCGTAAAAAAAGGGAGGAGCGGCGGCGGGGGGGATAGAGCGAAAGAGAAGAAACCGGTTTTTGATTTTGAAACGTGTTTTTCCCGGAAAATGGGGCAGGAGGAGGAGGAACCGGAAGGGGTTTGGTTTATTATTTTTACGAGGTTTTCCACCCAATTTTGTCGTGGGATCAGATTCGAGTTTATTTTTCCTCCGCGGGAAATAAAATCCGATGCCGGCGGTTCATTGTTTTCCTTCCGTTTTACTTCCATTTCCGGAACACCACCATAATTAGTTAAATTTAGCAGAAATTTGAAGCTTTTTAGATTTTTATGGCGCCATATTTTCTTTTTCGAATCGGGAAGGAAACGTGTGGGGCGAGGAGGGGGCTGTGTGGGGCTGCGGGACGAATTTTTATTTCGATACGCTCCGAGGCTTTTAAAATTTAAATTTTTTTCTGTCAAACTCTCTCACTTCCGTTTTACTGGAGCTTTATAAAGCTTAAGAGCTTCCGAGTTTTCTTTTTTTCTTAATTTTAATTAAAATTTTGAATTTTTCGAGGGCTTTTTCCAAGTTTCTTCTCCCCGTCCCCCGTATCACACCGCTACCACCACCACCATCCCCCGCACCGGCCCCCGCCATCTTTTAGACACTGAATTAAAATTTCGTTCCGGAAATTAATTTAATGTGGAAAAGTGTGAAAATTATTTTGTGTTTTGTTTGAGTTTTTCTTCTCCTGTCGTTCTCCTTTCTTTTCTTCTATTTTCCCTCAAACATGTTTTCCAAGCTGTCTAACGGTTCGCTGTACAGTTTTATTGCTTACGTGTTTTCCTTTAATTTCTTTCGTACGTTGTTTTTCCTCCATTTTGTTTTATCGTTTTTTTCTTTCAACCCCCACCCCACCCCACCCTTTAAACTCGTTTCCTCGAAATTGATTTACGATCTGAGTCGATTTGGCTCGTTAGGTTCTCTCCTATTTTTGGGGGTTGTTGGGTGTTGGTCAGCAAAACGAAGGAACCAAACGTGTTCACGGTAATAGTTCACATCCTAAGGGTTGTGTGAGAATGTGTGCATTACTTATGAAATGAGCTGAACATAATTCTTGAATAATATGGGTTAGTCATTTCGTTTCAATCAGTGTTTCTTAAAAGTGTGCAATAATTATGAAATGGATATCTCATCAAATGTGCGTTCCTTTTGAAATGTGTTTCATGTAAAAGTGTGCATTATTTATGAAATGAACTCAAGATTAATGGAAAATGAATTCGTCCAACGAATGTGCAGAAATATTCTGAAATAAATTCTTCTTAAATGTGTGCAATAATTATGAAATGGATTCCTCGTTAAAGTGTGCATTACTTTTGAAATATATTCCATAAAAGTGTGCATTACTTATGAAACGAACTCAAGATAGATGGAAAATAATGTGGATTAATGATCCTCTTCAAGGGGTTTACAGGACATTTGTAATTGGTTCTTCTTATGTGTGTGCAGTATTTTTGAAATGAATTTCTCATCAAAGTGTGCATCACTTTTGAAATATGTTTCATGGAAAACTGTGCATTTTTTATGAAATGAACTCGAGATAAATGAAAAATAACAATGAGCAATGAATTTGCTGGGCGTCCGAAATGAATTCTTCTTAAAAGTGTGCAATAATTATGAAATGGATTAAAGTGTGCATTACTTTTGAAATATATTCCGTGGAAAAGTGTGCATTACTTATGCAACGAATTCGAAGTATATATGAATAATGTGAAGAAATGATTTTTGTCTGATGTGTGTGCAGTATTTTTGAAATAAATTTCTCATCAAAGTGTGCATTACTTTTGAAATGTGTTTCATGTAAATGTGTGCATTATTTATGAAACCAACTCAAGATAGATGGTAAACAATGTGAATTAATGATGCCCTACAAGGAGTTTACAGGACGTTTGAAATGGGTTGCACGTATATGTGTGCAGTATTTTTGAAATAAAATTCTCATCAAAGTGTGCATTACTTTTGAAATTTAGTCTGCTGGTAAGTGTGCATTATTTATGAAAGTTATTATGAATTGTCGGGTGAATTTTACGGTGGATGCCCGAGAGCTTGTAAACCTAACGTGTTAGCAAAAGATGGCGGGTGGTTGGTGAAAAGCCAAAGGTGAGGAAGGGACTAAGGAAAATGAAAATGGCGGAAGAAACTGATTTTTGAGGTTAGGTAGGGGGTGGGTGGGTAACTCATCCTCTTGCCTTCTTCTTCGTCGGTGATCCTCTTCTTCTGATGCCTCAGGTGTAGTCAACGCTGGCGTTCAGGCTGAGACGGAAACGAGTTGGACGGATTATTTCGAACACGTTAAATCCGCCGCAACTGCCTTCCCGATTCAGACGGAACGTAGTCCCTCCATCCTCGGATAATGTCTGACGATTTTTCTTCTTTTTCCGGTGTTGTCGGAGCGGAAGTAATCTCCTTGAAGAAAATCTTCTCCTTCTACCCTACTTACCTTTCTCTGTTAAAGCTCTCGGGGCACTTTTGGGAAATTATTGGTTATTGAAAAAGAAATTTTGTTTTGTTTTCGTCTGGTTGAGCGCCATTTTGAATTTTAGTCGTAGCGTTGTTTCCTGTTTTCCTTTTATTTATCTGACAGTTGGGTTTTGTTCTTTGATTTGTAATTTCTTTCCTCGCGATTCTTTTCCTTTTATTTCCTTTGGGTTGAGTCTTTCTATTCTCTGTCGGTTCCTTTGTTTTTGATTCTGACCTGACTGTCTTATATATTTTGAGACTGAGAGTTTTGGAAACCTCATACTAAAGTAGCCACGTTCAAATTGTTTCAACGTCAACGGTTTTATAGTTAAGAAGTTAACTCAGGTCTCGTTTTATGCGTTTTCGTCTGCTTCTTATTTCTTTTTGGTTTTTGCTGTTGGAATTATATTTTGTACGAAAACCCAAAGGACTAGGACAGTGATAGGCCAACTCCGGCCCGCAGAGGTTTATCGACATGGATAGTAGTAATACACCGCCCACTACAATTACGTTTTGACTGTCAAGAAGCTGACTGTACTTAGTAGATGCATAGTCTACAGAAGAAGCTAAACTAGCCGCGTAGTTCTGCAAATTTGTATGGCCCTCCTACTTTAGTCCCTATTTTATGAGCGGCCCGCCAAAAATTTTTAAATTGGCCCCTTGATTAAGAACATTGCCAACCCCTGGACTGGTGGGTAGTTTTGGTAATACAACAGGAAACTTGTTATTTGATGCTGTGTGCAAGTTTTAACTTGTCTCAGTGTTTTCGGTTTAAAAATAGGTTTGTAAGTGGTTTAGATCAAGGTCAGTATACATTAATTTATAAACCGGAAGTAGTTGAGTGTTTAATTTCTGCCTGGTATATATTTACCGTCCGTTTTGTGTGTTTCTGTCTCGTGTATCTGCTTTGTGTTTAACTATTTATTTGAGTTAGGATTTTGGTTTATGTATCGACTTTATACTTTGGCGTATACATTTGTGTAATTATATGTGTATATGTTTATTTGGTATGTTTCGATTTGTATATATTAATTTTATATTACTTTGTTGATGATTTAACTGCTTGTCACTTTCATGGTTGTGTGTGTTTGGTTATTTGTATGCACACTTCTAAGAATTTATTTCAAAAATACTGCACACACATGAGAAGAACCATTAATCCACATTATTTTCATCTATCTTGAGTTCGTTTCATAAGTAATGCACACTTTTCCATGGAATATATTTCAAAAGTAATGCACACTTTAACGAGGAATCCATTTCATAATTATTGCACACTTTTAAGAAGAATTCATTTCGGGCGTCCAGCAAATTCATCGCTCATTGTTATTTTTCATTTATCTCGAGTTCATTTCATAAAAAATGCACAGTTTTCCATGAAACGTATTTTAAAAGTAACGCACATTTTGATGAGAAATTCATTTCAAAAATACTGCACACACATAAGAAGAACCAATTACAGATGTCCTGTAAACCCTTGAAGAGGATCATTAATCCACATCATTTTCATTTATCTTGAGTTCGTTTCATAAGTAATGCACATCCATTTCATAATTATTGCACACTTTTAAGAAGAATTCATTTTTCCACAAATTCAATGCTCATTGCATTATCTCAGTTCATTTTATAAAAATGCAGTTTTCAGAAACATATTTCAAAATTGCACACTTTGATGAAATTTATTTCAAAATACTCAGAACATTTCGTCTGTAAACTTGAAGGATCATTAATCATTATTTTCATCTATTGATTCGTTTCTTGCATTTCATTTAATAATGTTCATATGGAAAAATTTGAAATTTCTTTCGTTGGACAATTCATTTCCATTTCGAGTTCATTTCACAAATAATGCACACTTTTCCACGAAATTAATTTCATAAATAATGCACACTATTCAATATGGAGGAAAAATTTTCAACGTTACTCTTCGGTTTGTTTAAAGGCACAAATCACCGCATAAACTCAAAACGCGTAAAAGGAAACCAGCGGTTATACTAAGGTTAATATTATGTCGTTTCCGTAAAATTTAAATTTTTGATTTGATGAGAGGATGAGAAATGGGTGAGGGGTTGGGAAGGTTCTGAAACCGACAAATTTGAAATTTCAAGTTTTTGTTTTGGAAAACGTGATTACACTTCCGGTTGTTTTTGAAATTCCACAAAATCGGCAACAAGAATTCTAAAAGAGGAAGAGGAAGAGAGGAAGGAGGTGAGAGATCAGTCTTCGTTGATTTGGTTTCTCGTTTTCTCGTCGATTAATCGTTTACGTCTCGAATAAGTTTCTCGAAATTCCCACGGCGGGTTTGTAAATCGGTTTAAAAAGGTTTTTAAGGGAGGCGGTGGCGGCGGGAGGAGGAGGAGGGGAGCATAGACGGAAATTTGCGTGAACGGAAATTAAGAATAAATCAACCGAAACTCTGAAGTCTTAGGATGGTTCGATGATCATTTTTGTCTTTTCTTCGGTTTAGTTTTGTCTCTGAGCACGACGGCTGTCTGTTTCTTTGTTTAGTCGTGTCGACGTTGGATTTTGATGTGCCGAGTAACGGCTGTTGCGAAAAGAGGTGAAGTTTTGCCGCTGGAGTGCGGTTTTTGCCGCAAGAAAGTTAGTGTCAAGATGGCGGTGTAGTTTAAACGTTAGGGTTTTTGAAACATGGTTCCTCACTGTAAATATCTACCGAACATCTGTTGCTAACCGGCTGTTAGTCGATTCTTTTAATTTATGGTTGCTGAGTTTTTGTCTTTCGTTAAGGAAGAAGTGGAGAAAGTAATTCCTCCGTGTCACTGTTGCAACAGGATGGAAGTGGGTTGGTGGTGGGTGTCACAACCCCCGTCCGCCACCTCTCTCTCATGAGATAAAAGATAAAAATGAAAAACGGTTAAAAAATAAGCGAAACGTGATTAAAATGAACATGGCGGAGATTTTCCATGAGTCCCCCACCGCCATCTCTTCTCTTCTTCCCTGTACAGTTGTCATTGATGTCGTCTGCTAGGAAATCGATTGGAATTTTTCTTTTCTTTTCTCTTCTTCTTCTCTTTTTTTATTTTTATTAAATTTTCCAAAGTTTTTGTATGCGCGAGCTTTTAGCTTTTAGTAGTCAAAGAGATCGTTGACCTAATTTTCATTTCCCTTCCTTCCCTCCTCATCTCCTCTCCTTTCTCACCTTATCACCTTTGGTATCGATTTTCTGAGGCGCGATTGTTTGACTACTCTGGGATGGTTTAGTTTAGTTTGGCTAATTAGGTTTTGCTTTCATGTTCAGATAGTTATTGCCTCAAATTTCAAAAACCTCATTTCAAAAGTATTGCACACTTCCATGACGATTTCATTTCAAAAGTATTGCACACTTCCATGACGATTTCATTTCAAAAGTATTGCACACTTCATGACGATTTCATTTCAAAAGTATTGCACACTTCCATGACGATTTCATTTCAAAAGTATTGCACACTTCCAGATTTCATTTCAAAAGTATTGCACACTTCCATGACGATTTCATTTCAAAAGTATTGCACTTCCATCGAATCATTTCAAAAGTATTGCACACTTCCATCGTAATTCATTTCAAAACTATTGCACACTTCCACAGTTTATTTCAAAAGTATTGCACACTTACGTGGAAAATTTATTCCATAAATCCTGCACACTCTCGTACAAAATTCATTTCAAATCTACTGAAAGTGCTTTTTCCGTTAATTTAAAAATCCTGCACACTCTCATACGTAATTTATTCCAAAAGTAATGCACACTTACATTCCTAATTTGTTTCAAAAGTATTGCACACTTCCATATACCAGTTCATATTGCCAATCATCAAGTAGGTCTTTCGAATTGTCTGCAGAAGGAGTGACATCAATTTCTCCCAAATCTATGAGAACTATGTTTCCCTCTGGTGGTGTGCAATAATTATGAAATGAACCCCTCGTAAAAATATTGAATTAAAATAACCCAGTTAATCCAACGTGCGTATTATTTATTAGAGGATTAAGTGTGCAATACTTTTGAAATGGGATAACTGTGCAAGCGCCTAATTATTACGTAATTGGTTTGTCTGACAATCGTGCAATACTTTTGAAAACCGAATGATTCTGTTGGGGGTTTTAAGGTTTAGGAAACGAAGACCCATAATCCGCACAAATGAAGTCCTCCTGTCTGTATTCGTTTTGATTTGTTCTTTGATGGGATTTCAGGCGATTTGAGTTGGAATCTACTTTTGAGACGGGGTGGGGGGGTGAAAGAATTATTTGGGAAAATTTTGAGACATTCAGAAGACGACATAAAAGGTGAAGAGAACACAAAAGGAAAGGTTGACATGAAAGTAGGGCTTCATTGTGAGATTGGAAGATGTCGAAAGGCAAAGACCTTGAAGCGTCTTCATGAACACCCGCAAAGTGTTGACCTTGTACGAATCTAATAAAGAAGCTGTGGCGGAAACGAGGATTAAAGTGAGAGAGAGAAGGCGGTCCGAGACTTGGTCCATTTCCTCACCGCCCCCCCAGTGGCGACTACCGGATATAAGAAGTTAAGTCCCAAGGATTAGGTCGTCTCGAAACATTAAAACCAACCGGATAGGAAACCGTCCTCCAGGAGTTTGGTTACGTGCGCCTATGTCATGTCGAGGGTTTTGAATTTTCAAAAAAAAAATTTTCCACCAGACGAGCTTCTGTTTGAGCTTTGACCTAATAAGTTTCCACGTAGGAAGTGGGACGGGAGTAAGAGGCGACGGGGGTAACACACGTGCGTCATTCTCTTCCTTGCCCTTCACTCTTCGTGCCCGGCCCCCAAAATATTATCTTCTGTTATTTGCTTTTTAAATTCAAGCGAACAAAACAGATAAACCTACGAAGAGTTTGAGCGTTTTTGTTTATTTTTCGAATATCCAGGACTGTGGGAACGTGGAGAACAAAGGGCTGAAAGAACTGAAGGGGATGATGGGGGTGAAGGGATGAAAGAGGCAAAAGGCTCTTTTTACACGGGGAAAATCGCCCACCGAATGGATTTATACAGATTCTCGGAAAATTTTGCTGAACTACAGATGAATGAAACCTTTTCATAAATTGAAACGTGTAGCCATCACTGTCGAGGCGGAACCTGTTTAAATGTGTGCAGGATTTATGAAATCTAAAAATTTTTCCATAAGTCAAATTGTGTTGATATTATTATACAATTAATAATATGGATTCATTATGCTCGAATAAAGTGTGCCAACTTTTTAGAACTAAAATTTTCTCATGATATACAAAAGTGTGCAGTATTTTTGGGAGAAACTCTTGCAAAGTCTTGAAATGAATTTTATACGAGAGTGTGCAATATTTTTGGCATGAGTTCTTCACGATGGTGTGCAGGATTTATGAAATCAACTCTTCATGGAAGTGTGTAATACTTATAAAATGAACTGCTCTGCTTGTGTGCATTACTTATGAAACGAATTACGCACAGAGTGTGCAGTATTTTTGGGAAAAGCGCTTTCAGTATATTTGCCCAGTAATTTTGTACGAGAGTGTGCAATATTAATGAAATGAACTGAGCGTCAAAGTGTGCAATATTTATGAAATGAATTTATACAGAGAAGTCTGCACTACCTGTGAATTGAATTATATACGGAAGTGTGCACTACTTATGAAATGAATTATGAATAGAAGTGTGCAATATTTATGAAATGAAATCATTATGAAAGTGTGCAATACTTTTGAAATGAATTATTAATGGAAGTGTGCAGTATCCGTAAATTGACTTATGTACGCAAGTGTGCAGGATATATGAAATTGATTTTCCATGGAAGTGTGCAATATTTATGAAACATTAAGTAGGCAATACTTTTGAAATCAAATTGTTCTGAGAGTGTGCAATACTTTTGAAATCAAATTCTTCTGAAAGTGTGCAATACTTATGAACTGGATGGAAGTTTGCGTTACCAGTGACATGAATGGTGGGCTTTTGAAAGGCCTACAGCTGAGGAAAACGAGAGGAAATAAAGGCAAAGTGCTGATGTGGGCGAGGAAGTGGTAGGAAAAAGCTTTTTCTACCTGAGGGAAAAGGGCCGGGAAAAAAATTTTTGGTTTTATAAAATTTATTTTATTTTTGAGTGAAAATCGGGGCGCCCTTTTCCACTTTTCCCTTTTTCTTCTTCCATAATAAATTCTGAGTGAAGGGAATTTGATTAGAGTGACTAAGTGGCCATTTCCGTCTGTCTCGTTTTTGCTTACCACCTACTTTAATTAATTTAAGAGTGAAAAATTAAAAATTTAAATACCATCTCTTCTTTCTTTCTCTCTCTTTTATCTTTAATTTTAACTTTTTAGATTTTAATTTAGTTTTAGCTTTGGCTAGATGACTGACACATGTGTGGATAATCTAAAAACAAAAAACGAAGAGTTGAAAGGAAAGCGATACAGTCGAAACGAGTTCGTCCTGCTTTATCACTTTTCCCTTTTGAGCTCTATATCATTTGATACTTCAAAATCCTCATTTCATAAGTATTACACACTTCTAACTTCATAAATCCTGCACACTTTCATACACAATTCATTCCAAGTATACTGCAAAGACCTCTCCCAAAAATACTGCACACTTCCCTGTATAATTCATTTCATAAGTATTGCACACTTTCAGAAGAATTTGATTTCAAAAGTATTGCACACTTTATCATTGATTTCATTTCATAAGTATTGCACACTTCCATGGAAAATCAATTTCATAAATCTTGCACAGTTTCGTACAAAATTTATTTCAAATATAGTGGAAGCATTTCTTCCTCAAAAATACTGCACACTTCTGTGCATAATTCATTTCAAAAGTATTGCACACACAGCAGGAGAGTTCGTTTTATAAGTATTGCACACTTCCATGAAGAGTTGATTTCATAAATCCTGCACACCATCGTGAAGAATTCATGCCAAAAATATTGCACACAATCGTTTAAAATTCATTTCAAGTATCCTGCAAGTGTTTCTCTCAAAAATACTGCACACTTTTGTATATCATGAGAAAATTTTAGTTCTAAAAAGTTGGCACACTTTATTCGAGCATAATGAATCCATATTATTAATTGTATAATAATATCTTAAAGAAAAAATTATTTTAAAAAGTTGGCACAACTATTTCCCCTGGTTTCTAGGCTTCGTTTAATACGACTTCACATAGTGCGAAATGGTGTTGAAATGTGAATCCTACCGTATTGTAGGAGGTTTATTCATCCTCGAATTTTAGAGATAATTTTGCGTGTTTTTCCTGTTGTACATAGAACCCGGAAAATCGATCGATTTTCCGTTTTAATATATTCTGAGAGTGTTGGTTTCCTCTGACCCAATGACACCTCACAGAAGGCTGTGGTTTCAGATGGTTTCCCAGAGGGCTTAGCGGAGAGAAATTCGTGTTTAGCTCTCGAGTTTGTTCTCACTCTCTCTCTCTCTCTATAAATTTTTAATGTTTGGTGTTTTTGGTGTTTTCGAAACAAGGTTCCAAGTTCCCAGGCCAAAAAAGGCTAAAATAAGCGAATTTATCAGCGTCATCCATGTTTTATAGAATTTGGTTTGTAGTTGTTAATACAGCCAACAAATTTCCCTTTTGACAAACAGGAGGACTGCAAACTGTTGGATAAAACTTTTATCAAATTTCTATACATAAGAGTTTGAGATTTTTTAAATTAGCCGGTAAATGTGAAAAATGTTCAGTGAATTTATATTTACCCATTTTACTTGGTGATTATGAATAATCGCCGGTCATTTGATTTTGTCTGTTTTTGTTACTGATTCAATTATTCTTGCGAATTCACTTACTACCAATAAACGTTCTGTTCGATAATGCTGTAGTATAGTCGGGGGTGGTTTCTGATGGAATCATCAACCCTTAAACTCCTCATCGTTTGGTTGTTGAGTAACTAAACGGGGGTTGGAGGGAAATTGGGTGATGATACTTTAAATGTGGGTCAAGACTGGGTTTGGTTACTGTTACGTGACTAACTTGACTAAAATGACGTCAGAATATGAGTCACCTGAAGGGGATGGCATTGAAATGATTTTCTTCATTTTATTTCAAAAATATTGCACACTCGTAGGCATAAATCATGTCATAACTATAGCACACTTCTGTACATACTTCGTTTGATAAGTATTGCACACTCTAATGAACATTTTATTTCAAAAGTAATGCACACCGTAAGGTAAGCTCATTTCATAAATATTGCACACGTCTCTGAAGAGTTAATTTCATATATGACAAGTTTAAACACGTTTCCGTTATACAGACACACGTGTCAGTTTCATAAATCCTGCACACTCTCGTACAAAATTTATTCCAAGTATCTGCAAAAGCTCATCCCAAAAATATTGCACTCTTCTGCGTATAATTCATTTCAAAAGTATTGCACACTACCATTCATAGGTCATTTCATAAGTATTGCACACTTCTATGGAAGTCGATTCCATAAATCCTGCACATTCTTGTGCATAATTCAATTCATAGGTACTGCACACTTCCCTGTATAACTCATTTCATAAATATTGCACGCTTTGACGCACAGTTCATTTCATAAATATTGCACATTTTCATGGATAGTTAATTTCATAAGTCCTGCACACTCTCATACATATTTTATTCCATAGGTAATGCACACTTCCATTCGTAATTCGTTTCAAAACTATTGCACACTTTCATGGAAAGTCAGTTTCATAAATCGTGGACACTCTCGTACAAAATTCATTTCAAAAATACTGCACACTTTCATAAGAATTTGATTTCAAAAGTATTGCACACTTCCATGGAAAATCAATTTCATATCTCCTGCACACTTGCGTACATAAGTCAAATATACAGACACTTCACACTGCTATTCATAATTTATTTCAAAAGTATTGCACACTTTCAAGAGGAATTCATTTCATAAATATTGCACACGTCTCTGAAGAGTTAATTTCATATATGACAAGTTTAAACACGTTTCCTTTAGACAGATATATCTGACCTACGGAATGAACTGTCTCATGTATCTTGGAAGATCTTCACCTTGTCGGATGCAGTGGATACACTAACAACGTGACTATCGCCACGACAGAACGTTACCACGCCTAACTGTCTACGTTAGTCGTACTGTACGTTAATTAAACACTACACACTAGCGCTTTAACGATTTACAGTTATTTTGGTGCTGACAGTACGAATTGATAGAGAAGCGGTGAAAGTTTTGAGTGAAAGTCTAGAAAAAGCTTACAGAAGACAGTTGGAAAAATTTCCTGTCTACAGCGTATAATACAGAAAAAAAGGGGGAAAAGCGAAAAGGAACTTCCGGTAGACGTAATTATTATCATTATTCGTGTTATCTAAAAGTGATGTTGGTGGACAGGAAAGGTCATCGACCTCTCGTGTAGATGGTGAAATAAGGGATGCGGAATGCGAGCGAAAGGAAGGAAATGAAGTCCGATAAAGAGGGATGAAGGAAACGGAAATGAGGACTGAAGAGAGAGACAGACAGAGAGACAGAGAATAAATTTATTTATCGTAATGAAACGGACTTATTACTTAACATTAGAATTTTAAATGATCTTTTTAAATGTCTTGTCTTCAATTTCACGGTTATTGACTACGTTTAATCGCCATATTTCTGGGATTTCACGCTACATTTGGCGCCAAATTCAAATTTCGACTCTGAATAAATAAACTCGGGAAAGCGGGGGGGAAATGTCTTTGTTTTAATCCGAGGAAAATTTTCAAAATTTTCGTCTGACGGCCTTTTTCTTTATTTTTAATTTTGGATCCGTTCGTCTGTCTGTCTGTCTGTATCACTTTCTGTATCATTTTTCCATCCCTGCTTCTCTCTTTCTAGCAAAGCCGCCTCTTTTCTTTTGACTCTCTGTTGTTGTAATGAAGAGGAGAGGAGGGAGGGAGGGAGGAAAAAATTCATTCGACTCGGGAGAAAGTTAAATTTTAAATTTAAATTTATATTTTCGTTTCCGCGAGAAGCCTTTTCTCGGTAATTACAAATTCTTACGCCACCTGCGGTTTTTCGTCAAGGAGCCATCTTTCATTATTGTTTCCTGGGAAAACTTACTTTTTTCCCTTCCCAGTTTTCCCCACCTCTCCTCTCCCCCTGCCCTCCTCTCTCGTCTTATTCACTTCCTTCACCCTCTAGCACACCACCGAGCTACGAGTTTACTCGCTTCTAATCCCTTATTCAAATCCGAAGACTTGGAGATTGTACATATTCATGTTCTTGTCGGGGGTGGTTTGTGATAATATCATCAACCCTTAAATTTTTTACTGTTTGGTTGTTGAGTAACTAAACGGGGGTTGGAGGGAAATTGGGTGATGATACTTTAAATGTGGGTCAGAATTGGGTTTGGTTACTGTTACGCGACTAACTTGACTAAAATGAGGTCGCAATGTGAGTCATCAGAAGGAAGGTAGGCCTGCTGAAATGTGTTGTTTAAATTTTATTTCAAAAATATTGCACACTTTTAGGTATGATTCGTTTCATAAGTGTTGCACACTACCGTGAAGAGTTAATTTCATAAATCCTGCACACTCATGTAAAATCGATCCAAGTATACTGCAAACGCTTCTTCCAAAAATTCACAAATATTGCATTCATAAATATTGCACACTTTACAGTTCATTTCATAAATATTGCACACTTTGACGTACAGTTCATTTCAAAAGTATTGCACACTCTAATGAACATTTTATTTCAAAAGTAATGCACACCAGAAGGACAACTCATTTCATAAATATTGCACACTTCCATGGAGAATTAATTTCACAAATTCTACAAACGATTGTGAAGAATCCATGCCAAAATTATTGCACACTTTGATACAAAATTCGTTTCAAGTATACTGCAAACGCTTCTCCCAAAAATACTACACACTTCTGTGTATAATCATTTCATAAGTGTTGCACACTTTCGTGCGTAGTTCATTTCAAAAGTATTGCACACTCTAATGACCATTTAATTTCAATAGTAATGCACACCAAAAGGATAGCTCATTTCATAAGTATTGCACACGATTGTGAAAAATTCCTGTCAAAAATATTGCACACTCTCGTACGAAATTCGTTTCAAGTATTCTGGACACGCTTCTTCCAAAAATATTGCACACTTTCACATCTTTGAGTGTTTCGTTCAGCTGATAATGGCCACTTTTCTGTAGGATTCTTTGCTTAAGCATAGCTCACTTGAGTTTAAACATCTTATTTCATAAATACTGCACACTCTTTGTTGTTATTATTATTATTCTGAGATGTAAGTTTTGCGTATTATTGATTCACCCTGTCTCAGAAGGATGTTGTTGATTACATCATCCGTCAGCAATCTCGCCAGATTTTCTTTTGCTCCCAAGCATCTGTATCAATCGTTGAAAATCTTTTCTAGAAAGTGTATCGAAAGATTTTCTAAAAAGTTGAGGAAAGTTTTTAGAAAAAAATTGGCGAAGGAAATTGTTTTTAACACTCACACTGACCTACTTCTTCCTCTTCCTTCTTTCCTCCTCTTCTACTTTCCTCTTTTCCCCTTTTTAATTTTTCCGAACTTTTTCCTCTCCTCCCATCATTAATGCCCTCCTTTCGAAACCCTTATTTGCATGTAAAATACTTTTAGAAAGAGGCTTCGAGTAACAAAAATTTTGTGTTTGGAAACGTTGTTAAAATTAAAAACAAAAAGTTTCAGAGATTAGAGGAGAGGAGAGGAGGAGGAAAATGGCGGGAGGAGGGAAAAGAGTTGAAGACGACTCCCCAGAAAACTTTTAACCTTCTTTCAAATTAACCGTTTCCATTACATCCTCGCTTCGTGTTTCTCATAATTTTTTTCTTTATCTCTCAAAATGTTTCATGTTTCATGTTTTATGTTTTATGTTTATTGATCGGTAAATCATTCGTGTCGTTAGTATGCTCATTCCGATGTTCGATACTTTTCGTTGCCTTTAATTTCGTCGGTTTTAAGGCTAAAATCTGAGCGTTGTTTCGTAGTTTGGCTTCATTTCAAAAGTAATGCACGATTTGAGTTGGAATTCATTTCATAAATAATGCACACCCTGTTGATCAACTCACAAAGTGTTTGTGAGTGCTGCTAACTACACCTGCTCCAAGTACGAGACATGTTCTAGTTCGTCTAGTTGTGAGGAGGATTTTGACTGAGAATAGACCTGCGTCTTAGACTCAGGAGCGGATACAGAAGCTGGAAGTTGGGTTGATCATTAGTGGGAGAGGTAGAGAAAGCTGGTGGGAAATGGGAGGAGGAAAGGTCTTAAGGTCGGGATTAAGAGACAACCATGTAGTGGGTATAGTTGTGAGGAGGATTTTGACTGAGGAATAGACCAGCGTCTTAGACCCAGGAGCGGATACAGAAGCTGGAAGTTGGGTTGATCATTAGTGGGAGAGGTAGAGAAAGCTGGTGGAAATGGGAAGAGGAAAGGTCTTAAGGTCGGGGTTACGAGACATCATGTAGTTGATCTAGTTGTGAGGAGGATTTTGGATTGGGGAATAGATCTAAAGGTCTTAGACCCAGGAGCAGATTCAGAAGCTGGAAGTTGGGTTGATCATTAGTGGGAGAGGTAGAGAAAGCTGGTGGGAAGTGGGAGGAGGAAAGGTCCTAAGGTTGGTGTTACGAGACACCATGGTCTAGTTGTGAGGAGGACTTTGACTGGGGAATAGACCAGCGTTTTAGACCCAGGAGCGGATACAGAAGCTGGTGAGAAAGGCATAATATGAAGGACAGGGAGAGACTCAGGAAAGAGGTACTAGAGGTACAGGTTTAAAAAAATAATTTATTTTATCTATTTCTATCTTTACATATTTACTTTATGTAATTATATACTGTTAGTATATATGTTACTAAGATTTCATTTGTCAATTTATTTTATATTATTAATATTATAATTTTGCTTCTTAATAATTAAATACTAAACTTAATTGATTTAGAGTGAGGACATATAAAAAGACCTTGATTTTCATTGAAATTGAATTAATAAGTCTGTCATCTTATAACTAAATACTTTTATTTATTAATAATAAAATAAAATAAATAAATAAATAAATACTCGGACATGTCATTAATAAAAACAAAGTGTCTACTACGAATTTCGGGGAAATATTATAATAATATACTGAATAATTGTGCGACCTCCTGGGCTTTACAATATACAATCAAATTGTAACACAACACAATACACAAGATTCTTTGGGAGACATTAAAAAGATATCACAATACAGGAGAATGATATCCAAGTTGGTTCATAGAGTAAGGAACCATCATAGAGAAAACAAACGCGGGGAAATTTCGTTAGAAGTCTTGTATTTAAAGGTAGGTAGGGAAAAGGCTAAGAGAAAAGGAAGAAGAAGAAGAATTTTCCAAATGAAATTTTCATAAATTTCCAAGTCCTTTTTTGAAAATCGGTTTTATCGATTCGGTCACCTGTCATCGGAAGTAGACCCTAGAGGTTTTCATAAATTCAATTTTCACCAAATTCGCTGAGAAAATATTGGAATTTTTTCCTCTTTATCTTTCGTCTTAGTGTCGAACTTTCTCACCCCTCTCACCTTTCTCTTTTTATAATGAAAACTTTCACGTAGATTCTATCCCACGAGTTGAGCTATTAGAAACCATTACATCAGCTACAGCACAAGAAGATTTTAATGAGTTGTAGATAATTTAACTAATTTACGTGAGAGGCCTTTTTTTCATTCTTCTCATCTCTTTTCTCAATCAACAGGATGAGAATGTTGGTTCCCTTCAGCAAATATTTTATATTATTTATTTATTTATTTATTTTCTGCGGTTTTAATTTTTATTTCCTTCTTCCTGTCGTATTTAGTTCTTCAATGTCCTTTTCGAACGGGTTGATAGTCAACCTTTCTGTTTGTGATTGTTTAAAATTAATTGAATTAAGAAACAATTTATTCGTACAGTGAGTCATATGTCTTCTTAATTTTCCTTCAAACCATTTTCTTATAAGATGATAGACTTATTAATTCAATTTCAATGATATTTACGGTCTTTTTATATTTCCACGCTCTAAATCAATTTAGTTTGTTGTTTATGAAAATTGTTATTTAAAGTGTGCATTATTTATGAAATGATGTCTTCAAAAAACTGTGCATTACTTATGAAATGAGATCTTGACGTGTGTGTTTTATAGGCTTTCGTCTTTTAAGAGCAACAGCAAGAAGTCAACCCATTCATAAGACGACTTCTTAACTCATTATCTAAATCAATTAAAAGTGTGCATTACTTATGAAATGAGTACAAATAAAGCAACAAGTTAGTCAGGCTTGTGAGTAGTTAGGATGTTAGACTGAATAACAAGATAACGAAGAAACCGTGTTTATGGTACTGACAGTTTGGAAGATCACACCAGACCAAAATAAAAATTTATGTAGATAATTATAGATACGTAGATAAATATCGTACCAACCTAACAAGATTATCTAGTAGTTAATAGATACGGACATAAATAAATAGAAGGGAATTGGAAGTTCTTAAGAATGATGTTGATTACTCCATCGGTGGTAGTATCTTCTAGGAGGAAAATTTCTCTGTCCACAGTGTTGACAACATTGGAGAAAACAACAATCGCTCATTCATATTATTAATAAATAAAATTATAAGGAGCAGAGTTTTATTTATTAAAGAAAAAAATTAATTAAAATCTATTAACGTTGGAGCAAAATGATTGGGTAGCATGGCTCCCCGTTTTGCCCGCAAATTTCATTTCCGAGAGGAGTTGAAAGAGAGTTGCGGGTGGGGGGGAGGAGGTTGGCAACACTTCCAAATGCCGCAAATGACGGAAATGAGCTTCGCACCGCCAACGTGTTTCGAATATGAAACTCGCATTCCTTTGAGAATTTATTTCCATTTCCTAACGGCAGTGTTGCCAACCGTTTTTCCCTTTTCTTTTTCTTTTCTTTTGGTTTTTCGTTCCTCTTATTTCTCCGACCGAGCTTTTTCCCTCACATGTATCTGAAGTCATAAAGTATATAAATGACTCACATTTATTTACTAATAAAATTCACGGTGGAACATAAAATAAAATAAAATGAAGGAAAAGTTTCTTATTTTATGTAAAATTGTTTCGTGTTTGGGCTTTGTTGCCCGGATTACAAATTTCACTTCTTTCTTTTCTCATCTATTTGGACATTTATTTATTTTTTTTTTTGGAAACGAACTGACGAAAGACTTGAACTCCATATTATAGACTTGTCTCTAAGATAGGGACTAGTGTGAGTGATTATATTATGATCTGGAAGAGTTCTAAGGAGTTTTGCGAGAGGCTTTGAATGTTTATGTTCATTGAATGTTTATGAAGTGAGTTTCTGATCAAACTGTGCAATATTTATGAAATAAACTTTTCACAAAAGTGTGCAGTATTTTTGAAAGACTTATAATATAGCCATAATGAGTATGTATAACTCAGGTATTGTTTGTATAAAAATATACTGTAGGCCTGCTTATAAAATTGCGACTTTAACTT